>CM077260.1:10784843-11117343 GCA_039654775.1 Spinibarbus caldwelli
TACTTTCCAGTTGTTACACTGCAAAAAAATATTTTTTTCTAAATCAGTAGTATATAGGGTCATATGATTTCCACAATGCAGAAAAAACGTACGGAATCACGGAATCCAGTGATAAAAATGGAATTTACTGTATAACGTGGAATGTCATGGAATTTGCCATATTTTGAATGGATACATCAAAACGCGATTTGGACTAGTGTTTGTTAATATTAAGCCACAAAAATACCATTTAAATATGAATCCTGCATGTTCTGCGTGTCTATGTGTGAATGAATGGTGCAGACACGCGGCTTCATTTAACGCACACATACTGAAGAACGTGTGATGCTCGCAGTGTTTTCAGCCTCTGCCGCTTCAATATATGAGTACATGAACAGGAGCATAATCTCTAAAACTGCTCTGAGAGTCACTTCATGAGCATCTTACACTTTCTTTTGAGTAAAATTATTGTCATCATATACAAACAGAAACCTGAAAAAAAATCTTCACAGCAACCCGTCAAAATAAAAGTTTGGTTTAACTTGAAGAAACGGTGACAGAAATACTACTTAATGTAATGATAGTACTACTACTAATAAAATTATTGTTAAAAATAATTTTTAAAGGAATATTTACCAGAATTAATTTAGCAGAAAAATGTAAATACACAACACAGTATTTCTGGGAAAAAAAAAAAAAAAACATAAAACGATAATAATTTACTTTTTTAATAAAATCAATTAATTAGAGATACTTTTGATAATTAATATTTTATGAAACCATTAAAATGGAATCCAGAAAATTAATGGAAAACAGAATTTGTTAAAAATTAGTTAAAAAAATAAAACATTTCATATGGCCTTAATGTCATTTTTGTTAGTCTTTTAATAAATTGCTGTTTAAGATTGTAAGTTTCCTGATTTCAATTAATTAAACATGATTTTTGATGAATAAAATTTAATTTAACCATTAAAACAGAGTCTAGAAAATTAAAACAGGGAAAAAATAGAATCCAGAAAAATTTAAACACAAAAAACAGAATTTGGTAAAAATATAAAATTTCATAGAGCCCTAAGTATAGTCAGACAAAAATGCAGAATTATAAAATGGATTTTCTGGAGTAGTGACATCAGACTTGTTGCGTATCTTTGAAAACCAAATTTCCAATTTAAAATATATTGATTTTTTTTTTTTGTTGGAACCATTGGTGTGTTCTGAGAATGGCATAAAAAGAGTGTGGTAATCTTCGGTTTCATTGTATCTGTTGATTTTTAGGGAGAAACCGAAGCAAGACCTCCGAGCAGAGAATCATCAGATGAAGAAAGAGAGGAAAAAGAACCCTGGCCTGATGATAACAGCAGCTCCAGGTGAATGTTCATTACCCTCAAACTTCATATGACACAGTGCCATATATCTATCATGCACATACGTCAGCCAGAGCCACACATATATGCTGGGTCTGTTTATAATTACAGCGATTACTCCAGTGATTATTCAGACTGGACAGCAGATGCTGGAATAAACCTGGAACCACCCAAGAAGACCAGCGTGAAGAAAAAGAAGAAGAATGCCAGCAGCTCGGAAGAAGATGGAGAGAAGAAAAAAGACTCCAAGAAGGAGAGGAGGAAAGAAAAGCAGGACAAAGATGGAGCACTACCAAAGAAGAAGAAACCAAAGGAGAAACGGAAGGTCAGTGGTCCTTTGTGTGTTGTTTCAACTATGGACTCCTCTCTTAAAACATGCTTATCAAGCTCAGTAGTTTCTTGAATTTGTCCTTTGACAATGGTCATTACTTTAATGAGTGACAGGAGAGTTCTGTCATTCTGTTTTTATTTTAGTTTTCATACATCGTTATGAACTGATTTCCACCATATCACCATTAATTTTTAAGCTGGAAATTATATTTTAAACATTTTTGGAATAAAATGTGAAAATAGCATTTTAAACATATTTTTGGAATAAAATGACAGATTCTTTTCTCTTGCCATAGCTAATTTCATAGCTAGTATTTGATGTATCTTGACTGAAAATTACATTAAACACATTTTCTGTGAAAAACCTTGTTGAAAACCTTTTTGAACCCCCCCCTTCACACATCAAATGTCTAATATTTTATCTCAAGTTCTTCAAATATGACTCATTTTTATGTAATAAAAGTTAAAATATTTTATTTCACTTCTTGATGAGATCATCATGGATCAATAAAGTCTACATCTGAGACGGATCTTTTTTTATAATTTAATTAAAATAAAGAATATCAAGTTAATTCTACTGCCAGTTTCAGTTCACTTTCAGATTTGTGTGAAAGTCCTGCTCTATTTTTAAGTTACTCTGAACTTGCTGTGTGTGTGTGTGTGTGTGTGTGTGTGTGTGTGTGTGTGTGTGTGTGTGTTTATATGTACTTTTTTTATATGATCAGAGGATACCTGAACTGCAGAACCAGGGTTTGACGTTAGAGGAATGGCTGCCCTCCGCCTGGATCACTGACACCATGCCACGGAGATGCCCCTTCACCCCACAGATGGGTGATGAGGTACAAAACACATTCTTCAGTACATCAGTCTGCTAAAGCATAATAAAATGTGGAATATTATTATTTATGTGGTGTGTGGAAATATGCTTATAACAGTAAGCTGCTTGTTGTGTTTGTGAACAGGTATATTATTTCCGTCAAGGCCATGAAGCTTATGTGGAGATGGCCAAAAAAAACAAGATCTTCAGTATAAATCCTAAAAAACAGCCCTGGCAGAAGTTAGAGCTCAGGGTAAGTCTTCAATGAAATGAACTTAAAGTCCCCCTGTAGTCAAAAATTTTATCCTTTAAAACTCATCTTTGATCATCAAAATGACATATTTAAATGTTTTTTCTTGTGAAAATAATTCTCATGCCATAAAATGGCTTGAATGTAACTCTACACCCTTGCCTCATTTACTATACACAGATCTATGAATGCGCAAGTTAGCCCCGCCTCCACTCAGTCACACACCAGCCAGCCATGAGCCAGGGCCTCCTGATCCACTAACAGAACTGTAGTAAACGCAATACAATGGCAATGACAAGTGAAAATACTGGTTTAATTAAGCCATATGTGTTTGAACCAGAAATAAGCTGGTATGCTCAATGTAAGCAAGGAGACTGATGGCTAACTTCGTGAGGTAACATTATCTGTTTGAGCTGGTTCGTACACGGATAATGACTGATAAAACTGTTTTTACTAGCGGACGACTACAGTGGATACTGTAACATTAGTTAAATTTACTTGACGATGTTGTGTCCTCAAAATGCCTTGAAGACTCAAATGCAGCCAAGTTTGTGATTCTAATTCGCGCCTGCGAGCATACACATGTGACGTGCGGATGTCAATGTGGGAGAGGTGCATCTGACTCCGGGCTTCTTTTACCCTGTTGCCGCGGGTTATTATTCAAGTTAGCGGTTCTAAATACAAATAAATAAGCGGTAACAGCACATGACATCATGAAAATAGGGGGAAATATTAACAGTTAGCGAAACATCTACAAAAAAATGTAACTGTTACCGGATTAACATGGCTGCCTTCTCACTAGACCCTCTGCATTGCAGCACAGTTAATGATATGCTGAGGATAGGATCCCTTGACGCAATTGGTTATTGGATTTTGTGACGTAGCAAACCGAGGGCTGTTTCAAACCCCGTTTCTGTGACTGCCTTTGGGAAACTACAGATTTAAATAGAAAATACTCAGCAATGGTGTTGATAAATGGATTGGCACATGGTTTGTCTAAAAGCATATTAAAAACACCACATAGACAAATATACAAAATAAAAAACTTGATTTTCACCACAGAGGGACTTTAAACCTCACAGTATTTTTATGCACATGATAAAACAGGAAATGTTTGTGATTGTGTGCCTGCAGGAGCAGGAGCTGTTGAAGATAGTGGGCATTAAGTATGAGGTGGGTTTGCCTACTCTGTGCTGTCTGAAGCTGGCCTTCCTGGACCCAGACACTGGCAAACTGACGGGTGGCTCTTTCTCTATGAAGTGAGTACTGTCTGCATGAGTCACAGTGACTTATTCACCATGATCTTTGCTGAGTGGCTTTTAACCTGTGACTCGCATTTCTGTTGTGGTCTTAGATACCACGACATGCCTGATGTCATCGACTTCCTGGTACTTCGGCAGCAGTTTGATAATGCAAGACAGAGGAACTGGATGATAGGTTAGTGTGTGAATTGAGTGCATTTCTGCACAGATATTTATTTTTTACAGGTTTAAATGGGTCAATGACACACAGGGATGTTCAAGATGATGAAAAGGAGAAGTCTTCATAAAATCTAGTTCAAAATGCAAAGTGCTAAATTCTTAAAAATGTCATCTTTGTGTTCATCTTGGTTTATTCATGTTGTAAAAAAAAATAAAATAATCAAATCTTCCAAAAATGTTGACTAAAATGTCAAAGTATTCAAAATATTTTCTTAGACATTGAACAGATGTGATTGTACACACTCCTTTTTACCTGAAATAACGTTGCTGTTTCATAAAAACCTCTTAAAAAACTTACTGTCCTTGACAGTCTTTCTATTTATCTATCACAAATTGTTAATACATTTTTAATTGTAATAGAAGAGCTATTCAAGTAATTGTCTGTGTTAATTGTATTATTAACTTTTTTTAACTTAATTTGTTGCTTTCTGTTAATGACTGTTGATGAGTTGATGAGCGTGTCTGATTTGAGATGGATTTATTTTGTCAGGTGATCGTTTCCGGACAGTGATAGATGATGCCTGGTGGTTTGGTACGATTGAGAGTCAGGAGCCTTACCAGGCTGAATATCCAGACTCTCTGTTCCAGTGCTACAACGTCTGGTCAGTTCTCCGTGTCCATCTACACATCTTTACACATGTTATAGAGCAATTCAATTATTGTTACATTGTGTCCTAACAGGCGTGAAGCCATGAGACCACAAACAGCACACACTGTTAGTTCTACATTAACCTCTTTTGTATGTTGTCTTAACCACATTAGCAAATAGCCAGTTTAAAACCAACAAATCTTTCTGGATTTAATTGCTTCAAACTTCACTTCCTCTTCAATGTAGAATTTAAGACTAAATATGGTTTATATGGAGGTTTAGAAATGAATCTATACTTAGTACTTAGTGTGGTGTTGCACATATTTTGGGGGGGGGGTGTAATAGTAGATGACATAATATTGACAGTTTTGTGTTATTGTGTGATGCAGCTGGGATAATGGAGATACAGAAAAGATGAGCCCATGGGACATGGAGGAGATTCCCAATGAAGGTATGATAATCACAATCACTACAGCTGTCAGTAAAATAAAACAACTTTGTCTATTTAATGAATATTGAATTATTATATGTATAAATTTGCTTTAATTTGCCTAGAAATAAATATATAGAGATTCTATGTGAAATTTCACAATTGTGCCAAAAAGTTGCAAGTTAATGTACTTTTTTTTTTAGCTACACTATTCTTCAACTTTTTTAAAGAAATTAATATTCTACTAATAAAATCTAACAAAAGCAATGATGCATTAAAATGATCAAAAGTGACTTTACATTTTTACATACAGGTGCATCTCAATAAATTAGAATGTCGTGGAAAAGTTCATTTATTTCAGTAATTCAACTCAAATTGTGAAACTCGTGTATTAAATAAATTCAGTGCACACAGACTGAAGTAGTTTAAGTCTTTGGTTCTTTTAATTGTGATGATTTTGGCTCACATTTAACAAAAACCCACCAATTCGTTATCTTAACAAATTAGAATACTTCATAAGACCAATAAAAAAAAAACATTTTTAGTGAATTGTTGGCCTTCTGGAAAGTGTGTTCATTTACTGTATATGTACTCAATACTTGGTAGGGGCTCCTTTTGCTTTAATTACTCCCTCAATTTGGCGTGGCATGGAGGTGATCAGTTTGTGGCACTGCTGAGGTAGTATGGAAGCCCAGGTTTCTTTTACAGTGGCCTTCAGCTCATCTGCATTTTTTTGGTCTCTTGTTTCTCATTTTCCTCTTGACAATACCCCATAGAGAATCTACCTATGAGGTTCTCTGTGGGGTTCAGGTCTGGTGAGTTTGCTGGCCAGTCAAGCACACCAACACCATGGTCATTTAACCAACTTTTGGTGCTTTTGGCAGTGTGGGCAGGTGCCAAATCCTGCTGGAAAATGAAATCAGCATCTTTAAAAAGCTGGTCAGCAGAAGGAAGCATGAAGTGCTCCAAAATTTCTTGGTAAACGGGTGCAGTGACTTTGGTTTTCAAAAAACACAATGGACCAACACCAGCAGATGACATTGCACCCCAAATCATCACAGACTGTGGAAACTTAACACTGGACTTCAAGCAACTTGGGCTATGAGCTTCTCCACCCTTCCTCCAGACTCTAGGACCTTGGTTTCCAAATGAAATACAAAACTTGCTCTCATCTGAAAAGAGGACTTTGGACCACTGGGCAATACTCCAGTTCTTCTACTACTTAGCCCAGGTAAGATGCCTCTGACGTTGTCTGTTGTTCAGGAGTGGCTTAACAAATTCCTTGACACGTCTGTGTGTGGTGGCTCTTGATGCCTTGACCCCAGCCTCAGTCCATTCCTTGTGAAGTTCACCCAAATTCTTGAATCGATTTTGCTTGACAATCCTCATAAGGCTGCGGTTCTCTTGGTTGGTTGTGCATCTTTTTCTTCCACACTTTTTCCTTCCGCTCAACTTTCTGTTAACATGCTTGGATACAGCACTCTGTGAACAGCCAGCTTCTTTGGCAATGAATGTTTATGGCTTACCCTCCTTGTGAAGGGTGTCAATGATTGTCTTCTGGACAATTGTCAGATCAGCAGTCTTCCCCATGATTGTGTAGCCTAGTGAACCAAACTGAGAGACCATTTTGAAGGCTCAGGAAACCTTTGCAGGTGTTTTGAGTTGATTAGCTGATTGGCATGTCACCATATTCTAATTTGTTGAGATAATGAATTGGTGGGTTTTTGTTAAATGTGAGCCAAAATCATCACAATTAAAAGAACCAAAGACTTAAACTACTTCAGTCTGTGTGCACTGAATTTATTTAATACACGAGTTTCACAGTTTGAGTTGAATTATTGAAATAAATGAACTTTTCCACGACATTCTAATTTATTGAGATGCACCTGTAGACTTTTACATTGTTACAAAAAAGTCTTTTTCAATAAATGCTGTTCTTTTTAACTTTCTATTTATCAAAGAATGAAAAATCTATGTATTTTAAAAATGTATGTATTTTTCAGTATTACTGTTTTTACTGTATGTTTGATCAAATAAATGCAGGCTTGGTGAGCATACAAGGCGTCTTTCAAAACTTTAAACTATCATACTGATCCCAAACTTTATATGAATTATGACTTGTATGTTTCAACTGGATCAATTAAAATAATCCCCCCCCCAATCATTTATTAAATATGAGATTGTTTTGTGTGTGTATTGAACCACCTGTGCTAAAGCAAGTAGTCTGCAGAAGTCTCTCAAAACAGAATGAAGCTGTTGTAAGATCACATTAGATAAATGCATTAACTGTGTTAAATTGAATGATGTTAAACATGTTTAATTAATCTCATAGCACATTCATTTTCACACCCCTAATAAAAGCAAGCACATAAGCATGTGTTGAGAAATATAACACTGCTCTGATTTCATACAGGGTACCACACTCCCATATTTAAAAATATTTTCAGCTCTGATAAAAGACTTTGAGTGGCTTTGTGACCTTAGTTTTTTTTGTGTTTTATTTTTTACATTTCCATTAAATAATAGAGCATCTTTATTGAGCATACTTTTCCTATTGGGAACTCTTGGCAGGTCCCCAAAATGTTACTGATTTCAGGTTTTACTGTCCTTGTGGTGACATTTGGTCCCCACAACGTAGGCAAAACCCGCATGCACACACACAAACATGGTAGTCGTCACAGCAACCATCAGATTGAGAGTATCAACTGTTCTGATGTCCAGCTGGCATTGTTTTAAGAAGTAATCCAAACGGAGTTGTGATTGTCTCTCTTGTTTTCCTCCATCTCATGTTTTCCGTCTGTCTGCAGCAGCATTTCCTGACGAGTTAGGTCTGAGTGTGCCTCTAACTGAGGAAGAGCAGAAAGCATTATTGTACAAGCCTCTAGAAGGAGAGTGGGGCTCACGCACACGTGACAAAGAGTGTGAGCGCATCATCAGGGGCATCGACCAGCTTTGCACTTTGGGTATGACATTATCATATCTCAAAATTCTTACTATGGTTGTGTGTAAAACAGATGGAATATAACAGTGGTTCTTTCTCTCCTCCAGATGTGGCTGCACCATTTGAACTGCCAGTGGACTTGCAGGCATATCCAACGTATTGCACCGTAGTTGCTTACGTCACAGATCTGAGCACCATCCGACAAAGACTACAGAACCGTTTCTATAGGTCAGCACAAAGTTAATGGACATGACAGTCAAATACCTGTGTAAACACTTGATATATTCCAAAAATCAGTGTGTACTTCTAATGTAGATTATATCAAATTATATATGCATTTGTTGTTTGCTTGCTTTTGTCAGACGAATGTCATCGTTGATGTGGGAGGTACGCTACATCGAACACAACGCTCAAACCTTCAATGAACCAGACGCGTTCATTGTCAAAACTGCCAAATTCGTATCTGACCTCATGCTACAATTTATCAAGTAAGTCAATCACAAATAAAAAATTATAAATGTGGTGTTGATTTGGGATGCACAATATATTGATAGCAAATCGATTATTGGTCATTATCATTTTAATTTTTCTGTATTGCCAAATAGTGTATGGTCAATTACGCATGTTCATTTTCTATATTTTTAATATCATCCTTTTATGAATGGCAAAAACCAATTGAACCAATTGATTGAAATTGATTTTAATCGGTGCATCCCTAGCATTTAGTTTAAAGCCATACGTGGGGCTGATTTTGACTGCCTGTCTCTGTCTGTGTTCTTTAGGGACCAAAGCTGTACAGATATTATTCCACTGTATAACAGTATGAAGAAAACTGCTTTCTCAGATTCAAGCGATGTAAGTGTCATTGAAACACACACTCGTAAACCACTCATAAGTGAAAGAGATTTTATACATTATTACAGTGCCTTTAAGACTGTTCTTTTGCTGCCTTGCAAGCACTTGGAATTCATGTAATGTAAATATGTGTATTTTTATGACTTGATTGACACCTTTTTCGCAACCTAGGATGAAGATGAGGATGAAGAACATGAGGCACCTTGTACATCTAGCCGCAATAAGAAGGTAACTTTAACTGATATTATACAATTTAAACAGGGCCAGAAAGATAAGACTTGATTATACATCAAGATTGTTTACATCTGGCTAATTGTGAGTGTGTTTCTGTTTCAGAGGCAGCAGCAGCAGCCTATCCTGAGGAGTCTGCGCAGTAAACCATCATCAGACCCTCAGAGCTGGAAGGGCCGCTGCAGAGAGCTGCTGGAGCTCATCTTTCAGTGTGAAGATTCAGAGCCTTTCAGACAGCCTGTGGATCTGGAGGAGTATCCGGTAACACACAGACACATGTAGAAAACACATTCACACAGAACTGTAGCTTATACCTGTAACTTCAGGTGGGAATTATGAGGGATGCCATAGTCTCAGCCTCAGACCACCTGCTGTTTGTTGACATATCCATATTTATTACCTTTGGACAAAAAAAAAATCAAAAACTCATGACAGAGTACATATTTTCCGCTAATTTTTCTGGGATTTTTGCGTAACTATAACAGTGTTAACTACACGTATACACATCATTTATGACCTTGGTCCACAAAACCAGTCATAAGGGTCAATTTTTTTAAATTGAGATTTATACATCCACTGAAAGCTGAATAAATAATCTTTCTGTTGATGTATGGTTTGTTAGGATAGGACAATATTTGGCTGAGATGCAACTATTTGAAAATCTGGAATCTGAGGATGCAAAAAAAATACAAATATTGAGAAATTCACCTTTAAAGTTGTCCAAATTAAGTCCTTAGCAATGCATATTACTAATTGAAAATTAAGTTTTGATATATTTACGGCAGGAAATTTACAAAATATCTTCATGGAACATGATCTTTACTTCATATCCTAATGATTTTGGCATAAAAGAAAAATCAATAATTTTGACCCATACAATGTATTGTTGGCTATTGCTACAAATATACCCGTCCGACTTATGACTGGTTTTGTGGTCCAGGGTCACATATATATATACACACACACACTGCAGAAATCTTTTTTTAATTAATGTTTTGTCTTGTTTTCCAGTAAAAATACATGCTTGAAACAAGATAAATAAGTAACTAGATCATGGGTGGCGAACTCCAGTCCTGGAGAGCTGCAGCCCTGCAGAGTTCACCTCCAACCCTAATAAAAACTCACCTGTCTGTAGCTTGCTAGTAACCCTTCAGACCTTGATTAGCTTGTTCAGGTGTGTTTGATTAGGCAATCATCTAGTTCACCACCCCTGAACTAGATGATTGGCAAATTGTTTTTTTAAATCACAAACCAGAAAAACAACAATTTGTCAATCGGTTAGGAAAAATAAACTTGTTATATTCTCTTCTTACCTTATCTTTTTATGATAATTTTATATAAACTACCATTTAAAGGTTTGGGGTCAGTAAGATTTTTTTTTTATTATTCAGCAAAGATGCTTTAAATTAATTAAAAGTGACAGTAAAGTAATTTTTCTTGCCTTGATAATAATAAGACATTTTTCTAAAGCACCAAATCAGCATATTAGAATGATTTCCAAAGGATCATGTGATACTGAAGACTGGAGTAATGCTTGCTGAAATGCCAACTTTGTCATCACAGAATCAATTAAATTGTAAAATAAAAAGATTAAAAAATGAGAGCAGTTATTTTAAATTGTAAAAAAAAATCACAATAGTACTTTTTTATCAAATAAATGCAGCTTTGGTAAGCATAAGAGACCCCAACCTTTTCACAGGTAGTGTAAACCTTATTTAAAGGATGTTTGGGTATTTGTACTGGAAAACAAAACAAAAATACTGATTAAGAAAATAATTTTTTGCAGTGCACTGTCTACTTATATGCCCTGTTCATCAAAAATACCTCTCTCAGGACTACTTGGATATTGTGGACACTCCTATGGACTTTGGGACTGTGTTGAACCGCCTCTTAGAAGGAGAGTATGACACTCCCATGGATCTTTGTAAAGATGTACGTCTCATCTTCAGCAACTCCAAAGCCTATACACCCAGCAAAAAGTCCAGGGTATGAGATCATGTCCAGTTTTGACATATTGTAATGCTATAGCCAAACCAGTTCATCTAGTTTATTTAATACATGTGTGTTTTTGTGTATGCAGATCTATAGCATGAGTCTGCGATTGTCTGCTCTGTTTGAAGAGCATATCAGTTCGATCCTGACCGATTTTAAAGCTGCTCAAAGTCTGCACAGTGAGCGATTCACCCGTCAGCGGCTGCACACCGAGCGCTTGACCAGACAGTCTGTGAAAAGAAGGAGGAGTTCTTCACCTTCAAGCTCCGCCTCTAGGTACAAACAGCATCTGATTGGTCATTGCAGAATATTATGTTCTAGAATTTATCACTGTTTCTAAACGTTGCATACACATTTTCTTCTTTTCTGATTTGCAGTCCAGAAAGGAAGCGTCGGGTTTCGTCTCGCGCTCCTCCTCGATCAGACAATGCAGCTCCGCCCACTCCCGCTGCACCTTCCCGGGCTCCTTCTTTACGGCAAACACATCCACAAATCAATGGCAAGGCTGAGCCTCCTGTTGTCCCCGGTCGGACGCGAAGCTCAGCCCGCTTTGGAACCCAACTCACAGATGCACCCTCTACACAGTCAGCTCCTCCCCCTACACCCAGCCACAGTAAGACAGCAGAGCCCTCCTCTAGAGTCCTGCGCACCCAGAACTCTCACTCCATTGGTGCCTCCAGAGAAACTGAGAGCTCTGCAGTTCCCCACACAAATGAAGGCGGGACCAGAGAGTCTCGCAGGAAACTTCGGACACCTGTAAAACTCACACCAGGTCAGTTACAGATGATAAGTATTTGTCGTGAAAAGCTGATGTTATTACGGTAAAAAAGATTTTTGAATGTTTCCTGGAAACCTTCAGTGCACAAACACTGTAGTTCCCGTAGGCCCAAAGTAATCAATCACCTTTTTTTCTGCTCATTTAAAACTTTTTCCTAAATGGATTTAAAACTTTCTTTTACACTGGTTTTGTGGAAAATCTGTGTAATTTTGCTGATTTCAACAGTAAATATTGTTAAAATTGCTGAAATTGCTTCTGCGAATTAATTTTTTTTTCTGAATTTATTTGTTTATTTTTTTCATTTTCTGCATTGATTTGGGGGAAAATCATTGAATGGTAAAATGTGTTAAACTGAACTCAAAGTACTTCTGCATAATTTTTTTCCCCCTGAAATTTACTTGTGCAGATTTAAATGTTTGTAATGTTTTAAACTTTTTTTGTGTTATGATTTCCAATTTTCTTATTATATCTATATTTTTCCTGCAGTAATGTTGGGAACAATCTGTAGATTTTTCTAGATTTAAATGTGGTAAAACATTTTAAACTGAACTGAGAATAGATTTAAATGTTCTGAAATGATTTAACCTTTTTTATAATCATATATAATTATTTAAGGGAAAATCTTTAAATGCTATTAGAGTATTACACACTTAATCATGGCTAAAAGCAAAATAAAATTAGTCAGAATTAAATTTACTAAAATTGATGTGACGTGTTGAATGACAGCTATGTGAAGTCTATATAAATCTGTGGATCTTTCCATGGGTCACCATGGGTTTGATTACCAGGGAACACACATGCTGATTAAAAAATTGTAATGCATTATTAGCCAATTTGAAAAAAAAAAAGAAAAAAGAAGCATCTGTTGAATGCATATATGTGAATGTTTCATCTGTATTTATATTCTCATTCTCTCTTAGGTCCAGTCGATCACAACTCTTCTCCTCAAAACAGTTTGCATTTGAATGGTCATAGTCAAGTGACTCTGGGAGTGGTACGAAGAGGCCGGGGCCGACCCAGATTAGACGCACAAATACGAACGCCAGTAGAGGTACCACCGCCCCCACTGCCCCAGGGCTCTGGAAAAAAGAGAGGGAGGAAAAGCAAGAAAGAGCTGGAGTCCCTACGAAGAAGCTCCTCCAACGAGGAGGAGCTTCTTCTGTCTACTGGTGATGAGGGCGGGGCTTCTTCTACAGCCCAGGACAGTAGTCTTTCAGATTCAGGGGTAGTGACTCCAGAGTGTCCCAAACCACGAGGTAGACCACGAGTCATCCGGATGCCAGATTCCCCAGCTCCTCCAAGCCCTAAAGCTCTCAGAAGGAGCAGTCGGCGTGGAAACGAAGAAACCACGACCCCTACGCCAGGCCCTGCCCAAAGGGAGGAGCCTGACATTTATATGGGAGATGAAGAGAGCTCAAAAGGGCAGATGAGAACGCGTAACCAAGGCCGAAGGACAGCTTTCTATAACGAAGAAGACTCTGAGGAAGAGCAAAGACAGCTTTTGTTTGAGGATGCCTCGATTACTTTCGGCACATCAAGCAAAGGGAGAGTCCGCAAGCTCACCGAGAAGGCCAAAGCCAACCTTATTGGCTGGTAACAATGCCAACTTTGCATGTCCTATGTGACACAACCCCTTATCTTCGCCCCATTGGGGAGGGGGAACCATTCCTGCTGCTATCAGACTGTCATGATTATCTGAATCTTTCATTCTGACTCAAAATTGATTCTCACGTTTTGAATCTTTGACTCTTTTGGTGACTTCAAGAGTCACGGCCCCTTGAAACCCCCCACCTTATACATTTTCTTCCACAGAAAATCACAAATGCAGTTAAATACTGATTTTCATATGCACTATTTGAATGCCAGTGAAGAAAGGAACTTATACAGTCTTATGAACCCAAATACCTGATTTCGTCTCTCAAGAAAGCAGTTATTTGAGGACGTTTGAGTGTGTGTGAGTGTGGTATAACTTGAGCTTTTACTCTGTCTCGTTTCTTTAAACTATTAATTTTATGCATTGTTTTTACACAGTTGTTGCTAAGGGCAACAAATCAAACACTTGTTCAAAAAAATCTATTTTTAACAGATCATTGTGTAAGTGGCTGTAAAGCTGTAGTGGAGTGCAGAGAAGGACCTCATAAATCGCGTGTCGTCTTTTTAATGTCTTTCTCTGCGAGTCAAGATCAGTGGCAGTGGTAATTCACGCATGTTTTTATATAATTAGCAATACCTTGTGCCTTTTCATACATTCAATACATTTTGGCTCCTTTGTACTCCCCAGTTTGTGTGAGAGAGTGTGTTTGATGCTTTAGCGCATTGATTCATCCAGTACAAATGTGTGTTATTGATCTGTTGCTGGGATAGAGATTAGTGAGCAGCATATCTACCCATGACCACTCTGTGTGTGCGCTTGCGTTTGCGTTGAGTTCATGCAGTTGTTGAGGTGTGTAATAGTAGTGACATTATCACTCCACGCCTGTTTTATCAGACTCCCAAAATGCACTGTGATCCCTAACTAGAACCATGACTTAAAAATACAGTGGCCACAAGAAGTGTTTGAACACTGAAAACAAGAGTTTTAAAATGTCTGAATGTCATTGTATTAGAGAATGAAATATCAAAGCAGGTGGCATCTGCAGATAAATGATGGTAGAGATTTTCACAGAAATAACCACGACAGTCTTTGAAAATATGACTGACAATTTAATGTTAATTTGGAAACTAATTATGTGATTAATTAATGATGAATAATTATTAATGTATAATAATTGTTAATTAATGGTAGTTATTTTTTAACAGTTGTCTAAAAATGATTGCAAAAATATTTTCAGTTTTAAACTGATTTGACTGTTGTCAGCATTTTGGGGCATTTTCTTATGCTCACCAAGGCTCTTTATTTGATTAGAAATACAGTAAAAATAGTAATATTGTGAATTATTATTATAACAAAGTAATTTTAAAATATTATTATATTTAACATTTTAATATGTTAATATATTTAATATATAATCAGTGATTTCTTTTTAAATATATTTTAAGATGTAATTTATTTCTGTGATGGCAAAGCTTAATTTTCAGCAGCCATTACTCCAGTCTTCAGTGTCACACGATCCTTCAGAAACCATTGAAATATGCTGATTGGTGTTCAAGAATAATTTCTCTTAACTATCAGTGTTGAAAACCGTTATGCTGCTTAATACTGATAAAATTTTGATACATGACAATATTTTTCTGGATTGTCTGAGGAATATAGAAAGTTCACATAAACAGCATTTATTTGAAATGGATATCTTTTGTAACATTATACATTTCTTTACTGTGACTTTTTCAATTTAAAGCATCTTTGTTGAATTGAAGTATTAATTTCTTTCAATAAATAAATGAGTAAATAAATAAAATGTACTGACCCAAAACTTTTGGAAGGTAGAAACAATTACTTGTATCTACTTCAATTCATTGAAAAATCTTGATCAAATTAATTTTGATGAATTCTTAATCAAACGACAGCCCTACTTTTTAAAATTATATTAAATATTATACCTATCTTTATTGTTTTTGTGAAATATTTTGCTTTACTATTTGCTTTGTTCTAAAGTGCCTCGTAGTTTGATATTCTGATATTTAATGCAATGACATTTATATATTTCTGACATTTCTCAAATGTTCAAGTGCTTTTGATGCCTCTGTTTGATGCTTCTTCAAACCACTATTGACAGAGTTATTATTATTATGTGTGTGTAGTGAAGTTCATTGCCTCACTGTCCCCACACTCTGCCTGTAGTTTCATCGAGCCCGGAGAGCAGGCCTCTTTCTCTGTATTAGCTAAACTCATTGAATTACTGTGGAGCTGCTCATTTCATTAGCAGAGAGGACTTTGTTTTTGCCCGATCACATTGAAACACCGTGTTTGATATTTCCCGTTCTGATGCATCGACTCGGCTTCAGTAGAAACCGCAGGGCAGCGAATCACACAAGAGGCAGTGTGCATGCCGTATTCTGTGTTTTGAATGTGCCTTGACTTTTTGTGTGTATGTACTTGTCTGTGTGATGTAAAACTGAAGAATTAAGGTATTGTATCCCACCTTGAAGTCCGGACTCATATGCAGCATAGTCTCTTTTTGAGAAAGCCGGATCACATTCAGTCTGGTTTGTCGCCATGTGATTTTGTAGGTTCTTGCGTACTTTCAGCAGTTGTGGTCTGGGTCATCCATTACGATAGAGCTAATCCAGCCCATAGCTTTAAAACTGGTTTGATGAACCAAAGCCTTTGAATGAGTGTGTGGTTGTTTGATGGGAACATATGTGGCTGTTTTATATGCAGTTGATGCATGTCTGAGACTCTTGAGTGTATGTGATGTCCATTTCTGTGTGTTTATGTACAAGCCCCATGTTTTATTGAGCTGGTGTTTCTAATCTGTTGCTACATGAAAACTGTATTATATCTGATTCACGACCCCTCTATTACCACCATACTGCACAGGAAGTGACATCTCACGGACTGATTGACAGGTTTTAGAGTGGAGATCAAAGATGGATGCATGTTAGTATATTCTCTGGTCTTTTAAATCTGAAGGTACAGTCATGTTTGTGGGGTCAGGGTCTTTTTCCCCTCTCCGGTCTTATATCCTCAGACTGAGAGGTCTTTCTATGTTAGTTTGTATACTTTTATATAAAGGAAAAAGTGTAAATAAAGACGTTAAATAGAATGTATGTGTAGGGTGTACTGCTGTCACATTAGTTCATACTGATATTTTAAGGAAATAAACATTTGTGTTTCCACATACTGTCTTGTTCTTTCATTCTTTAACATATTTTTTGCTTAAATTTCAGTCAAGGGAAACCTGGATGTATCAGGGAAAATTCAAATTGTGATTTCCAGGCCTTAAACATTGTCATCAAAATAAAATCTTTAAAATCAGACATTTCTGTTGAGAATTTAAAATTATAAACAATACAATGTAAATTATGCTCTTATAATTGCAAGTATTGGTACCTTACATGCATCAGATTGATATTACATGGCATTTCCTAAAATTATTATACATAATACACAATGTAACTTTATGAGGGTCAAGATAACATTTCTATAAGTTCTATTGCAGGTTTGAAAAAACACCCCACACCCGCCCTGAACACCTCTCCACACAACCATTAACACCTCCAGCAACCCCCCTCTCCCCCACACCTGCAATTCAGATCAGCGAAGATGAGGTGCGCCAGGTCTTCAGGAAAAACAAAAGAAGGAAAGCACCAGGCCCAGACGGTGTGTCACCAGCCTGCCTAAAAATCTGTGCTGACCAGCTGGCCCCCATCTTCACACAGATCTTCAACAGATCACTGGAGCTGTGCGAAGTCCCCTCATGCTTCAAACGCTCCACCATCATCCCCGTCCCAAAGAAACCCAAAATTACTGGACTTAATGACTACAGACCTGTGGCTCTAACGTCTGTGGTCATGAAATCATTTGAAAGACTGGTTTTGGCTTATCTGAAGTCCTCCACTGGACCCTTACTGGACCCCCTGCAGTTTGCCTACAGAGCAAACAGGTCTGTGGATGATGCAGTCAACATGGGACTGCACTTCATCCTGCAGCATCTGGACAGACCAGGGGCTTATGTGAGGATCCTGTTCGTAGACTTCAGCTCTGCTTTTAACACCATCATCCCGGACACCCTTCAGAATAAACTAACTCAGCTCTCCGTCCCCACCTCCGTCTGTCAATGGATCAACAACTTCCTGACAGACAGGCAGCAGCTAGTGAGGCTGGGAAAATACACATCCAGCACTCGTACGATCAGCACTGGAGCTCCTCAGGGCTGTGTTCTCTCCCCACTGCTCTTCTCCCTGTACACTAACGACTGCACCTCTAAAGACCCCTCTGTCAAGCTCCTGAAGTTTGCAGACGACACCACACTGATCTGCCTCATCCAGGACGGTGACGAGTCTGCCTACAGACAGGAGGTTAAGGAGCTGGCTGTCTGGTGCAGTCTTAACAACCTGGAGCTCAACACGCTCAAAACTGTGGGGATGATCGTGGACTTCAGGAGAAACCCCCCTGCACTCCCCCCACTCACCATCATGAACAGCACTGTGACTGCAGTGGAGTCATTCAGATTCCTGGGCACCACCATCTCCCAGGACCTGAAGTGGGACATTCACATAGACTCCATTGTGAAAAAAGGCCCAGCAGAGGCTGTACTTCCTTCACCAGCTGAGGAAGTTCAACCTGCCACAGGACTTGCTGAATCAGTTCTACTCCGCCATCATTGAATCTGTCCTCTGCACTTCAATAACTGTCTGGTTCAGCTCAGCTACCAAATCTGACCTCAGAAGACTACAGAGGATAGTCCGGACTGCTGAGCGAATCATTGGTACAACCCTCCCCACTCTCCAAGAACTGTACTCATCCAGAGTGAGCAAAAGGGCTGGCAAAATCACTCTGGACCCCTCACATCCAGCACACTCCCTCTTTGAACTGTTACCGTCTGGTCGACGCTACAGAGCTCTGAGCACCAGAACGACCAGACACAGGAACAGTTTCTTCCCTCAGGCAATCCATCTCATGAACACTTGACATTAAAAGTGGAACACACAACACTATTATAAATTATTTATTCAACACACATACTTATTTTTTCATTTCAGATTTGCACATATCAGACCTGTACACCATAATTGTCTATATTATATATTGTGTTTTTGCTATTTGTACATTGCCTATTTGTATATTATTCTTTTATTATCTGTGTCCTGTCCTGTTGCTGTCTTTCTGTTGCACTGTAGAGCTTCTGTCACTATAACAAATTCCTCGTATGTGTAAGCATACCTGGCCAATAAAGCTCATTCTGATTCTGATTCTGATTTAAAACCGTTAAATGGTTGATAAACCATTTTATGGAGAATATCGCCCTCTTTTGTGCATTAGTTGGAACTGCATGTGCAATAAACTAGTTTATATATATATATATATATATATATATATATATATATATATATATATATATATAATATATTTGAATGTCCTGACATAATATATTTATGTGACACCATTCCAGGTGTTTTATATTAAATAGCCTGTATTAGCATTCCATATATTCATATTGTATTAAATCTTAACAAAGACGTTTACTCAATTGCTAATACACTTTCCCTGAAACTTATAACACATTTATCAAAACTGTAACCACAGAATAATAATTAGCTACTAAATCAACTGTACAAACCAGAAGTATGAATGAGTGCATGAGCACATGGTGTAAACCTACAGTGTTTATAGCCTAGTTTTGAAAAAAAAAAAAAAAAAGACTTTTTGGTTATGATTCAGGATATTTGGCTTATAAAACAGATATCAATTGAGAAAAAAAAAAAAAAAAAACCCTGTAACATAAAGAAAACATGCGCACGCGGCATCCGTTCCTGACGTGGCGGCGCGAGACGCGTACACACCTCCTCTCGTGGGCCGCCGCTATTGGCCCCGCACTCTCTAATGATGTTCAGCTTGAAGGCGCAGGTGTCAAACCGAAACTACCCGCATGTAAATATCATATTCAGTTTTCAAGGCAATGCTTACAGAACGCATAACAAACTGAGAGTTTCGTTGAGCTCTTCCTGTTATCAAGCTAAAAATAGTATCTGACGATAGTAAATTCAGTTTATTCATTGAAGTTCTTGTATATGGTAAGATACATTTAGCCTAATTGCAATTTGTTCAAGAAATATTGAAAAATAAATATAGTGTACTAATATTTTAGATATTTGATTTCTTTCAACTTTTAAAAACACAACAGTAACTAGAGTAACAATGTGCTGATGTGAAATGTGTGTCATGTTGAATGCACAGGCAGTGATGCCTCAAATCACATCAGGTGTGATCCTGCAGCTGACGCTCCTGCTGTCGGCTCTACCTGCGCAGTATCTCATCTCCAGATGGACCAGCGGCACCGAGACACAGCGACACATCGCCACTCAGAGGTAAACACACACTGCGGGACTATTTATTAGCCTATGCATTCTATCCTCTCTTACACATTACAACTGAGAAGTTGGGGTCAGTAAGACTTTTTTTTTTTTTTTTTTTTTAAATAATAATTTTGTTCAGCAAGGATACAATAAGTTCATCAAAAGTAACAGTAATTTCATTTCTTTTTAGCTTTATGTTCATCAGAGAATACTGTAAAAATGTATCAGTACACAAAATATTAATCAACATAACTTTTCGACTTTGATATTAATAAAATGTTTCTTGAGCAGCAAATCATCATATCAGAATGATTTCTGAAGGCGTATGTGACACTAAAGACTGGAAAAATTACTGCTGAAAATTTAGCTTTGGCATCACAGTAATTAATTACATTTTAAAATGTTTTAAAATAGGAGCCAGTCATTGAAATTGTAATGATAGTCCACAGTATTACCGTTTTACAGTAATTTAAATAAATTCAGCATTGGTGAGCATAAAGACTTCTGTCAAAAACATTTTAAAAAATCTTCTGACCCCATACTTTTGAACGTTAGTGTACATTCATACAATTTTAGCCTAAAATCTTAATTTTTATTAAAAATTATTTAATGGACACTGCATTTCAGGTTTAGTGGTTGGACGTTTTTAATCAGCTTCTTTTGCTGATTAAAAAAATTAATCTCCCAACTACAGGTCACACTTTAGTTCTCACTATTTACTAACTATTAACTATGACTGCTACATAGCCATAATTTATATTTGTCTAGGAAACAAGTTTCTTGTATTATTATAATCTACCATTTTTTATTATTATTTTTTTTCATGGTAAACAAACCATATCCAAATTTTTGACTGGTACTGTGCTTCTCAAGTACGAAGTCGAAATATTTCCAGTAGTTTAAAATGTATTTTAAAAAGTTAAAAATGATAACACATGACACTGTATGAGGCTGTTGTCACTGCTTGAAATATCCCATTACATCTTTCATATTCAGAATCCTTGACACATGGGACTCCATAAGAAAATCCTACTTGAACACAGCTGCTTGGGTCGACTGGCTAAATACCTGGATTCCCAAACTACCGTAAGTCTATGCTAATCTCTTTTTAAAAGAATTCTGATTCACTGATGCTGAGGTGGGATGTTGTGTCACATGACAGGTCCTTCGGAGAGGAAGAGGAGCAGTACCAAACTCTGGAAGAAGTGCTCGCGATCGAGCTGATGATGCATGATAACAAGCACGGATACTTTGCAGGCAATGTCTCTGAATTATCTCACAGCAGTCATTTAGATCTGCCATTAAAAAATTTCTTTGTCTGGGATATGAATGTGTATTGTAACAGAACATCATTATTAATTTATATGTGATCAGTGTCAAAGGAGGTGCGAAGCCCCAGGCCGGCATATGTGCTGCACCGTGTAGGTCAAGTTGTGATGGAGACACAGAATCAGATGGTGGGGGTGATCATGGGATGGGATGCAGGACTCAGAGCCCCACCAGAGTGGATCAAGAGAAAGAAATATTCAGACTCAGAGGTTTGTAAAATACATAAACACTGTATTTATTTAAATGAAACAATTCATACACTCTTAAAATAAAGGTTGCAAAAATGGATTTTCACAGTGATGCCATAGAAGAACCAGTTTTGGGTTCCCCAAAGAACCTTTCAGTGATCAGTTCTTAAAAGAACCCCTTTCTTACAGTGTGAAAAGCATTAAAATAGTACCTTTAGTTTTAAGAGTGTAAATGTTCTAACCTGAAACGTGTATTTGTGTGTAGCTGGAGAGAGCCAAGGACACTCCTCATTACAGAATTGTGTTCAGTGGACCGGATTCTTCATCAATACTGATTGGATACATTCCCCAGTATGATGTCAAGCTCTTTCAAGGCTTTCAGGTGCAGAGAAATCTTTTACCTCTATTTCCTTCTTTTAACATTTGTGTTTTCTTGATAGTTTCTTAAGGTTGTTTAGATTACATTTTAATCAGTGTTTGTGTCTGTCTTGTGCTACAGCCGGACATTCCTACTCTAGAGCACTACTTTTCACACTTCGATGGGGAAAAGTTTGTTATGGAGGAATGGTTGCAAAAAATCTACCCTCACGACTGAAGAAGTGAAAACTTGAGAGGTTTTAAAACACTTTGAAATGCTTGGAAACATGCATGATGTCTGCAACCCTTTATTGACAGTATTGGTTCTTTTAAAGCAATGGGGGGCTTTAAAGGGTTTGGGAGGCAACAAAGACAAAAGAAAGCAAGTAAATTTGAGAGATACATCTTGTTTACATATCCCATATACAGACTGGGTAATTTCAGTTATTAAACTTAGTCTTGTGGAATATATGTAACGTTAAATATGTTAAGCAGCTTTCTCAGGGCAGAACTACAAAACACAAAATGCAATTTTTAGTATCACTTTTATATTTTTAAAATGATTAATGTCTTGCAGACTTTGCAAGGTATATGTAAAGTTATGAGGAAAACGTGATGTTAAAAATCAATTATAGATTAAATGAAATGTTTTATAATATGTAATTAGATCAAAATCCACACGTTGATCTGACTCAGATGGGTTCCAGAAAATGACTTAACTTTCAGTTAATATGATATAGCCTATTTATTTACATGAGAAAAACAGAAGGATTTGTTGTTTAAAACAGTATTGAGAATGTGGTAAACAGTGTTCAAAGCCATTAATACAAACGTGATATCTTATTAAAGCTTAATTTATTTAAAATAGGTCTGCTCGAAATGGTGTTTCATTAAAAGCCATCAGTCTATGTGCCATTCCCATAATGCTTTGTGAACTACCGAGTACACATTGCTCCTCCAAAAACACATCTTCATAATAGTAATTAAAAAACTTTCATGTTTTAGCCACATTAACGACGAGTATGAGAACTAAAGTGAATGATAAAGTGAACGTGTTGCAGGAACATGAAATCTGGGTATGTCGCATGTCAGCGTCACGTGTTCGACAGGTTTTTTTATTTATTTATTGCCATATAGTCGTGTGTTTATTAGTCACACTGAATCAATGAAAGCATTTAAATCTTTTTTTAATTTTTTTTATTGAACTTTCAAAATTACAAAATTCAACAGCGAGTTCTTCTCATATTTCTTATATTTACACATATTGTAAATACAAATTGAGACAATTTTAATAAAAAACAATAAAAAACAAAAAATAAACAATAACAAAAATAAAATAAAATCAATTCAATTCAAGTTTATTTGTATAGCACTTTTCACGATACAAATCGTTACAAAGCGCTGTACAGAAAATTAAGTTTCTACAATAAATTTAGTAGTAGCTTATCTTTGGTGACTGTCAGTTAATGTACGGAAAAATCAATTAAAGACGTAATCAAACAGATGATGAACACTAGTGAATTGAATTAACACAAAATTAGAGAAAAAAATAAATATAAAAATAAAAGGGCATCACAAGCCTATTTTAAATTCATTTAGCAGTGTTCAACAGGTGCAGGTATGTTTTTTTTTTTTTTTTTTTTGTAAAAAAAATTAAATAGTCATAAAACTAGTGTGGTAGTACTTATGGTCGTGTGTTGTTTTCTAACTGTTCAATAACAGCAGATGGCTGTTTGTCAATATTTAGCTTTGCTTTTGTGGAGATCTCACCATACAATGTTCATCCGATGATAGGATGTCCTACCTGCCTGTCAACATATGTGTTTCCGCACAGCCAATAGCGAGAGTTTGGGGCGTGGCTACTGTATTAGGCTGAGCCGGGGGGTGTTCAGTCTGTAATAGAGCGTTCTTTGCGACAAAACTTCGGATTCCGTTAAAGAAGTCCGAGCACATTTCGAAAACTTACCAAAATACACACTGGCAGACAAGTAAACATGGTAAAACACGTGTAAACATTGGCAGTGGTTTTACAAGATGGAGGAATTGGGTTTCAGTCTTCATGACGAACTTACAGAATTTCTTTTCGACAGGTAAGCTAAACTTAAGTATTCCTAATTAATATATTGGACCTTTTATTGAAAGTAGCAGCCTACTTATACCTGTTGACACATACCTTCACTTTTATACACCTGTAAGAGCTGTGTTTGTGATGTTTAAGTTGGGGAAGGCGTGACACGTGTTTGGAAAGGTTGTTTGAAAACATGCTGTTATTTTTGTAGTTCCACTAGATGACACTAGTGGCGCAGAAACTGTAGGCCTCCTTGGGCTTTTTTTTTCATTTGACTCTTTTGACAGAGTTTACATGAGGCCAGTGGTGTATGAAGTACCTGAAAGCCATACTTAAGTAAAAGTACAGCTATCTTACCAAAAAATGACTTTGGTAGAAGCTGAAGTCACCGTTTAGAATATTACTTGAGTAAAAGTCTTAAAGTATGTGATATTTATTGTACTTAAGTACGAAAAGTATTTTTTAAAATCTTAAACGTACTTTAGTATTGAAAGTGAAAGTACAAGTAAATGCAAAATGGAAAAGAAGCAAATATATATATATATATAAAATATTCATACAGCTTGAGTAGCAAGATTGTGTTCAGTTTTAATTCTTTCTTTCTTCCATTTTGTATTTTTGGGTAAGAATAAGAACTTCATCCGGTACTTAGTGTCTTTTATTCCAACATAAGAAAACATTTCTGGAATCTGCATCTGAAATAGCATTTAGATGTATTTACACAGTTGATATATCTCAGAGGGGACATAGGTGCATTTAAACTGCAGTTACAGATCCATAAATAGGCCTTATGTTTTGTTTTTAACAAAACGTTGAATACTGATATTTGAAATATTTAAAACATGAAATTAAAAATGTCGAAATGTGAAATTAAAACCGCCAGTAGGTGACAGCATGTGACTGTTAATGAGTGAGTCAATGATTGAGATTCAACTGTTAATGATTGAGATTCAACCGATTCATTCAAACGACTGATTCATTCAGAAACAAAGCATTTGACTGTGTTAATGAGTGAATCACTGAATCATTTATTCAACCGATTCATTCAAAAAGCTGATTCTTTCAATGAGTAAACACCGTCCATTGCTCAGAGATGCAAAACAGTGCTGTGATCTTTGTTTGGAACTATTTTCGTTGTCAAAATTGAGCAAAAACAAGCAATATTGTGTCTAAAATGTAGGTCACTTATTGCTTTACTGAACTTGTGTAAAATGATTAAATGCGTTCATGCTGATATCTGCAGAAAAACAGTACTCTTTGTGTGATATAGATAGATATAGAAGTTAACTATATTAGACTATATAAATATAAAAAGCATACAGAAGCATTTTTGCCGTCTTTAATTTAGAATGCCTGGAATTTTGAGTTTTAATAGATCAATAGATCATAAATAGATTTAATAGATCATAAATCAACAACAACACTTACCATATTATCGCAGAAGATGCTGTATTGCACATCCCAGACTCTACTTGAGTGGAAATGGGGGTTGTGCGCGCACTTGTTTGCATGAGCAAAGGTGTTTTTTTAGGAGTCTAACTTGCAAACGCCAGAATCTGGCAGTAAGTTTTAGGATCTCATATTAGTCAATCTCTGCAAGACAGACTTTTCAGGATAGGAGATGGACTAAAAATGAGCTCCTAAAACGTACTGCCAGATTCTGGAAGATCAATTCTTCAAACAGTGGTACAAGAGGATGTAGTGCTGGTCCTTCAAGAGTCACTCAAATCTTATCTGTCTATAAAGCCTATGAAAAATCAGTCTTAATGGATTTCACAACACTTCAGCATGCTATTTTTATTAAGTGAGGGTAATTTTTTACCCAATGAAAAAGTCCCTGAGAACCTGACACTTTGCACTTGTGGAGACTCCAGGAAGGTTGCATTTCTGGAAAATGATGGCGGTGGAGACTAAATGGTTCCTGATGGTTTCTCACCTAATTCCTCATCTTAATTCTTCATTCTTTTGCAGTTAACAAGTGTCTTTTCTTCTCCACCTGTTTTTTCTGACTCTGCTGACCCAATGAGCATTTCGCTGCCCAATGGTCATGCCCTAACTTTTCAAATTCTATTATTGCATTAGTATTGCATCCTTCTCATGGGCATTTAATAATTTTTGACTTTTAGTCTGAGTTAAATCTCTTTTTTTGGCTCATTTTATCTGTAAAAGAAAACCTGCCTAATAATTCAGCACACCTGAATATGAGGAGTTTTTGACTTCCAGCCTTCATGGACAATTATATATCACTTATAAATGATTAAATACAAAGTCAATAGTAGTTATTAAGATTGATGTGGTTTGGAATTGGTAAAATGTTCTTGGAACAAAAATATGACCAGAATATCAACTTGCCTAATAATTCAGTACACGGTGTACATGTAGTCCCTATTCAAACACAGGCTCATCTTTCTCTTTCATTACACTTTCAGAATTTAACATTGTTTTCTATCAATGTTTGGAACAAATTTTAGCATTATTTTTTGAGTTGCACACAGTGCTATTCAATATATTCTGGAATTTGGAGACTTTATTAAGTTGAAACAACAGTAGGAACAATTTTTAGGCCCTTTTGTGAATATTGGTGGTCCTCTATGGTGCTCACTTCACAGGACTATGTGTTCACAGGTTAAAACAGCAAATAAAAGGAATTAGCAAATAAAAGGAATTACATGTACTATTAATACTGGTAAATTTTCAAAATTTTCTCCTGTTTCTGTCCTTTGGACGCAATTCAAAGGTCACAAACACGTGTGAAGAGGCAGAGACTAATGTAACCCCAGTCTTCTGGTGTAGTGTTAGAGGAGAGCCAGTCACTTCATGCTGGCCGCTGGTCCACTCTCTTGATTCCTCCTCACGTACAAGCAGTGGCCGTCCCAGAGCTTGTCCCAGAATGCAACACGCCTCGCTGGCTTTTAGCCGGGCGTTGTCCACAGCTTCCAAACACACTCGCCGTCTGCAGAACAGACCAAAAAATGTTTAAACATCTTTTCAAACAGGCTTATTAATTAGTTCTATATAACAAAGCTATGTTCAGGCTAACAGTGGAGGTTTATATGAGCTGAGATTGTTCAAGCATTGTTCACCTTAACAAACTGAGACTTTCTGCACTGTGACTGTAGTAAGGGTCACCAACACACACGATTTTGTCAAGTTTTTCAATCAAAACCGAGCGTGCTTGTTGCATCTTCTCAAAGTCTGAAAACACCACAAGCACCTGCACAGACAAAACGGACAATTAAAGAGTAAATGTATTATAAAATAGGTCAAACAGGACACATGCAACAACTAACTATGTACCTCAGCTTGCATGTGGAAGAGCTCTTCCTCTCTTTGTAAATGCTTGGTCACAGTGATGTTTTCTTCCTGTTTGGAAAGAAACTATTATAACTGTTCTCTCTCTGTTTGGAAATACACACATTTGAGTTATTTAGCACCTTGACATCATGCTGTCTCACAGTCTGCAGTATGTACTCCAGTCTTCGGGTAACGCTGTTAGTCACGTCGTTAACATTTTCTTTACTGTTTCTGACGCTGATGGTAACGGTGGCGCGGTCCGGAGGACACGATAACTCCGCGCAGCCCGTCATCTGAACCACTCTTGCGTTGCTTTGAGTGTGTAAAGGTGTTTGCTTGCGGCCCCGGTTAAACACCGATTCGTTTTCGTCTCGGTAAACATCACCAGCGTTCGGTGAAACTGTAGCAAAGACACGAGACGGGCTGTGCGCCATGTTTGTTGGTAAACCAACGTGGCGCTATGGCAACGTGTCCAAGTGCATGGCGGGAAATGATGTTGTTGTTGTTGGTACGTGGTTGCAAGAACACATTTCAGTCTGTACACTGCAAATAGTTAGAATCGTTCAAAGAGTTTAAAACATGCTTCATTTTACTTTATCATAGAGTTTGAAAGCAATGTTTTGAGAAGTGACCAGCAGAGGGCAGCACAGATCAACAGACTGGTTTAAAGACCGCAGGTGAAAAAAAGTGCACTTTCATAATATACTTAAAGTGCTCTATTTTCGCGCACTAATTTTGTACTTAATAAACTTAATATCATCTAAGTATACTCAACTGTGCTATTTTGGGACACCATGAATATGAACTAAAATGCACTTTCAACATACTATCTGTATGTATCGTTACCACTTGTAATATGCTACACTTGAGTGTACTACTGTATGAAAGATGGGTTCAAGTGTACTACAAGTGATAACTAAAGACATTTTTTAAGTACAGAGATAGTATGTTGAAAGTGCATTTTAGTTCATATTCATGGTGTCCCAAAATAGTACAGTTGAGTAGCCTATACTTAGATGATCTTAAGTTAGTAGTACAAAAGAATCATTTTTAGTATATTAAGGACAAAATTAGTGCACGAAAATAGAGCACTTTAAGTACATTATGGAAGTGCACTTTTTTTCACCTGGGTAGACAGACACATTTTGTATAGATCGTTTGACAAGATCGTTTTTTTTTTTTTTTTTTTTTTTATCAGAAAATAAGACCTCTGTGTTATGTACAAATGAGTAAATTCCAGAGCACGATTTTAATTGAAAATATTTGAAGTATTTATAATTTAGATGTGTAAATAGTAAAAGCTTTGAATGTGATATCACTATAGGAAAATTAATGCATACCGATAATAATATTGTCCTGTTTATAACAAAATAATAATAATAAGCTATTATTATTTAGGTATAAACAGGACAATACAAATAAAGTCAATATATTATTTAGGCTGACCTGTTTAGTATACAAATTTTTTAAATATTTTTGTAGTAATTTTAGTTATAACAGTATTGAAAACAGCAGTGATTAATAGCAGAAATAGCAGTTTATCTCTTAACACATTCATTTCATTGTTCATTTTGTGTTTTTTAAGGATTAAGTAAATATTAGACATGCTATTTTAATACATTGTAATTGCTTATAAGTTTTGTTTGTTTTATAACCAAACTTATTTACTGATTTCCAAATCAGACGCCAACCTTTAATATTTTACCCAATTCAAAAAATAGTTCATCCCAATACACTAATTGAAAACATATATTTCATAAATGTTTGTATTATTAAGCACAAAAGTTTTTTTTAATATATTTTAATGTGACATCAAAAAGAATAGAATGTTATTATTGTTATATTCTGATTATTATTGTACATATTAGAAAGAAATAAAGGCAGATACGATCCATGCATGGCCACTGAAGTCCCGTCTGTTTGTTATTAAACCGTAAAGTCCTCTGTCTAATCTCGCTCTGAAAATGCGCAGGACGTATTTGTTGATATTGTCTCGGGTTGCGCATAGTTCTATGTTAGCTTTTTGAAACTATTTATCTGATGATGAGTCTTTGCCAAGATACATGCAATGGCTTCTTTTATTTGCTTAGCCGTGTGGGCTCTGACTCTGGATCACCGCCATTCTGTTGAAGGAAGGAATATTTAATGTTCAAGCTGGGATCGTGGGTGCAGGAGTGGGCTTTGGAGACACTAAGTGCTTCAAACGGACTGATAAGTGATCCGATAAGTTGCGTACGGAAGCGCAGCAGTCGAGCTGTGGAAACAAGGAAACAAGGCCAATTCCCAGGAAATGAAAAATAACATAAACTCTTTATCCTTCTCTCTCTGTGGCCTACATGGAGTTAAAAGAAATGACCTCTGTGTCATTCGCAGTGAATCTGATCTATTTAAGGGCTTTAACATTTTAATACAGTACATTACTTTAACATTTTAACATTAAGATTTATTTTATTGCATTGCATTGCATTTATTTTGGTGTTAAATGTGATCCACTGGCCTTTTTCCTCATTTATAATACTACAAAGCTATGTAAATTTACCAAGAAATAGTTTCAGTAATTTAATTTTCATCAGAGATCACCTGCGTAGTCCACCTGTCTGTGATGTCATGTGACACCTCTGTCCACCTGACCTCTCTCTCATTGATTGGCAGTGGTTGGTCTCCAAAGTGCCCGCTTGCTGTGAACCCTGGGAAAATGTATTTTGACTTGTCTTTTGTGTTCCTGGACATGATTAGAGACTACAGCAGGGGAGAGGGGGTGCTGAGTCTGCCTGAGGGCATGAATGTATATGTATTTGTGTGTCTTTTCCCATGTGTTAGCCCTGTGGCGCTCCAGTTTAACTCGGATATGTCAGGGACATTAGGAGGCTCTAAAATTCTGCTTGTTTAGACAGTTTCAAATTAAGCTAAAGCATTTTAGCGCGATGCACATTTTGTGTTTTAGTCAAATAAGTTTCAACAAATAAAGCAATAAAAAATCTTTTGTTTAGAGACTACAGTGAATAATGTTTGGTGTAATAATTTTCTAAATTTCTCATGTAATCTTTTGCTAGAAAACTTCATTACTAATTGCATGGAAAATGCAATTTCAAGACTGAAAGTTTCTTGTAAAACTTACTCCACTTTGAAAAATTATTTTTAGCAGTGTATAAGTTAAAAAAATAAATTGAATAAAAGTTCTGCTTGTAGTTCACAACATTTGAGCTCATGTTTTTTGTTTTTTTCCCCCCCCCTATGGCCTGTAAATACATATTAGCTCAAATAAACAAACTCATGCACGTTTCAGTGTTGCATGTCATTTGGTCAAATTTTATACACAAAATCTCAATTTTCACTCAGTTATTACTCTGTTTCTTGTTTACATCTTCAGAAATGTGAATGACAGTTTACATATACATTAAACTTTGTGATAGACATATTATCTAGAATATCAAATTCAGATCAAAGTCCTAAATTGTTCTACATAACATTTGTTCATTTTGTAATGAAAGGCTACAAGGGTACATGTTGAAGTTATTAAAATATTGTCAGTTAATACGCCACATTATAAAAATGACTCCCTTCCCATTTTTTAAAAAAGTTTCACTTTCACCTCTAAACGGGTTTGTAGAATTGTTATACAGTAAAACAGCTTGATTCATACTAAAGCTGGGTAATTATTTTATTTGTTTTTTTCAGAATAAGCATGCAGGAGATTTTAAATATACTTTTTATTTTTTTATTTTTACCACTTGTTTTGCTTGTCAGTATGCAAATTGAAACAAACGTAATACTGTTGCGTATTTTGCAGTACAACGTCAGTCATGTCAACCTGTCAATCATGATAAATATGATTGTTTATCCAGTTCTGCCTCATTAGAACTGGTTTGTTAATGTCTCACCTTTCGTTCTGACCCACAGGGCTTGTTATCGAGGCAAGGGCCACTGCTGAGTCACATCTGGGTGATCGCTGGTGCAAAATTAAGTGCTATTAAGAGTATTCAAGTGGTTAAGATCTATGAAATCTCTTTTAGTAAGCTCTCAGCTTTCTGTCTCTTGTACGTTTAGTTCTCCCTTGTGCTTTCAGCGTCTCTCTCACCCTCGTACTCTCAGGTTTTCTTTCAGTCTCGCTCTGTTATGCAGAAATGTGTATTTTAAAGGCTGCTTGGATTTCAGAGCTCTATTAAAAGTTCAAAGCTGCAGTTTACTGCTGTAACAAGAGCTACTCCTGATCCAAACACTCAGCTAATGAGAGAGAGCCAGCTGCACCCCCACCTCCCACCCTGTGGCCTGTGGCACCCATATATGAATGTGTTTTGATGCATTATTGTGTGTGGATAAAGGAACCGCTTAATAGATCGTAAGCATTTTTTCTTTCCGTCAATCTTTAAATAGTTCTTTCACCATGTCCGCCATCTGACTCTGTTTCTCTTCTGTTCTACTGATCGACTGAAGTTGTAAATTTTTTTGATAATGGAAAATCTTTGCAGGACTTTTCCCTTTTTCCCCTAGTCCCCACTAATCTGAAGCTGCTTTTTATTGTCATTCAGACCCTTGATACATTTTAACCACAGAAAGAATCCTGCGTGTGTTGTGGTGGGAGTTTCTTTAATAGTTTAACAGTATATTATTCCAGTATGCATCTATAACAAGAGTGAATTATCGTTCTTCTGAACTCCAGAACGTCACAAACAAATAAATAAACACTTTTAAGGGGGCCTTGTGATTATTTAGCAGTGGTCTTGGAGGATGATAAGATGAGAAGTGTGTGATTTGGCTGGCCACGATTCTATTGGGAAAAATTGAGCGTGACCCACCGAGTGAGGAATGGAATTAAAGAGGCCGTTTTGAGATTCTCCGGCCCTGTAACCTCATAAGACTGGTTCACCACACTAAGATTTTTTTATGTGATTATTAAATATAAAAATAAAATGTTAAAGAGGAAAATACACATGTGAGGTCATCTGGGCTCAGAGGAATGGTCTTCTGGACTTCTCTTTAGGACTGTGCCATTTTAAATGCCAGAATTTATTTGACCAGCTAAGGAGAGTTTGGTACATTTGCACTTTCACTGTCTAGCAAAAGATTCAGTAGGAGTTACACTGATTTATTGCACACACTTTATTCTGGTTACTCGAATACTTGATTTTGGATTGGCGATTCATTGCATTCTGTGTTCAGATGTTTTTGTATAGTGACTCTTGTTCCCAACGACCAATTTCTGACATTGTGCCTGTTTCATGTCTTCTGCATCACTCCGTGGTCATTTATTTAATCATATAATGAAATAATTTCAATTTATATCAATATTTAATGTTCATTTATTTATTATTTGGAAGTAGTAAGGAGGATAATGAGCAAATCGCCACAGTCATTGTGGCAAAATAACCCTTTTAGAATGATACAAGGTCTTGATAAACCTGTTCTTTGGCTTTTATTTTAAAATTTTTGTTGCTGAATGGTTTTGGTCATTTCTGATCTTTTTGTCTTTTTTATTATTGTCATTATTATTATTATTATTATTATTATTATTATCGATCACCTTGTTCTTTGGGTTTTTTAAAAAATAATTTTTGTTGTTGAATATTTTGCTTTTTTTCTTTCTTTTTTTAAATGTCTTTTCAAAATCACTTTTATTAGTTTTACATCTATTATTAGTATAATTACACGTTGTTCCTGCCAATTAGTTTGTTTCTGTATTATTTGGGAGGCTTTATTATTTATTTATTTTTTGCATGTATTATTATCATTATCATTATCATTATTTTATATTTTTATAAATGCAGTTTTCTATTCATGTTATCAAAAATAACATTATTAATTTTTAAAAAGTAATTAAAAAGTTTATTATTAATAAGTTTTCTGCATTATTTGGCAGGTTTAATTTTTTACATTATTATTATTATTATTATTATTATTATTATTATTATTATTATTATTATCATTATTATTATTAATAATATATTGTAAATAAAATCAGAAATAAGAAAGCTGTTTGTAAATATTAATTTATAATAATAATAATTAAAAAAAGGGTTTGTTTTCAGCATTTGGCAGGTAATCATTTCTTTGCTTTTTCCCCCTTTTTAAATTGTGTAACTTGCCATCTTAACTTAACCATCTACATTTATGGTAAAGAAATTGTAAGAGTTTTAAGTGGTGCCTTCAAAGAGTAACACTGGTAGTGCTTCCAAACTCTATAAACATACATGTTAAATTATCATTGCCAACCCTCCAAAGTGGTGCCCTCAGTGCTCATTCACAAGCTAATGTTCATTTTATAACCGCATATCCTCGCCTTGCCTTGGCACAAGCAAAAGTCCAGTTCCTCTCATCTCGCTCTCATTTAAACACTTTGGGTTTAGCATGACTGAGCAATTGGCTCTACAGGGCAGCACATGCCTGTTCTAAAACCCAGACCTCCGTGAGCTACAGGAAACTGCCACAGCTCAGTCGAGCCAACACTGCGCTGCTCTGGGACACGGTGAGGCTTTAACCCAGACTCCCCAAGCCAAGATGGCGCCCCTGCAGTTGAACTGAGCCTCTACTGGGGTCTCATTTAAACAGGTCCAGTATTTTGTAATGGATCTGGGCGAAAGAGGATGAGCCATGATATTTCTGCCCACAGATTGAGTGGAGATGAATGGGAATGTGTGTGTGTTTGGGTAAATCGTGGCAGTGGTGTATAATAGAGTCTGGGAGGGAGATTAATGTGTAGAGTTATTGGTGTAATGATGGAGTCGGCTCTCTGGGCTTCAGCTTCGAACAGATGAAATGAATGAAGCACCTATTCACATCCAGGACGCACAGGAGACCAAGTAGACAGAAAAATGGCCTTGTGTGTGTGTTTGTACTTTGTGACTGGTGAGGTTGCAGTGAATGAGTGGCGTATTTTAGACAGGGGTTGGCAGAGATATTTGGGTTGGTTTTTGGATGGTAAAAGTGTACCTAATTAATGCTGAAAAAAAATTATGTATCAGTTTACATGTGTTTTTAAATGTCAAGGAGAGAGTTAGTGGGAATATTATAGAGTGTTTAATAATGAGAATCGCTGAGAATTTAATGATTCAGGTTCCTCCCAATGATTCCAGATCGTTAATGCTTCAGTTTTACCGTTCTTTTAGTATTTTTAAAGTTGCCATGAAATAGAAATTCATGGTATCTAGTTTTGATCTGATTGTGAACAATTCATCTATGCATATGTTTCCTTTTTTTGAACTTGTAATTCTTAATTTTTGAATTTTCATTTTCAGTCCTCTGGTTCTGAATAAAATAGTGATGCACGTGTGTGGTAAGAATATTCTCCTGTGAGTAGACCAATAAGGTGTTGACAGAAATGCCTTCTCCCCCAAAACACACCTAATAGTCTACCAATCAAAACCATGAGTTCTCCTTCCTCTGGTCTTTGAACCCTTAAGTGTAAGCTGACCCCTGGAAGCCGCCCCTCAAAAGAATGATTGGCAGCTAGATGCTGGGGCTGAATTAACAGCAGTCGGGTCCACAGAAGGAGAAAAACAATGAGAGAAATACTGTCATGAATATGATAAAATGGTTACAGTAAGTTTCCAAACAGTCATTAAAAATTTAAGTGTGTAAAATTTTTGGATAAAATATGTTTTATGTATTAAAATACTTTCTTCGATCCCATCTTAATTTGCAAAGTCAACTCTAAGCAAGTCATTTGTAGGGTGATTTTACCATAAATTTTAAACACTGTGGTTGTGTAGTGCTATCAAAACATCCATTTTGAACCGAGAACAATCCTTTAACCTGTTGCTTTCCAAAAGAACAACATCTATACCAATTTACTTTTTATTTGATGCCAGTCTCTCAGGTCTTCAAATATCCTTAGTTCTGTGTGGTTGCATTCACCAAACCACACCGAGCGCGTGTGCGTGGAGCATGGAGCATGGCCAGCCTCTCTAAGCAGGCGTTTTAAACGGCCGAGGTGCAAATCTACTGCCCATGCGCCAAGCGGGTGTCAATTTTTCCTTGGCTGACTGGCGGACTAGCAGATCAATAAAGTTAATTTAAAACATTCACACTCTGCCATCTGAAATCAACCATTTAATGACTCTCTGTTCCTGTAAAACTGCAAAAAGACCCTTCGGATTTACAGCAACAATAAGAGGGAAGAGAAGAGAGGGGGGAAAAAACACGGTCACCGAATGCAGTCAGAAAATGCGAGCATAAAAAGACAAAAGAGAGGAAACTCTGGCCTTTTGTTTTGTTTTCACCGCAGACCGAGTGGTTTAAGACCTCATTATTGACAGTAAAGGAACAAACGTAGATGAAAGGTACAAACACAAGTCTCTTGATCTCTGTTTTAAGAAGAAATAGACCAAATGGAGGGATAAACCGTGCTGTGGACTGTAAAAAAGTTTATTGATGTGACTTTATATACTTTTAAAATGTTAAGTGTGTAATTTCTGCACCACTAGCGTCACCAGCCTGAATTGGAAAAAAAATAGGTTTCAAACAGGTTTCCCTGAACATGCCCTTTTTTGCTATTTGTCTAACAAATAGATAGTCCCACCCCCAAACTCACATCATTGGTTGAGTCAGTGTTGAGTTGTCGAGTTGAGTTTCATTTTTTACACTTCTTGGGGAAATCAACCTACAGATGGTTTCAGATTCCAGATATTCAAACAGTTGTATCTTAGCCAAATATTGTCCTATCCTAACAAACCATACATCAATGGAAAACTTATTTATTCAGCTTTCAGATGATGTATAAATCACAATTTAAAAGAAATGGACACTTATAACTGGTTTTGTGGTCCAGGGTCACATTTTTCTGCAAATCAGCTTTAGGCCACAAATGCTGTCAGTAAAGCTTAATTTATACCCAACACAGAATATTCCTTCAAGCATTATTGTGGCACTTAATGAAGCAGATGCCTCTGGTCAATGCAGACTATCATAAAGCATGAAGCCATGCACCTTCCTGATCCCACTGACACACTCCATGTGTTCCCTCTTAGCAAAGAAAGCTCAGAAGCCCTTTATGTTTTATCTTAACATTTTCACTATGTGCAAATACACCTGTGACCAGCACGTTAAAGACCTCACATCTTTGCAATGCTCTAATTGGCCCTTGCGTTCGTAAAACACTGTGAGAATGAATTACTTAACTACATGCTCATGCCTTTGGCATCATCTGCTCTGGCCCTCGGTTGTTTCTAATTACATGTGCGTTACTTTGAAATGATTCGTCTCTCTTCTAAAACAGTGAAGTCATATTCTAGACTCCTCCGGTTTTCCATTGAACCTTCCTACATGAGTTTCTGTGGCCGGAACAGGCACGGTTTGCTGCGATCGGCCCCTGGAGTAGACCCTACCTCCTGCAAATGCTTTTCCTAATACTAAAGACCACACGACATGCACCATAAACACTCGTTACACCATCCGTCATACACAAAAAACACACACGCTCTCTCGCTCACACATAGCCTCTACAGGACCTCAGGGAGACACACATTCATCATCATCCGCAACATGCCGGAGATAAGCCTGTGCTAATACACACTAGCCGATGACTGGTTGATGTTTATGAAGCGAAACGACAGAACTTCCCGTTTTCACCTTGACAATTAAATTAGCCGAACGAGGGATGGAGGAGGAGGAGGAGGAGGAGGAAGGGCTGAAAGATGGATGATATCATCTGCCTCCCTCTCTCTCTTTTTACAGTGATGTCTTACTTTGGCTTTACATTAAGAGAAAATCCATTTAACAGCTGTGCCTGTTTTAGCGAGGTCTTGGTGGAGTGAACTTTTCAGAGATAGCATTACCAGCTCTCTTTATTTTATGTGTCAGCAGAAGAAAAGCAGCGTATCTTAACAAGCGAGCATGGAATCGATTAGATCTGGAGACTTTCTCTCTCAGTTTCTTTTGCACTTTCCTCCTCTTTCACAACAATAATGTGTCAATTTTCACTTTCCTCTCTGCTTCTTTTAATGCAATATTCCTCATAACTCCTTGCTGACAGCACACATCCCCGTCAGACGGACGTGTGTGTTTTGGTTTGTGGCTGGTTTATTTGAAGAGCCTTTGCGGGGTTCACAAGCCAGTTTGAAAGTATATGTGCATTATGAGGTGCTGTTATCTCGCTAATTTGGTTTAATTTGATAACCGTTTGGCAGATTTGTCCAAGCTTAATCGGACCAGCTGTATCTGCCCTGTATATTTTGGTTGTATCGCAGGAAATAAACACCAGGTTTTTGCATGCTGTCTTGTCTGAGACTACTGACAACGAAAAAATTAGTAAGAATAAGACTTGTTTTGAGATCACAATTTACATGTTTATTTTTATTACAATTTGCCAAAGTTTTTCCTGAATGAGCCGTTTTAGGGGGGCGTGGTCGAGTCTTAACTTTTATAAAGAATATCTCTTTGGTTTTGAGACTTTAGTCTTTGCAACTTCAGGGATCTTATCTATGAACAAACAGCTTGTAACACTCCAAAGAGAAAGGAAAACTTGAAATCGCATCATATGACCCCTTTAAGCATAAACTTCAGCACTTTTAAACATATCTATCTATCTATCTATCTATCTATCTGTCTGTCTGTCTCTGTCTATACGTTTCTGTTGTGTTTTCTAAAAAAAAAAGTAACATTTAATTTAAAATTAAATCACATTTTTTATATATAACATTACTAACTAGCATAACTACTAACAGTACTAAAAACAGAAAGTCATTGGCTGCAATATGTAATCCTCGTAACAGATTTTGACTGTCATTATTCTCGTAAATTTAATTCTGAGGTCTGTAGCACATGTCCAGACCTTAGATTTTTATCTAAATGAATGTTAAATCAGACACTTTGAGATGAATATAAAATTTCATCTGTAGCGCAGCCAGAGACAGGGAGTGGAGAAGGAAACAGGGAGGAACGAGAGCAACTCGAGCATCTGTTTCTTGTTACAGTCCACCTCACTCAAGTTTTCAACATTGAGCTTCAAATCATCTGTTTCCTTCAGCTTCTCTGGTGAGACTGGTCAACTGAAAGAAATGAGGACATTGAGTCTCCGACTGTATTTAATAAATGATGGAGAACGGTAGAATGAAAAATTGGAAACATTTTTTGTTGTTGACTAATTTATAACAGGTTTTATTTATAAACACTAAGTCAAACTAAGTTAATCGTGTTTTTCTCTTTTTCATAAGGAAATTCCCATCTATATTAGGATTCTGTGAATTGATAAATCTGTATGTATATGTGAGTTTATGTGTGAGTGTGTGTGGTCTGAGATAGTGATTGGTTCTGTCATTCTGTGTAGGAAGTTGACTCACCCCCTGTTTCCTCTTGTCCTGTCATTCTCAATTTTGACCACACTACACCTCTTCAGAATGAACACTGCTAAAACACACATCAGTGAAGTTTTACACACGTATCTGGCGAGAATCAGCACACAGTAGAAATAATATTTTATGGACAACTTAAAGACAGTTAGTGGTAATATAATGCAGGATCAGACATTAGGAGAACAGAGATGATTGTAACACTTTGGATTTTGCTCATATAAGATTTTTGCCATAGAGTTCTGTAAAATCTCCTTAAAAATCTTTGGCATATTAGCAGTCCCTCAGCTTAATGCATAATTTAGTCAATTTGGGATCCAGAAGTAACATTCATGCTATAAAATTATGATGGTATGTGATAAATGTAAATGAAGAAACATAATGTGAATAATTTGTATTATTATTAAATATTTTATATTTAATGGTAGTTTATACACAACACATTTTTATAACAGACTTATTTTAATATTAAAGGCTGACTTTTTTTGACATCAAACTATGTAGCTTTTCATCAGGCCCAAAAACAACATGGAAACAGGTATCTTTTGAAAGAGAATTGATTTGATTTGAATAACTGCAAATAAAATTGACAATAGAACAAAAATTACATAAGACATTTTTGCTTAAATTGTTCTGGGAGGCAGAACATTGAGTGGAAGTTTGTTGCATTCATTTTTAACATTTAAGCCTTACGCTGCTCTCCCCTACTTCAGTAAAACATGCTTTAGATACTTCAAAGAAAGCATGCTAAACAACTTCAGACATCTGATTTAACAAGCATCCAGCATCTGAGAAGGCAGGTCTCATTACAAGCAAATTCTTACTCTGCCACTAGAGCTGCCATTTGTTTCTTTGTGCCCTTTAGGTCCTCCTGGACGACCTCTGACCTCAGCTATCCACACCATTTGGTGCTGGTGTACTGGAGGTCTCACTGCTTGGACACACACAAACTGTCACTTGAAAAATATTTTACAGACATATCCATATAAATATATATTGACTTGCTTTTGACAAGAGACATTGATAATCACAATTGTAATTTCCCAGAAGTTGCTTTTTTCCTTGCTCAGGAGTCTTGATGGAATTATTGTTTTATCAAAGTTTGTTTCTCTAAAAATAGGCTAGATACAAATAAGGTGACTTAACATACAGTGCAAATTTGAGCACCGGATTTGTTGTCTGTCACGATTCGCTGGAGCAAGGGACGAGGAATTCAACAAAAACAGTCTTTTAATGATACAATAGCTGGAACACAGGGAACATAGGAGACACAGGAACATTTAACAGCGTATGTTAGACTCAGGGAAACACAGGGCTTAAATGCAGGGAGTAAACGAGATAATTAATCAAGCACAGCTGGAACTAAATGAGAACAGGAAAAACCAAATATGGGCATGGAGAGCAAAAAACAACAACAAAACACAAGACATGGGGACACAGGTCTGACATTACTCCCCCCTCCCGGAAGGCGCGCCCTGGAGGCTAGTGCAGGATGGAGACAAGGGAAGCCTCCAGTATGGAGCAGGCAGTACAGGGAGCCATGGAGGAGCAGGGGACCCAGGAGGCCATGGCTGGACGGCCTCCATGGCCTTGGCCTCACCACTCGGCCCGGGACCCTACAGCCCCCCTGACCCAAAAAATTCTTGGGGGGGAAAAAAAAAAAAAAAAAAAAAAAAAAAAAAAAAAAAAAAAAAAAAAAAAAAAAAACACGGGATCTGTAGCCCTCACTGGGCCAAACGTGGGAACAACAGCAATCTTTGAGCTGAACGTGGGAATAGGTGCCCTCTCTGGGTTAGACGGGGAAAGGAAGCACTCTCTGGGCATAACTTGGGAACGGAGTCTCTTTCTCTGTGGGACGTTGGTGGAGCCCTTTCTGGGCTTGACGTGGGAGCTGTAGCCCACTCAGGGCTGGGTGTTGGAGCTGGAGCCCTCCGTGGGCTAACCCCAGGAACAGGAGCCCTCCGTGGGCTAACCTCAGGAACAGGAGCCCTCCGTGGGCTAACCTCAGGAACAGGAGCCCTCCGTGGGCTAACCTCAGGAACAGGAGCCCTCCGTGGGCTAACCTCAGGAACAGGGTTGCGCTTACGTGGAGCAGGCACTGGAAGGCGCTCTCGAGGAGCAGGCACAGCAAAGCGCTTTCGAGGAGCTGGTACTGGAGGGTACTCAGGGGCTGGAACAAGCTCTGGGGCTGGAGCGAGCTATCTTCTGGAGTGAGCACAACCGGCGGGCTTGACTTCGGAGTGGCCGGCGGGCTGGAGAGAGCTGTGCCCGGCGGGCTTGACTTTGGAGAGGCCGGCGGGCTTGAGGGAGCCAAAGCTGGCGGGCTTGACTTCGGAGTGGCTGGCGGGCTTGAGGGAGCCGTAGCCGGCGGGCTGGTTCTGACTCGGGCCCGGACACTCCCCAGACACCGGAAGATTCCTTCCCTCCAACTTAGTCTAGTGGTGTCTAGGAGGTCCACGGGGCGATGATAGTTGGCCCCGAGCCAGAACAGAGAATTGAGGGTGGTGTCATCCCACGCCATCACCACGGCGAGCCCGCAGAATTCCCCGGCGTACTCGTAGAAGGGGAGATCTTTACGGGCTAGGGCAAGGAATCGTGCGGCGGCCATCTCCATGGCCGCGGGGAGAAACAAAAAAAAAAAAAAAAAAAAAAAAAAAAACCGGAAAATGAACACCGGGGAAAAAGGCGCCGCTCACTTTCTGTTAGGTCCGCTGTTCTGTCACGATTCACTGGAGCAAGGGACGAGGAATTCTTCAACAAAAACAGTCTTTTAATGATACAATAGCTGGAACACAGGGACCGTCGGAGACACAGGAACACATGGAATGACGTTTAACAGCAGACGCTAGACTCAGGGAAACACAGGGCTTAAATGCAGGGAGTAAACGAGATAATTAATCAAACACAGCTGGAACTAATGGAACTAAATGAGAACAGGAACAGGAAAAACCAAATATGGGCATGGAGAGCACATGGGGAGCAAAAACAACAACAAAACACAAGACATGGGGACACAGGTCTGACACTGTCTTTGTTTTGTGGGGCTGCACAAGTTGGCCAAAAAAATGACATTAAATTAAATTAGATTTTATTATTATTATAAAAATAAAAATATTTAACAAACTAAGAAATATTACAGTTGTCATTTACTGTAAAAAAAAAAAAATTAAGAAAAACATTCGCCTAATTTTGCAGTACAACTGTAAATATTTGTGGCTGTCTTCATTTCTATGTTTTCAAATGTTAAACCAGTAATCTTTGCCTTTAAATAATCACACTGTCCAGTGATTTTTGTTTTATTTTGATGAATCTTACTGCCTGTATGTACAGTAATATTAAGAAAATGAATGTGGATAACTATTCAAGTAATTTGGTCTTGGAAGAATTGGATGAGAAATAGTTCATATACAGATCTTTTAATAGTGGCAAATCTGAGCTGAAAATTGTTCTTTTAAATCCTTTGTAGAACATCAAGAAACTCAAACATAAAACTTGGTTTACTTTCGGTTTAGTTCTCCTTGGGAATTTGATTTTTATTCCCATTTATGAATGTGTCCGTATCTGAAATTGTGTGCTCACATGCGTTCTTGTGTGTCCACTATGTGTTCAGACTCTGATGAGGGTCTGAGTTTGTGCGGTTATGTTTTGGTGCGTACGGTGGCAGGTGTGTAAGAGTGAATGGCGATCTGAAGAGAAAGACGAACGTACAGACACACACATAAAGAGAAGCTTTGATATATTATACCAGGGAAATCGGAGGGAGGTAAAGTCAAGCTTAGTGTTCACAAACACACACACACACACATACCCGCGCTCCAGCTCTGATCTGATTCTGTTGGATGTTTTTAGAGCTTACACTCACTTCCTTGTAAACATACCCACGGCTCCCGTGGTGATAGCCGGCTTTGACGCGCCGCCAGAAGAGGGCCTTGCTGTCTTCACGGAGACGGAGAACAGCGGGGCACACACACATGCGTGCACACACACGTGCACGCTCGCACACTCTTTCAACTTCACATGTGGCCTCAGTGTGTGCATGTGATCGCCATGGATACAGAACAGGTCCCGTTATATGGCTCTGCTGCTGCTATGGATATAAAATCAAATCCCATTAAAACACCTGGAGAGGGAGAGAGAGAGAGAGCGAGCGAGGGAGGCTGGGAGAACTGTAGGGCACACCCTGATGATTAAGCCCCTGGCTGGTGCAGGGTTTGCCACGGTCCACTGAGCACACAAAATCCACACATACTCACCCTATACCCAACAAGTTTATGAGAGAAAGACTTACTGACAGTTTCACTATACAGAGTGTGGGAACGGCAGACCAAATGGAGGAAAGTACACAGAGGAGGGAGGCTACGGGGAAAAAAATGGCTGAAAAGGAGCAAGTCAATTTATAGCAATAGTTCAGCCAACATTAATGTCGTTCCAAACCTGTCTGATATTCTTCTGTGGAAGGCGATTAGAGATGTTAAGTAAAATGTGCTTGCTGTTCTTGTTTATGCAACAAAGATTGACAGTCACCAAGGGTTATAAAAGGAAAAGGAAATGTACCATAAAAGTTGTCCAAAAACTTTATTCCAGATTTCTCAGGCCGTACTATAGGCTATCTTTGTGTGAGGTAAAAACCAAAATCTAGGTTATTTGCTAGGTAGATCTGACTTCTTGTCTTCCGTCTTTCCGTCAAATCTTTTTTTCAGAGGGATTTTGAAACGAGGCTGAGTAAAACATGACATGATAATTATGCATTTTTATAATGGGTAACCTATCCTAAAATGTTTATATTTATGGATGAAAATCTTGAATTTCAGTTCTGCTTCCATTAATATTTTAAAAAATATATTTTTAATGAATAGAAAATGGGAAAAAAGTGAGTCAAATGAGCTAATATCAGCAATAAATTCATTTGAAGAAATTCTTGGAAAATTTTAATGCCTTTCCACAGTTTTTTATGGGTGACATAAATTCAATCCAGTGACTCAAGAAAAGTGTGCTAACATATTTCATTCATCAATGTTGTCAAGTCCTAAGTTAGTTGAAATTTGCATGCATTTAGTTCAGAAGGAACCTGCTCATAAGAGTCATTCATTCTGAAATCAGACTTAATTGGTTACACTGTATGTTTTTGATTCAGTAAAACAAACTGGCTCATAAAAATCATTTGTTCTAGAATCAGTTTTGTGAAGCCACTGAATAAGTATTACAGGAAATACTGTCAGAGTATTTTTATCTGTGTTTCTTCCACATTGGCAAACAAATGCACGTTAATGCATTAACGCAATTGAACTTAATGAACTGAACTTTTGAATAAATCTGCTTCCGGTTTCCCAACTCTATTGCGCTAGAATTATGTAATTATTACTGATTGTTACTCCTATGGACAAACTGACTATTCTTCTAAACCATATTCATTTTTAACTCAGCTCCATCTGAAGGAAGGAGCACATCTTACACAAACTTGCCATTTCTTTTAAACCCTGGTTTAAATTAATCTTTTATCTATATTTCACAATTAGATCCAGTGAGTTTCAAATGATCAAATATATAAATTACATTTCACACAGTCTCCAGTTTTAGATGGAGACTGCGTAGAACCAGATGATCGAGGTGTTGATGGGTCATATTTGGCTCAGACAGGCCTTGCATTCTCCATCTCTCTAACACTCATTTTGTCCTCCTTTCTTTCCTTCCAACCCTGCACATACCCCTCCAGCGGCAGTTGTGGCTGTTAGACATATGGAGAAAATTGAGGGAAGTTGAAAATAAAAGGAAAAATGTGAAATAAAACGTGTGAGTGGAACCCTCTCCTCAGGGCAGGGTAGACCTCTGCTGGCTCTCAGATCACACAAAACCTCTTTAACAACGGCAAAAGAATTGGTTTAAAATGCAGCAGAGAAATGTCAGACACTTGGACAAGGTAATGCCGTCATACCAATTGAATGATAAAATGCATTTAACTTATTTAAAAGAGGTGTATGTAATTGATTTGTTGGTGCTCCAGTGTTGTTATTTGTAACTAACACTAAATCTATAAAAAGTAATTTCCAGTAATTGAAATAAAGCTGAAATAAATACAAATATTAGATGAAAAACTTAAAAAATGAAATGGCATCTTTAAATGTGAGACTGTATTTTTACATGCTAGTAGATAAGAGAAATGAGAAACTAACAGCAGCTCTTGCATCTACAGGTGGGTGATGCGAGTGCGAGAGGTTAGGCCATGTTCACTCTCTCTCGGTTTTACACACCCTCACAAACACACACTCACACACAGGCAATCTGCGGTTTCTCAGCAGGATGCAGAGATTATTTTATCACTGCAGGATTCCGGGACATTCCTGCTGGACTTCCGAGCGTTGGTGGGATAAAAGCATAAGCGAATCCCGCCGCTCTTACTTGGATTTCACTCCCCGGGCAACGCTTCTGTTTGGCCAACAGGCTGCGAGCCCCAGGCCGGTGGTGAGAGGCAAGTTTTAAAGGCCTGAGTGTATTTATAGTCATTTCCCAACATCGCTGCACAACTCCAGCACAAATACATTACAAATTCACACTCCTAGAGCGCTGAACACACACACACAAACCCCAAAATTTTACATACAAACATCAGAGTGAAAAGATTAGGAGAAAAATAGCACAGTGTGTGTTTGTGATAGTGTGTTCCGTGGAGACAGGAAGAGAGTGAGACTGAAATGGTGAGAAATTCTGCAAACCTCGATGGGGTCCTACAATAACAATATTAAAGTTTTGGACCCTCTGATCATTCTCCATTTGCACATCAGCCCTTTTCAACTGGGTAAAATGAGTCAGCTTCAAAGGCACAGTGCAGATGAATAGAAGCATAGAGAGAGACCGCTGACCCAGCAGTGCCAAAGAGAACAACACTATACTTCACCTCTGACTCAATAATATTCACTACAGTCCTGCCATATGCAACTCTCATCCAATTCAGGACTATTATATATTATATTATATTATATTATATTATATTATATTATATTTTATATTATATTATATTATATTATATTATATTATATTATATTATATTATATTATAATAATTATATTATATGACATGACCCTGGACCACAAAACCAGTCATAAGTCGCACAGGTATATTTGTAGGAATAGCCAACAATACATTGTATGGGTCAAAATTATTGATTTTTCTTTTATGCCAAAATCATTAGGATATGAAGTAAAGATCATGTTCCATGAAGATATTTTGTAAATTTCCTACCATAAATATATCAAAACTTTTAAATAACAAAAACATAAACATAAATATAACAAAAAATTTTGATTAGTAATATGCATTGCTAAGGAGTCCATTTGGACAACTGTAAAGGCGATTTTCTCAATATTTTGACTTTTTTGCACCCTCAGATTCCAGATATTCAAATAGCTGTATCTCAGCCAAATATTGTCCTATCCTAACAAACCATACATCAGTTCTACACTCCTTCCATATGCAGTTGTATTGTATTGTGTTCTGATCTATTCTATTCTATTCTATTCTACTACAGTCCTTCCGTGTGCTCTTATCCAATTCAGTTAGGTTAAGTTGATTGTAAATTATTCTATTCTAATCTATTCTATTCTGTTCTGTTCTGTTCTAATCTGTTCTATTCTATTCTCCTTCCATGTGCAGTTGTATTGTATTGGTTTCTGTTCTGATCTGTTATATTCTACTATAGTCCTTCCATATGCAGCTCTTATCCAATTCAGTTGTTGAATGTAAATAATTCTATTCTATTCTATTCTATTCTATTCTATTCTATTCCAGTCCAGTCCAGTCCAGTCCAGTCCAGTCCAGCCCTTCTATATGTAGCTCTGATCCAAATCTATTAAACAGGGGTGCCCAATCCTGGTCCTGGAGATCTACCTATCTGAAGAGTTTAGTTCCAACCCTGATCAAACACACCTGTCTGTAATTATCAAGTGCTCCTTCAGATCCTAATTATTTGGTTCAGTTGTATTTGATCAGGGTTGGAGCTGAACTTTGCAGGAAGGTAGATCTCCAGGAACAGGATTGGGCACCCTTGCTATGAAACCTTTTATAGGATCTGAATCCTCACTACTGTTAATGTTAGGCCCAAAACATGTCTCCATGATTTTTATTTTTATTTTTTTACACATTAAATCTATTGGTGAAAGTTGTTATATAATCAACACCATTCATCAGTCAGCTGCTAACGTATGTCTGTTTGTGTGTGCTGCGCTGGCTAGTGTTAAATGATGGTCATGGTTAGCTGACCATGAGAGGAACTGGACCGAATCGGTCAGTGAGAGAGATTTCGCTTATGGCTTACTGTGAACACACACACACAAAACACATACAGAATTCTTAGCATAATACTAATATACTCAAGCAAGTTCTGAGGACAGATCAACACCCTTGAAAAAGTATTCTATAGCAGCCAATGCTATAGGCTCAGGCATTATTCAAGCACAGCCGATACTTTTCACTGGCATTATTCTAGAGTTGGGAACAAAGAAAGTTTTATTCAGAATACTTAACCAGTGGTCTCACATATCTGCCATGTTTGTTGTTTTTTAACACATTTTATTTGTGTTTGTTTGTAGTTCTGAACCAAATACTCCTCCACAGCACAATGGGTTGTGTGCAATATTAGATTACTGTGTGGATCAGCTCATCGAATTTCCAGTAGAAATAGTAGAGCACCCAGGTATAGGTTGAAATAGTATGCAAATTGGGACTTTGCAATACATTGTCACCAGACCAATTACCAAACAAATGACTGAATCAAAAACGTTCAGTGCCACGAGTGTAGTCTAATTCCATAGCAAATCATTTTCACTAAATTGGTTCTTTACTGAATGTGATACATTAATTTATACCATGGTCTGTCTGAACAACTAGCCGTGCATTATCCTTTATGTAACTAACTATAACACATTTTAATTATTGGATTACATTAATGAAAAGTCTCTTTAAACGTGTTTTGTTTAATACTTGTTTTACATGTATTTATTATTGAAATTCTCATCACTGACATCTGGAATTGCGTTTATTTTTCCTTAACATTACTAAAAGAATCATAAATGGAACGGTGACGAAAATTGAATGGTTCAGTTCTTTAAGCTTGTTAGAGCAACCCATGCTTTACTCAGTCATCATTTACAGCATCTTTAGCTTTAGACAGGAAATGTAAATGGATTAATTATAGATATGTTACACACACACACACACACAGAAAATATCCTGAAATGGATCATCCAGACATGAGCACTCTCCCAGTCCTTCTTGCACACACATACACGCTCACACATATATAACTGGTGTGGCCGGGCTTGGTCAGAGTGACACATAGTAAAATTTTACAGGTGCAGTGAGGCGGGTAATTGGTGTGTTAATTCGTCCACGAGCGATCAGTGCAGTCTAATGAAATTTCCACTGGTGTTCTCTTACATCCTGCAGGTCAGGAGGCAACTTCCTGTTTGGATAAGAAATGCTTTAAAGAGAGCAAAGAAGGAGAGAGAGAAAAGGGCATACTTTGACTTTCAGCTGTGCTGGACTGGGCTGAGGGTAAAGGGGATGGATGGAATTTCAATTTGCCGCTAACCACCCGCATAACTACCTACATACACACACTTACGCACACACACACACACACACACACACACACACACACACACGCTTCTTGGATCCCTGTCTGCAGGGGTTGAAAAGATCACAAAATGAGCGTTTGTGCAAATGTCTGTGAGAGCCACTGAGAATCCGGCCAATTAATGTTGCAGGTGGACAGACGCACCTGAGGGCTTGAGACACACGCTTCACACACCCCCCTAAGAGGTGAACTAAGAGAAACTAAGAGCTGCATGACTGCCTAAAACAAGCTTTTGTTTTCAAGTTGAAATTGGACTTGTCACCAAATCACTCTCAGAAACTGTGTTTGTGCATATGTGTGTGCTCATCTGAGAGGAGTTGAGAGGCTCCTGTTGAGAAGACATATGTGTAAGAGCCTGACATTTGACCCTTGACCTTTGGATGGAATTTACACACACACACACACACTCATTCCAGCTGCTGAGGAGAGATCATTGCCACTGTTATGCTGCCTCAGTATTTATTGATACTGATTGATGAGTTCTAAAGTTGTGCTGCTCTTATGCCAAAGACAATATAAGGAGGAAGAGACAATATGCGTGTTGAAGAATGAATGAGAGAAATCGTAATGCTCAATATAACCGGTTTAGGAATGGAATTCCCATGTTTAAGAAGAACCAGATGCATTTTTCAATACAAATATGTTTGTACATTTTTATACATATACATTTCAAATATACAAATGTACTTTAAAATTTTGTTTTGTCACAATTGTCAATTTCATAAACTGACAGTGAACTACATTTTTGGGTTGTTTTACAACATTTATTAATCTAGGTTAATGGGAATTTATAAATATATTTGAAGACTTTATTTGCAAAAACAGATAACTCAGTTTTTTTTTAATTTTCAAAAATCATGTTTTTTATTATGTTATCATGTATTTATTGTGTTTTGTGATAGTTAGCTAGTATTTTTTGTTTGTTTGTTATTTTTTACTTAATCAAAATAACCCAACTGCAGTTTGACTGAGATTAATTGGAATACACAATGAAAAAGTTAATGAAAATTAGTTATTTTATTGTATTAAATTCAGAAATATTCTGTTAATGTTTGTTCAAAATACTTTTTTTTACAACTTGAAATAGCAAAAATGTATTAATATGCATAAATTAATATTAACCTACTACGTTTAATGCTGTAAATGTATTGCTCATTATGTCATGATCCCTTCTGGTAAAAACTAAGGTTTACATATTGCTTCTAATTGTGAAGTATTACCAAAATGTGTTATTGAAACATAATTGTGACAAATAGTTTTAAAGATTTAAGTAGATAGTATCTTGTTAACATTGCGTTTTAAAAAGCACTGTTCCTGAGATTTGAGTGTTTCTGTGAGGTTGTGTGTATATTTGCATCTTGATACCTGTCCGTTAAGCCATCTGCACGCTTCAGGGTTGCATTTGCCCTTAAATCCATCTATAATATATGAGACCAGATGTAACTTGTACTGCTGTAATGGGTAATGTGACTTTGCATTCAAGGGTGCAGTGCTGAAAAGCTGTTGTTCCTGTGTCGTCGATCAGATCCTGTGATGTGCAGACCATTCTTTCACGCTCAAACACACACGGTTAACTGCTACAGTCAGTGACACTGACATGTATGGAGTCAAAATTTACCAGATCAGCTTTCCCCTCTGGGAGGAAACTTTATAGGAAAGGTCACTTTTCCCTCTTTGTCTCCCTCCCGAAAAGGAACAGTCCAAAGGAGAATGGATTTTATATAAATATGATGGAGATATCATGTGTGTGACCAAGCCCAGTGGAACAGTAATCAGGGAGATCTGGTCAACTAACACACACCTGGAACTTCTGCTTTAAACACATGAAACACTAATACATTCACACACACTTATGAAAGGCTCTGCTGAACCTTTGGTGAAATCATGTAGTGTTTGCTATTGGATTAATAACATGTTCTTAATGGAACGTAATTGAGTTAAAAATTGTATTATATGACTTTCATATAGTTGGCTGCTTAAAGGGATAGTTTAGCTAAAATTGATAATCTTGACAAAAAAGATTAAAATTTCTATGCTCTTTTCCATTAAATTATGATAGAGAGGGTCTTTCATGATTCAAAAAAGAAGCAATAGCACTAAAAGTACTAGTATTAAGATTATCAGTAAAGAGGCTTTTTATCAGAAATTATTGCATGACTTCAGATAACTGGTATGTTGAGACATATGGATGACTTTTGAAGTGCTTCTGCATCATTTATGAAGACTGAAAATATCAGTCCTCATTCATTGTAATTACACTGAAAAGAAATGGCAGCGCTGTCTTATGAATTCCTCTTTTTCTGTTCAAAACAAATTCAGTTTGAAGTGACATAATGGTGAGTAGAAATGTCAGGAATATGAGTTCTGGATGAACTATAAGTAAATAAGTAATAAGTAATAAGTATATATATATTTAAATGTAAATAAAATGATTTCTGCAGTACATTTTACAAGAAAATTAAATTTAAATCAATGTGTTACTTGCCATTTCTTTATTATTTGTGGAATTTACTAGCAATTTCTGAGTGAAAACTGTTGAAAAGAATATCTTACCCCTGATGTTCTTGAGTGTAGTTTTCACAAATGCAACATATGAACTTATTTTAGTAAGTAAGAGGTGTAGTTGTCTATATGGACACACTAAGGTGGGAACATTGTTAATAATATTTGGGACCAACTTTGGTCCATCTGACAGATAACTGAAAGTAAAAATTCATATTGAAGCACTAGGGGGAGCCAGTCACCATTGTCTCTGTCTCTCTCTCTTATTCACAAATAGACTTTTGGTACTGTAATGAGATGGCCTGTGGATTGGCAGCATTACATTCATTTACATGTAGTGGAAAGCATTTGCTTAGCATAAGCTGAAATAGCCACACTACTTCAAGGCCTAATCTATCTCTTGAATTTGGTTTTTTATTATTAACTTGTGCAATGACAAAGTGTTTGTGGTTTAGCAATATGAATAATTTAATTAATTATTTAGTTAAGTAAGACGTAGTTTTATGACAATAAATTTTGTATGTTTCAAGACATTAGGAAATTCAATTTTCTTATTACTGTCTTAAATTACCACAGAGTTAATGAACATATGAGATTTACAGTTTGCTTTGGGATTTAATGAATATAAAGCATTTCCTTTGCTTGGTTCTTTTGAACCAGGAAACACGGTTGTACTATCCAACAAGCACAAAAGGGATCTCCTTCATCTGAAACTTCATTAAATGTAGGCAGTCTAAAAAAGACTGAAAGGAACATGAGGTTGCGTTTGAAGAGAGACTGTTAAAATGTTTGGGATATTTTTCACTGCGTTGGATTCAAAAATACCCTAAACCAAAAGCCACATTCTATGGAAAGCTTTCAACCCGTAGAGAAATCAAACATTTGCAAAAACATGGAAACATAGTCATGCTAATCATAAAATCAGGACCAAAATGTCAATCAATTCTTTAAGTTCTGCTCTAAAAACGGTTCATTTCATCTAGTAATTGAAACGATTGATTTTTTTTTTTTTTTTTGTAATTAGCTGTTTTTGTATAATGAGTAATTACAGGTTTGCCATATTTCCTTTAAAAATAAACAGTCTGTTTTCTGAACACAAATCACAGATTGAATGATCATTCAGGCCTTCCGTTTATTTTTTCTTTTTGTTCTGATCCATTTTTTCGCCCACTGTTATTTTGTTGATTCATCTTTTTCATGATTCAAATGGGATTTTCTTATAGAGAGAGTTAAAACGCAAATTGATTCTCCACACAGTCACTTTCATTTTGTTTTGGGCAGTCATATATGAAATGCGTGACAATTTTTGAGAACCATGTATGAAAATAGTTCAACATTGTATATTATCCTGTCCAAAGGAATCGAATGTTTGCCCCTCAGTCTGGCCTCTCTCCCCTTTATCTGGACAGAGCTGGGTATACACTGGCCCACAAAGCCATGCTGTGTGTGTGTGTGTGTGTGTGTGTTTGGAGTGAAAAAAAGAGGAAGAGAGTGTGTATGTGTGTGGTGTGCAGATTTTTCAAAGCCACAGACTAAATAACAAATATTGGAGAGACAGGGTGAGAGTGCATACATACATATACACGTTCTGGTCTCTGGATGACTTAAATAGGCTATTTCTGGATGCCCAGTATACGTTCGTTTTGTTAACCATGGCATAAGATCACATAAGAACACATAAGCATCAGATTCAAGGGATAACCCCCTGACAATGTCAATTCTGTCATTATTTACTCGCCTTCATGTAGTTCCAAAACAGTATGAATTTCATTTTTCTGTAAAATTTGGTTGCACATTTTCATGAAGTCACAATAAATGGAGACTGGAGCTTTGAAGCTTTACAAAAAAAATGCAAAAGCACCACTAAAGTGTGTAGAAGTCATCCATATGAGTTCTGCCTTATAAGTTCTGTGTGAAGAACAGACTATTGAATTATACACTGATAATTTTCCCCTTCAGTGAGTTGGTAAACTGCTAGGATGGAACACTGAATCTGTGAGTTGATGTGAAAATGAATCATTCAGACAGAATCAGTCTATTCACTGAATTTTGTTCACAAGTTGAACATAGCTCTCCCTTGCTAGGACAGATTTTTAGTGAATAGTAACTTAAATGTTGGCCTATTCCTGACACAAGTCTATCATATGACTTAAGGTTTAGAATGAAGCAGTCTTGAGCCATTTTTATTATACTTTTATGGTTCTTTTGTGGCCTTTCTAAAGCTTGAGCTCTCCAGTTCCTATTCTTAGCAATTGTAGAAAGGTATAGATGGACTAGAATATTCTGCAAAATATTTCTGTTTGCATTTACATAGAATAAAGAAAGTCACACAGGTTTGGAAATGACATAAGTAAAAACTTCAATTTTAGATTGCATTAACATTTTAGGTACTAATCTTTTAAAGGCTAATGTTTGTCCAGGCAACAGATTACCAAATATTTTTTTTTTATTCCCCATGATACACGTATAGACGGTCTCTTCTCTTTATCTCATTCTTACTGTCTGTGATAGTGTAGTATGTTATATGATTCCTGTGCGAATATGGTCTGGCTGCAGTGGGCCAGCAGGGTCTGGTTTATTGAGAGGAAGAGACCAGTCAGAGACACAATGGAAAATATGAAAACATTTCTGAGCTGCTGACTTTATGGGGAGGGTATTGATGAGATACCTGCAGACAGCATAATAAATATCTGTTCATTTTACAGTGTCAGCCAACTAATCAACAGCTGTCCATCTCTGCTGAAGAATACATCAGAAATGGAGAACTAACTGGTCTTGGGTTGGAGTTTAGGATCTGAACTGAATCAAGTGCATTGTTTTGTAGAATATTACAGCTGTGGTTCTCAGTTGGGTTTGATTCCGGGTCCACATAGGACTTTGACAAAACTCATTATCAAAATTGTTTATCATACCTAACATCACAAATTATTAAAATGAACTACAGGACCAATAATATAGTCTGAAAAGGAAAGATAAATGCATTTTGTGACTGGCTTAGTTTTATTTTGCTCAGTATGTCAGGGTTGTTCATTTTACTTTTTTCCCCATTGTTTTTATTTTATATAGATATACAGTGCCCTCCATAAGTATTGGAACAGTAAAGACAAAATTGCTTTCTCTGCTGTGGAGTCAAGACATTTGCAAATATGATTAAAAGATGAATATGAGACAAAACTACAGAATGTCACATTTTATTATTAGGTCTTTCGACACATACATGTTTTACTAAATAAAAGGACAGCACTTTTAGAGTTCATCCACTATTTGATGTGAGCATAAGTATTGGAACAGTTGAATTTAAGGCAGATGTAAAAGATTAAAAGCTAATATTTTGTTGCAGATCCCTTGCATGCAATCAGAGCAGTTGAGTCTGCAACCCATAGACATCACCAGACTCTTGGTCTTGTGCTTTGAAATGCTTTTTCCAGCCTTTAATGCAGCCAATTCCAACTGTTGCTTGTTTTGGGGAGTTTCTGTCTTTGGTCTCCTCTTCAGCTGGTGAAATTAATGTTCAATCTGATTTAAATCTGGAGATTGACTTGGGCAATCTAAGACTTTACATTTCTTTGCCCTTATAAATTCCTTGACTGAACTGGCAGGGTGTTTTGGATCATTGTCCTGATCCAATATGAAGTGCTTTCTAATGAGTTTGGTGACATTTTCTTGAATATTGGTAGGCAAGATGGTTTTGTACCCTTCCAAATTCATTCTGCTACTGTCATCATACATTAAGTCATCATTAAAATTAAGAGAGCCTGTTCCAGAGACAGCCATACATGCCCATGCCATGACACCATCTCCACCATGCTTTACAGATGAGGCTGTATGCTTGTGATCATTCGCAGTTCCCTTTTTTCTCCACACTTTTGCTTTCCAATCACTTAGATAAAGGTTAATCTTTGTCTCATTGGTCCATAAACTTATTTCCAAAACTCTACTGGCTCACCTTTGTGCTTTTTTGAAAACTCTAATCTTGCCTTTCTATTTTTGGTGCTGGTCAGAGGTTTGCATCTTGCTGTGTAGCATCTGTAATTCTGTGTCAAAGTCTCCTGAGGACAGTAGATTGTCAGAGCATCACCCCAGCTTTCTGGAAGTTGTTGGTGATTTTACAGACACGTCTTTTAGGGTTCATTTTCACAGCTTTTATGATTTGTCCATCATCAACTACTGTTGTTTTTCTCTGCCGTTGTTGGTTGCTGATGTCACCGGTGGTTTCCAAACTCTTGATTTCTCCATGCCCTTTGTTTTTGCTATAGCTCTAATTAACTTCCTCTTTTCTTTTAGCATCCAAATTGCTTGCTTTTCTTTCAGAGCCAGCTCCCTCTTCTTCATCCTGGTTTGTGTGTGTCATCATCGAATGCAAGAATTAGAATGCAGAAGCAATGGATATAACTGATAAGACACATTCCCTGCTTTTAATATCTGAAGAATGAATGCAACAGGACACAGCTGATCACTTAGAAAGACCTGTGAGGCAACTGTTCCAATACTTATGCTCACATCAAATAGTGGGATGAACTCTAAAAGTGCTGTCCTTTTTATTTGGTAAAACATGTAACATGAAAGACCTAATAATAAAATGTGACATTCTGTAGTTTTGTCTCATATTCATCTTTTTATCATATTTGCAAATGTCTTGACTCCACAGCAGAGAAAGCAATTTTGTCTTTACTGTTCCAATACTTATGGAGGGCACTGTATATGTGTGTATGCATATGTTTTACATTTATCTTATTACTTTACAATTACTATATACACTTGATTACTATATACCCAGTGACTGGGTTGTTAATTATTGCTTAATTCTTGCTTAAAATTTACTATATTTCTTGCTTAAAATGAACCCAAAATAGGTTGTAAATTAAAAATCAGACACATATTTACTAGAGGCATCAGCAATAATCAAAAGGTGAACATTTAATAAGAAATGTAAAACTGTTTATTATTTATTCAACTTATTATTAAATGTTCATTTATTGAACATATTAATAAATGTCAATTTCCAACCTATTTTGGGTTCATTTTAAACAAGAATTATAGAAATTTAAAGGGCACGAGAATACTTTTTGTGCGCAAAAGAAAAAAAAACAACTTTATTCAACAATTCGTCTCCTCCACGTCACCCTAGCGCCATTTTGGAGAGTATCCGCTGGGCGTAAACAGCGTATGCTGTCTGTGTCAACTGCGTCATGCTGGATATGTTTCTTACGTTGTTATGATTTGATCTGAATGGAAACAACGTATCCGCGTGACGAATTAACGTTTTTTATTTTGTTCACAAAAAGTATTCTCGTAGCTTCGTAAAATTATGGTTGAACCCCTGATGTCACATGGATTATCTTACCGATCTCCTTGCTACCTTTCTGGACTTAGGAACATTTCAGTTTTATTGCTGTCTATGCAGGATCAGACAGCTCTCAGATTCCATCAAAAATATCTTAATTTGTGTTCCGAAGATGAACAAAGGTCTTACAGGTTTGAAACGACATGAGGGTGAGTAATTAATGACAGAATTTTCATTTTTGGGTGAACGAACCCTTTAAGCAATAGTTTGGAATTTAGGTTGGATAGGTTGGAAATGAACATTTATTAATATGTTCAATAAAGTTATATTTCCAGTTTCCAACCTATCCAACCTAATTTCCAAACTACTGCTTAAATTACTATATTTCTTGCCCAAAATAGGTTGGAAATTAACATTTATTAATATGTTTAATAAATTAACATTTAATAATAAGTTGAATAAATAAAAAATAATAAATATTTCTTTTTAATTTCTTAATAAAATCTTCACCTTTTATTATTGCTGATGCCTCTAGTAAATATGTGTTTGATTTATAATTTACAATCTATTTTGGGTTCATTTTAAGCAAGATGTACAGTAATTTAAGCAATAGTTGGAAATTAGGTTGAATAGGTTGGAAATTAACATTTTATTGATATGTTGAATAAAGTAGACAACCTCTAGAGAATTAGTTGTAGAGTTTGTAAACTCTTTCTGTGTAGTGTACATGTAAGTTCAGCTAATAGCATCAGCTCCCCCCTGTGCCCAAAGTACTGGAGCAGACTGGATGTTAGAGGATTGTTTCTGTCTCCAGGCAGCAGAGGGGAATGTTGTAATAGTGATAATGGTAATCTGGTGGGTGCATTGAGGGTAATTGTAGATGATTTGCAGATGACAAAAAGAAGAAATAAATAATGTTGAAACCAGTACAGGCCAAATGATGTCATTTTTGGGCTTTAATCTGGTTTTGTTGTAGAGGGGTGAATTCTCTGGAAGCTTTTGAACTTCATTGGCACCTTCAGTCCTGTATCTAATCTCTCCCTAATTCTCTTTTCCTTTTAAAATAGAAATGATAAAAATTATGGAACTTAGCTGTGAATGTGTCAGTGCCTGTGTGCATTTTGTTTGAAGGTGTGTGTGGTCTTTTCTGGCATGACTGAGATGGTAAAGCCATCAGAGGGGAGTGACAGTGGGTGACACTCTCTACAGGGGGGCTGAAGGCTGATACAAGACCAGGCTTAATTAGCTACCTAATGGATTTCACACCCTCCAACATGCACACATAATCGCACATCAATGCATGCAAGATTTTGTCTAAGGGACAGAGAGCACAGGGGGCTGAAAGCTTTTATCACATTTATTCTTTATGGTCATCTTTTGTGTGTAAATAAAGTTGAGTCTAAATGTCTAAGATCTTCCTTGCCACTGTCACCTTATGGATTGCTTAGTTTAGGATGCTTAATATTTGACAATATTATTAACTTGATTGCACAGAAACTATTGGATGATGACATTGCTGTTTTCAACAGAACTGCTTTATAAATGACTTAAACTTATTCCATAATTGATGAACTTTACACAGTTATTAAACAGAATTGAATCAACAATGAACTGACTTTAACTGAAAAATTGACTTTTTACTATTGTCCTCTTTTTAGAGGTGCTTTACAGCAGAATTGAAATATGTTTGCATCATTGAAACATTATTTTTTCTGTGTAACACTGTAAAGCTGCTTTGACACAATCTGTATTGTGTAAGGCGCTATATAAATAAAGGTGACTTGACTTTAGTTAAAAATGCTTTAAAAACATTAATATAAAATTATTACAGATTATATTGTTAGCATATAAGCTATTAAAAGTATAATCTTGTACTGTAATGAAAACAAAAGAAATCTGACCTTTGACCCAGAAAATACTAAAATGTAATATTGCTTTTATTCTTTATTGTACAATTACCTTTTATACTAATTAAATATGAAATATTTTCACCTTTAAAAGGGAAAAAAACTGGTCACTCGCTGGTCACAGACTTTTGGGCCCACGGTATGTTTAGAGTATGCATATACACTATCGGTCAAAAGTTTGGAATAATTAAGATTTTAAAAGATATATTTTTGATGCTGATTTGGAGCTCAAGTATCATCAGTTATTACTGGTGCTTAATTATCCATAATGATTCTTATTATCAGTGTGCCCTTGCTGAGTAAAAGCAAAAAACAAAAGTTCTTTATTTTGAATATTTTTCTTACCCCAAACATTTAAGTGGTAGTATATCACAGTTTCCACAAAAATATTAATCAGCACGACACTGAAACATTGAAAATAAGAAGAATTTTTACTTCAGCACTAAATCAGCATATAGAATGATTTCTGAAGGATTATGTGACACTGAAGACTGAAGTGATGGCTACTGAAAGTTTAGCTTTGTCATCACAGGAATAAATTACATTTGAAAATATATTAAAATAAAAAAAAGTTCTTATTAATTGTAATAATATTTCACAATGTTACTTTTCCCCCCTATATTTTGATCAAATAAATGTAGACTTGGTGACCTTATGGACGTCTTTTCAAAAGCATTTTGAAAAATCTGAATTATTCCAAACTTTTGACCAGGTAGTATATGTATTAATAAATTCATTTTGAACTTTTCAGTATTTTATAACCAGCATTAATGTGGCTTTAATTATACTAATAATCTACCTTTAAACTCCAAAACTTTGTAGAAAACTTCTAACCATTTCAAAAGAAGTTTGCCTGTAATAGCCACACACTTTTGTGAAGGCCATCTGTGAAGTTTGAGAGATAGATGTATCACAACACACATCCTTACTCTGTGCCATTTAGTTCTGGCTTCACGTTTCTCTTTTCACTGCATGTCTGTGTGTGAGTAGTGTATGGGTAAGTGGGTGCATGAGATTTTTTACTAATGAAATCCATAATAGCCCTCTCTTTACTGCACATTTCTGGTGTCTTTATGTGGTCACTGTTCCACTTTATAATCTGCCTGGTTATTTTGATGTATAAACTTCGTAACACAGGCATTGTTCCATTAACAAATGCCACCTCTCTCCCCCTCTCTCTGGTTTAGAATAGAAACGCTAACGTGTCAAAAGAAGTCTTTTCCCTGCGGATGCAATTAAAATCTTAAAAAGGGAAATGCAGGCTTTTCGCAGTTTCAAAACAGGAATGTGTGTGCCTGCCTCTCTGTGTGTGTATTGATGGAGAACATTTACATATAAAAATCATTTCCACTGTTTTATAAGTAATCCAATCAGATATGTCAGATTGTAATACCTCTTGAAATTAGTAGTTTGAAGAGAAGAATTAAAGAAACAGCCACACAAGTCACGTTTCCATCCACCTTTATTCATTCATGATGGATTTTTTTTTTTCGTTTTTATTTTTAATTATGAAGTTAATTCTTTCACCATAGGTTTAAAATCTTATTTACACTTCCAGATTTTCAAATTTAGCATGTAAATGCAGGTATCAATAGAGTTTAGAATTACTTCAAATGTTGCATCTTGATGTAATGATATATTTAAATAACCTAGGTTCATTAGAAAAATATTAATCTACGTACTGTACATTTTTGCAAAACTCCAAAAATATTTTTGGAGTAAATTGTATGTTAATATACATACAATTTACTGCAGTTTCCAGCTGAAATTAATACTAGTGGCAGTTAAACACAAACGTTTACGCCTTTTCATAAATTGTTTAGAAGGGCAGATTATTGATTAATAAAGGCTTATCTTCATGTGGTTCCTTGCACAATAATGTTCTGACTGACACACTTACATGATTTGTAATGCATTTTGATGTTTGCATTACATAACCAGCTCTATATGTATGGCTTTTTTGATGTAATAAACTTGCTCAGTAGCCCCCCTGGTACATCATTGTACTTGTGATGTGGAGCACTCGGTACACGTCTGATGATATAACTGTTGAAAGACTAATGCATTATCTCACGTTTTATGCTGGGTTTAGTGATGATGGTATGTTATTTTCAAACGCGATAGAGCGTAACCTTTTAACAACTCTCACTAGACATTTCATGTCTGAACTGCAGCCATACATACAACGACCAATGTAATAAAACATTGCCAGATTCACGTTCATCAGTTTCAGATAAAGCTGAACATGATTTTAGTGCCATTCACTGGACATTTCATTTCAAAAGTGTTGCAAAACATGCACAAAGCAACCTATGCATCACAGGCACGTTTTTTCCAATGAGTCTGGGATGTATTTGAATGTGTGAGCACAAAGGAGATTTAAGAGCTACTGTGGAGGGTGTGACTTTCAGTGAATATTAATGCTTAATCTCGAAGCCACTTTTGTATGGCTTCAGAAGACTGGCTCAAGAGTCATATGGACACTTTTATGGTGTTTTATGGCAGTTTGACAACATCCGTCCCTATTCATATTGGTTGTATGAAAAAAAGAAAGTCACAAGGATTTAAAATGAGGGTGAATGACTGACAGAACTTTCATTTTGTGTGAACTAATCCTTTTTATTTAATACACATCAATCTGTATTGTTAAAAGCGCTATATAAATAAATGTTGGTCATCAAGGTTCAGAGGATTTTCAGACTGATTTTTGCAAAAGTTCTAGAACATATGCAGAATTTTAACAGGTTCCTCAAAGGTAATACTTGAGAACATCAATAAAAGTATGAAAGATTACTGTTCATGACCTTCAGATGTAGGAGTTTCAGTCCACTTGACAAATTCCACCTGTTTGCTTATCTTCAAAGATCCATTCTTATTCATTTACTATGCAGACAGATACTGTGCCAGAGTCACATGTGCATTACTTTGCTGTGTGTTTGTGTGTTTACAAATAGATAAAGCAAGAGAACTACAGTTTTCCACATTAATTATAAGGATAAATTCTGCTGCACAAAAATATACAGTTTGAGCTTCTCAGGCGCCCCATTTAATCACTTATTCATTCCCCTCTGTCTCTGCTTCAGTGAAATCTCTCTGCTTGTCTATAGGAGACTAAAAGAACTATGTCAGATATGAAGAAAGGGAAGGAGAGAAAACACACTTATGCAAACACTGTGGTTTTCCCTTAAAATCCTGTGTGGGAACAATATGGAGCAACTGACCCACAAATAACCCACTAAATATCTTAGCGAGGATAGAACACATAGTTAACATAGTCATATACCTAAACATGTAGTATCAGTGATTCAACCAGTGAGAACCAGGTAACTAACATATTCTGTAGAAAGTGATCATCTATGTAACACTTAGCTGCATTCTTCTGAATGTGTGTTTGTGACAGAAACCAGCAGTGCAATGATATGGTCTCGTTTTGTGTGTATGTGATAATGGGTGACATCTCCTGGCATCCCATCACATAAAGATAAAATAGGGGTGAGATACATATGTTTCAGGGCTGTCTGGAGACGTTCAAGCGTAGAGTTATCGCACATAGGCGAGTCAGAGTGACGGGGCTGATAGCATGGAGTGAGTTCCGCTTTCATGGAGCAAAGATGATACACTGCTCTTTATGTCTGATGTCACTGAGACACTCACAGCGGTGTGTGTGTGTTAATGTGGTTATTGACCTCACAGTCAGACTCATGAGTGTGTTTGAGTGTGTGTGACACTCAAACTGAGATTCTTGCTGAAAGACTCAAGAGGGTTCAGAGTGACGGAGGAAGGAGCACAATTGTCTGTGTGTGACAGGGAGAAGGAATATGGAATAGTTCACCTAAAAATGACAATTCTGACCCTCACATTTATGAAAAATGTCAATGTTGTTGAAACATTTTTAATCTGGATGTCGACTAGATGGAAATTATACCGAAGGTGAAAAAACAAGCACCTGTGGACAGGGCAAAAATGGTAACAACTGCTCAAACAAAAAGAGTGAAATTATTATTATTATTATTAATATAGAAGTTACCAAATTTGACAGTATTATTATTATTGTTTCATTCTGCTTCATAAAGACTAATTATTTTGTCATTTTAAATGTCATTCACTGTTCATTCATTTCATTTGAACTATGTTCGCCGTGCGTTTCCCTGAAAATAATTGCACACCTTAGAACGTTCATCAGCCAATCAGATTCAAGCATTCAACGGCCCTGAATTCTTTAATAAACACACATACACACCTCTCTTATGTTCAGCAAGGATGCATTTTTGATCAAAAATAAAAACAGTGTTATTATGAAATATTATTATAATTCAAAACAACTGTTTTTTATTTTTATTATTTAAAATGTAATTTATTCCTGAGATGACAGCAGAATTTTCAGCAGCCATTACTTCAGTCTTCAGTGCCACATGATCTTTCAGAAATTATTCTAGTATGCTGATTTCGTGCTGAATAAAGATTTCTTATTATTAATAATACTGAAAACATTTGTGCTGCTTAATATTTTTGTGTAACTGTGATACATATTTTGTTAGAATTCTTTGATTAATAGAAAATTAAAAACAGCAGCATTTATTTGAAATAATGGGATTTTTGAAACATTATAAATGTCTTTACTGTCACTTTTGATCAATGTAATGCCACCTTGCGGAATGAAAGTATTCATTTCTTTCCAAAAAAATTTTAAAATCTTGGACTGTTTACATGCCTTGCAAGAGGATCATCATTTTGGGAGTCCATGGCATCAAAAAGTCTGAAAACCCCTGTACTAGACCATATATGATGGAGACATGAAAATGTACTTTATAACAGCAATGACCTAACTGAGTGGTTTGTGGAGGTCATTTAATTTTTCTTGCTTTTGCTCATTTTCTTCATGCTTTTCACAGTCTGTAAATGCTTTGGCAAGTGAGAAGCCAATATGAGCCGAAAAATTAAATAAAACAGAGCGAGAGAGAGCAAGCAAGCGAGTGAGAGTCAAAGACCACCTCTTTGTTTCTTGATAGCTTTCACAGATGTTAAACACCAACCGCTCACTCCGAGCTCTTTATTAGCGCCTGATGCCTTTTACAACATGAGCATGAAAACAGCTCACACACACTTTTCCTCTCTCTTTCTCTGTCACTGTCTTTCCATTCATCCTTTGGCTTTTTCTTTCACACAAACCCACAAATGACCATATTTACTCTGCCCAAAGTACTCACAAAGTGACTGTGTGTGTGAATATGTTCAATACTGTGCCATGTTTCCCCCTTCAGAGAGTCAGATTAAAACATGCTGTGTCATTAAGGTTCATGAGAAACATTTCTTAAGATTTGCTTTCCTCTGAAAGTGTGTGTGTGTGTGTGTGTGTGTGTGTGTGTGTGTGTGTGTGAGACATCTTCTTGCTTAATTTATTTAGCCTTAAAACAGTAAAATAATGAATTCCATAATGTTGGACTCAGACTTACAGTGGGTAATGATGTTTTTCATGTATGTAATTGTCTGTGTCTGTGTGTGTGAGTGTGCATATGTTTGTGGGTTAGGGCTCTTATGAAGCTGAACTAATGCGGCTCTGTTGTAAATCACACTAATAAGGCCGCAGCCGATCACACACTCACTCATTCCTCTCTTTCCTCATCCCTCGCTCTCCCTCTCCCCCTTTCCTCTCCTCCGTCGGCCAATAAATAACCTCCGGCCTGGCTGCGGACATAACGCTCACACTACAAAGGTTCGCCGTCCCATATTTTCTGCGTAACGAAGTCTGAAAAGGTAGGAGGGACCGCTGCTATCAGCAAATGAAATGTCATAAATGTGATTCATGAAGGAATGAAGGCGTCAGTTTATTCCTCCATCTTATCGCTCTATCACCGGCTCCTGCTATTTTTTCCCATACTTTTTTCCTACTTGATCCCAATTATCTTTCACAAGTGTTTTGCTCAGAGTTCCTGTAGTATTCCCTAAGGTCCCGCCCACATTTGGCACGTTGCCATGGGGACAACTGTCTGAGGGAATGTTCTCATATCTCATGATGTCATAAATTATCACCACCGCTTCCCTCTCCACTTATCAGAGGAAGATAAAGATGTCTTCCCTGCAGACAGATGGAGAGGGGAGGAGAAAGGGGGAAGATGATGTGTATGAGAGAAAGTTAGAAAGAGACAGAAAGAAAGGATGGGAGTACTGGTCTGGTGTGTGTATGCGCTGTGATACTGAGCTGTTGATTTTGTGTGTGTAATAAATGAGTCAATAGTTAAAAAACTTTCATGATGAGGTCGTAGTGTGTGGGGCGAACGATCCTCTTTGGCCTCCAGCACACTTCCTCCTCGGACCTCCTCTCCTATATATAAAACACACACATTGCACTTTAAAAGTTTGGGGTATCTAAGATTATTTTGTTTTTGAAAAAAATCTCTTATGCTTACCAAAACTGTTTATTTGATACAAAATATAGTAAAAGCAACACTATTGTGAAATATTATTACAGTTTAAAAGAACAGTTTTGCATTTTTGTATATATTTTTAAGGTATAATTTATTCCTGTGGTCAAAGCTGAATTTTTAACATCATTACTCCAGTCTTCAGTGTCACATGGTCCTTCAGAAATCATTCTGATATGCTGATTTGTTTTATTACTATCACTGAAAACTTTTGTGGAAACCGTGATACATTTTTTTCCTTACAGGATTCTATGATGAATGAAACATTCACAAGAACAGCATTTATTTATAAGATAAACATTTTGTAGCAGTTTAAGAAATGTAGTCTTTATTGTCACTTTTTATTAATTTTGTGCATCCTTGCTGAATCAAGATATTAATTTCTTTCAAAAAACATTGTTGAACAGTAGTGTAAGATGGGGAAAATGTACAGTAATTTGCAGCCTTTGTTTATCTCACATATAATCTCTTTCTATATTTCTTTCTAGGCAAATTAAGACAAGTTTAAATTTAATTGCTTTACATATAAAAATGTATCTTATAAATCTTATGGAATAAATCTTAATTGGATATTAACCGAATCCTAAGCACCCACAGTATTTGTGTGAGTGACAGTATGAGGAACATATCATGTGCTGTTTAATATTTTTGTGGAAACCGTAATACTTTTTTCTCTACAATTTTTTTGATAAATAGGAAGTTTAAAAGAGCAGCATTATTTGAATGTCCATCAGTTTATTCTCTCTAAGAAACTCCACTCAACTACTGGAAATCAGTGCAAAATGCTCAAAGAATATCTTTATCTGTGTTAATAACATCTTAAGCCCTCTTGATTTTTATTGTACTGCTAGAGCTTACAATCAGAAACAGATTGTTACTCCCTTTAATCAGCTTCTCTACCAACAGTTATTTAACTAAGTTGGTGAATGGTCAGGCAACGACAATCATTATATACACACATGCCACTCTAAAACCCAGTGCCAAGGGGCAAGAGCGTGCACATGTAATTGACCATAAAAATATGGGTTTCTGTTTAAGTTTTTTTTTTTAACTTTTAAAAATGTGAAATAGTTTTTCTTTGATCTAATATTAAAGCAATATGCTTGACCTTTGCTTGTGTTTATGTAAGTTCAATGGGAGTTGCAAAATGTAAATCTGTATGTGTTTATTGTTGAGAGCATGTGGTTTATGTACATGTGTGCTGTACACTTGAATATCCATGTGGACTTTTATGCGTTATGCTTCAGCTAATAAACCTCATGACATTAATGTTGTGTTAATCCAGATGCTTTCAAACAGGCAGCCATTACATTTCTCTCCAGTCATGGCCTCCCTATCTCAGCCTCATTAAGTCTGGAGAAAAACCTCCTACCTACCACAACCATAGACAAAACACCAACCTCTCCGTCTCTCTCCAGAATATCATGAGTGTTTTTGTAAGCCCAGCTAATTAGTTTCTCTCTCTCTCTCTCTCTGGCTCTCTGTATGTTTAACTGGTCATCAGTGGTCATAAATGTGCTGTTGATTTGGTTACTTCCTGAGACAATGGCAAAATTGTTTTATGTGCCATTCAATTAGCAGCTGCTGCTGGACTGCTCCATCTGGAGCTCTTTATGCTGAGAGAGTGATGAGGAGAGAGAGAAGTGCAAAGCCACAACCTCTGCTGATGGAGGACGAAATGACAGGGAGAACCTATTCGTCCCCAAAAGCCTGAGCCCAAACAGAGGGAAGGAGAGGGAAAGTCTCTTTGCATTTCAAGAGCCCTTCAGATGCCTGACCAGCCTGTGGACATAGAATGAAGTAATTAATTAAATCAATGCTAAATTTAATTGGTGTCCATAATTGTATGTCAGTGCAAACAAATGAGTCACATTTTGGCACAAACATGTTTGTAGCCTTATTTAAATACAATACGCTGCAAGTATTTCACACCCAAAACATAGGTTTCAGAACTATTGGCGTTCTCTAAGAATATTTAAAGCCAAACAAAGTGGCGGCTGTTATGAAATCCTATGCTTTACAGTTGGTCTCCGTTTCCAAGAACTGTATTGCTGCCTTTCTCCAATTCTAGTTTCCCTAGGGTATAAATATGAGTTTGCACGCATGTAAAATACCTTTGTCCATCACCATGGGTAAAACCGCAGAGCTTTCAGCAGAAAAGTGACAGATGATTGTTGAACTGCTCAGATCAGGTAACAGATATAGAAGAATACATAAACAGTTGAAAATACCACTAAGCACAAAGGCTAAAATCAAAACCGTTCAGAAGTCTGGAACAACTGCAGATTTGCTAGAAAATTATGCGTGTGGATTTTGCCCCCACACTGAGTGAGGAACACAATGAGAGAGGCGTAGAGGAATCCAGGGGTCATAGGCTCAGAATTCCACACTTGAAAATCAGCTGTTAGATGACACGTCAGTGTCAACAAGCGCTTAGGAAAGGATTCATAAATGAAGCCATTAGTGAGCACAGACCACAAACTGCAGTGCCTGAACTTTGCCAGGAGTTATATTTCAAATGGAATTGTGTCTTGTGGTCAGATGAGACCAAAACTGACCTTTTTGCCCATATACAATGTCATCATTTTTGGTGTCAGAGAAAGGCATGCAAGGAAAAGCACCTGACACACAACAAAGTATTGTGGTGGATATTTGATGCTTTAGGGCTGTTTTGCTTCTAGTAGTCTGGAGAAATTTGCAAAGGTGAATTGTATAATGAATTCCACACAATACTACACTGTTAAAAAGACAATTTTAACAGCAGTTTTCATGAGAATACTACAGTAAAAACATATTACATGTAAGTTTACTGCAATTATTAATAAAAATAATTATATAAAAATGGTAACACTTTACATGTCATTTGTTAATGTATTAACTAACATGAATGAACAATGAACAATACATTTATTACACAATTTTTAAATCTTTGTTAATGTTAATTAATTAAAATACAGTCATTCTTTGTATGTTCATGTTAGTTCACAGTGCATTAACTAATGTTAACAAACAAACACAAGTCGTGATTTTAATAATACATTAGTAAATGCTGAAATTAACGTTAAGATTAACAAATGCTGTAGAAGTATTATTCATTCTTAGTTTGTGTTAACTAATGTAGTTAACTAATGTTAATTAATGCAACATTGTAAAGTGTTATAAAAATTATATGAAAATTAAGTATTAAATAATATATATATATGTTATTATGGTATTAATATATACATTATGGTGTTTTATGTTACATTTTATGTTGTTTAGGTAATATTTACATTATTATAATAACCTTGTGTGTTACCCTGATGGTGTTTTGCCTTTTTGTGGGTAACACTGCACTCTTTTATGCACGTTTATTAACCTCTGTTCACAGAAAGACCAATTTTGATGAATTTTAAGTCATCATGTGGCTTTCTGTTTTACCACTTGTTTTATTATGGTGGTTATCAGTATATTTTACAGTGCAATGTACTGTTTAACATACGGTTTGAGTTGTTCAGATAGGTTATATTATAATGATATATGGTTGTGACCTGTAAAACATGCAGCCTCCAAAATGACATCCCATAATTCCGTGAACATTGTCACTGTATTTTTTTAGTAAGTTTTACCACGGCTGCCCAAAACCTGCTTGCTTCTGCCAGGAGGTTCAGACTTGGCCACCGTTTGGACCTTTCAGCAAGATTATATCACAGAAATGGTTTCTAGGAACATAAAATGAAGCTTTTTATGAAGGCCACCCAGTCTTGGGATTTGAATCTTATTTAAAACACTGGAATGTTTTGTACCTTCAGTAGTTAACTCCAGAAATGTTGTTCTTGAGAACAAGCTTCTAGCTGCTCCTGCTGAAGAGAAACTCCAGAGCATCATGTAGTCTGACAGTAGCGATGGTGTTTCCTGGATATCTGTATTTTGTGTATGTCTAACATAGTGCTTTGCTTTCAGGATATAGGGCTGAACTTTAGACTCATCAGACCGCAAAGTTTTCTTCTAAAGCTTTTCAGGTTTTGTCAATTAGCTTCTAACAAACTCCAGGCGTTACTTAATATTGGCCGTTCTTTGAAGTGGTTTTCTTTCAGCCATTCTTTGAAAAAGGCAGAATATGCTGGAGAGACTGTTGACATCAGAACATTTTGTTTTTCATTTTAGTCTAAGTGTTTAAGCTGAGATCTCATAAACATCAGTGATATTTATTGTGCAATCAAGCATTTGAAAAATTAAAAACTATTATAATGCATTAATGTGTTTATGTGATCTCAATAAGATAAAAAATTCACTTAGTGTAAAGGTGTATATATAGGCTATACAGTATATACCAATTGGGAAACAAACAGAGCATTTTACAGATTTAGCTTCTGTCAGAGTGATTTTTGTTGTTGTTAATTTTAGATTTACAGAAATGGTTTGCTACATGTGTTATGTAAATTGTTGAATAAAGAGTGCTTATAATTCTTATTTTTCTCAACCACTGTCTATAATAATAGTTAAATATATTCTAATTTACACTGAACAAGTAGAACTTTAGAAGTCATGCAAGTTTTTTTAGTTATGTGCACTTTGAGAATATTATAGTGCTGCAGGTCAGAAATAGTCTCATTGTGAGAGACCGATCTTATAGTGGGTACATTGTATGTTTTTGCACAATACAAACAAAGCTGTGCTTGATTTGTAGTTGCTTGGTGACATTGTTGACTAGGACAAACCATAAAATGGCTTTGGCTACTGGAACTGTTAGATGAAGTGCGGTTGTTACCCAAAAAGAAAGAAATGAAATGTTTTAGGTGGTGGGTAGTTAGCATAAAAATGACCTAGTTACGCAAGTATACACTTAAGGTTCTAATTTTGCTTGTGTTTGAGGTCTCTGAAATATAAACGTGATTGTAGGATGAAACCTTGACCTGTTTTGCTGAGCAAGGTCTGATTTTGTTTGTTTTTGAGGTTGTTGGTGTCACTGAATCCTTTTAGACTAGATACCAATCCCATTACAGATCAGAATTATCATCGTTTATTCATTTTCAAATGGCAACTTTCCTGATCTCTGAACTTCCATAGTACACATAAACAATTCCAACACAAACATATAGTTTGTTTGTGATGTTCACATTTGAAACTGTTTCCCTTTTTGGATTAATGTGTGGTTTTCTATGATTTTTGCCTCTGAAGGGAATTACTGGAGCGGTACTGACTGTGTACTTTAGTCTTAGTAATGCTTGAATATGTATGTATGTGTGTGTGAAGATGGTCCCTCTTGATAGTTCCCAGGTGGAATGTGTGAGCAGACGCTGTCATCGCCCGTTGCTATGGCACCTCCTCATGGCAGTGTTTTCCTTAGCGATAGCATTATTTTGACTAGTCCAGAGTTTCTGAGACGGATGAAGGAATAGCAGGAGAGACATATGAAGGGATGGAGGAAGACTCTGTTTTCCTTTCTGTGAACGTGTGATAGGAGGTGGGCCTGATGACAGATATAGCAAACAGAGTGTACTGAGAGAAAGTGAACAATAAGAATTTAAATCTGAAAAAAGAATGTGAATAAGAGGGACATGTAGAGGAGGACTATATGCTATTTAAAGGGATAGTTCCCCCAAAAATGAAAATTCTGTCATCATTTACTGACCTTGTTGTTGTTTCTAAACCTGTATGAGTTTCTTTCATCTGTTGTGCACAAAAGAAGATATATTGAAGAATCTTGGTAATGAAACATGGTTGATGATAGACGTTGACTTCCATAGTTTGGAAAAAGTAGAAATCATTGCTTAATGTCAACTTTTTGGTTGCTCACATTCTTTAAAATATCTTCTTTTGTGTTTGTTTTCTTTTTTGGGTGAACTATCCCTTTAGTGTATAGTATATAGAGATTTAGACTTGAGCATTTAATATTATTCTGTTAAATAAGATTGTTTATTGTTGCGGGTGTTGTGAAATAAAAGCAAGCACAACACATTTCCTGTGTTGCCATATATTGAACTAATAAAAATATAATGAAATATACATTAATAATAATTATTTAATTATATACATCATGCATTACTCCAGTCTTCAGTGTCATATGATCCTTCTTAAACCATCCTAAAGTCCTTTAGTGTTGAAAACAGTTGTGATTAATATTTTTCTGGAAAACATGATACTTTTCAGGATTATATAATGTAATAGCAAGTTCAAAAGAACAGCATTTATTGATAATAGAAGCCTTTTGTAACATAATAAATGTCTTTACACTCATTTAATGTATCATTGCTGAATAAAATCTTACTGAACCCATATTTATAAATGTAATAATTTATTTAATACTCTAATTTGTCAATTTTACATTTTATTGTCTTGAATGACATGAGTAAAGCATGTGCAGTACACAGTTTACACATTGTTATTGTTAATTCATATTGTAAACCTTTTCCAAGAGCTTTCTGACCCTCCATAGACAGCGATGGAACTGAAACGTTCAAGGCCCAGAAAGATAGTAAGGACATCCTTAAAATAATCCATGTGACATCAGTTGTTCAACCTTAAAGGGGTGGTTGACTGTTTTTTTCTAGGCTTGATTGTGTTTATGGGGTGCAGTCTAACATGTGGTAATGCTTCGTTTTTTAAAAAAACACATTATTTTTCACATAATTTACCTTTATTCCACACCGCTCTGTTCCTTCTCTGATAAACGCGCTGATCATTTCCTGCTTTTATGAAGCCCCTCCCTCAGAAATACGCGATTGGTTGGGTGCCCCAGTGTGTTGTGACTGGCTAAACTGCCTCTAGTGCGCGTCTAAACGTCCCGCCCCTCAGCTCAGCGGCATGTGCTCCGGTTGTATTGTAAACAATGGCGTCGTCTATATTTTTTATCAATCTGAGCCTGATTGAGATGCAGAGGATTTTAGTGAAGAAGATCACGCAGAACCTGTGCATGTACGGCTCTTAATGGTGTGTTTGCTTGTTGTTGTCTCTCACATTTTTTGATACGCTTTTATTTGTAAATGCTACTGCTTCTGTTAGCTTTTAATATACGTTTTTTTTTCATGATTAAAGCTTTAATACAGCACGGCAACCGCACGCACGTCCATGTATAACGCTTCTCATAGCTATGTGAAAATAAGTGTATTCACTGATCTGAAAGAGAGAGAGAGAGAGAGATGCAGAGCAGGAGGACGCGAGGAACAGGATTGAGAACCGCTGCTTTAGAACATTGATTTTGAAAGTTGTGTGTCCATTAGAATCATTAGAAGACAGAATTGCGATTCATATATGAATAGATTTTTACATGCACCCCTAGTTTTCTCTTCCTCTTCTCTAAAGCAGCGCAGCATGGCCTCGCCCCCTTCGTTGCGTGTTCCTGGGGGCGGGGTTTATCTGGGTTCATGACGCAACGGACCCGGGAAGTAAGTCGTTGTAGTCCCTACGAGCCGTTTTTGTAGGCATTAAACTGCCAGAATTTTAAAAGACGATATGTCCATTTGCATTGAACTCTCAGCGCTGCAACTTTGCAGATATTGTTTATGCTCAAACAGCAACATTACATACTAACTAACGTTAAAAAAGTGAAATCGCAATCAACCACCCCTTTAATTTCATGAAACTACGAGAATTCTTTTTGTGTGCAAAGAAAACAAAAATAATGACTTTATTCAACAATATTTGTACCACAATGCATGCATGGTGCTGCTGGCCCAGGAGTCGGCGTAGAATAACATTATGGTTGAATCACTGATGTCACATTGACTATTTTAACGATGTCTTACCTTTCTGGGCCTTAAACGTGAGTCAAAAAAGGGTCAAAAAATGTTCTTGGATTTCATCAAAAATATCTTAATTTGTGTTCCAAAGATGAATGAAGGTCTTAGGGGTTTGGAACAACATGAGGGTGAGTAATTAATGACAGAACTTTCATTTTTGGGTGAACGAACCCTTTATGGGGTTAATATGGGCACAGTGATCGTAAACACCAAAATTCACTCATAATTCTTGTATAAACAAATCTAGCAATGATACAAATATATTTCTGCTTAAAAATATTCTGGGTGTTGCCGGGCCAATTTTTGGATGGACTTGAAACATTCATAAGCTGGCCTGACAAAGCAACTTTTTGTCATATGGCAAGAATATTTGGAATGAGGATAATATAGGCTATGGTGTCCTTTCTTTGATCTAAACTTTTTAAAATAAAGGTTCTTTATTGGCATCAATGGTTCCAACATCCAAGGAAACTTTCTTTTTCACAAAATGTTCTTATAATGTAGCACTCAAAGTCTGGCAGGTTACTCCTTGATGTAAATACATGTTCTTAACTGAGCAACTCACCGCTCATGCCCTGACCTTTAACCTTTGACCTCAGAGCTCACCATGTGGTGTCAGCACTGTCTTGCTGTTTCTTCACTTGAACACCCACCTGCACACACACTCCAAGAGCCATGTTTCATGTTTTTAACATGTTTGTTTGTGAGTGTTCAGTTTTAAAACATTGCTTACGCTGCCTTTTTTTAAACCAGCTCAAGGAACTGAAGTGTGTTAAGTTTCTCTGATGTGTTCTGTACGTGTGTATTTTAAGCATCCCTCTCCTCTCTAGATTAAATTAGCTATTCTAGCCATGCAGGGTCTGGGTCGTTAAAACTAAGTTTGGTTGAGGGCATCTAAAAACTGCCTGATTGTAAATATCTTCCACCACAGTGCTCAGATCTGCTGTAATGACACGATGTATGTGGTAACAATGCAGAGCAAGCCTCACAATCTGTCATTATGCTTTATGAAGGACCCAAACATGTGGCTCATTATGGACAAACCTCAGAGTCAATCAAACATACCGTTCTGTTGGCACTGGACATATAGACAAACATATACACGTTTAAATACTTGAGAATACACAAGAATTACACGGGAAGCCAAACTACATAAGATATAGGGATTTTTTTTCAGTTGATATATCCCGAATGAAGTTTATTTTTCTTTCTTCTCCTTTGGCAAATCATTTTCTCCCCTTGTTTTCAGCTAAAATCTAATAGAATTTAAATTCTCCAATGCCTGATTTAAATTCAGTACTATATATATATATATATATATATATATATATATATATATATATATATATATATATATACTGTATTGTACTGACATTTCAAAAATTTGAATCCTCTGCCTTTTTCTAACTTTACTAACAAAAGGCAGAGAAATGGAAACCATTCCATCTCTGGACTTAGCAATTTGTTGCTTTAGTAATTTGTCATTTACTCAACAAAACTTCCAAAGGGCTCTAGGGTTATAATCTTAGAAGAGCTACAAACAAAAGTCCTGGGTCGTTAGATATTACCAGGTTTCTAGAGAACTGTGAAAGAGTGGGAGAGCGAATGAGGCATTGCAGTAAGAAGGGGCAAAGAGGCAAGGCGAATGAGAGAGTGGGCTGTGTGATTTGTAGCTAGTAATAAAGGTAGTGTATGTGGTCTGTTGTTTTAGTGTGATAGAGCAGAGCCGGTCAAACTCCCACTACAGGAATGCACAACTCACTTTATCTTTAATGCATTGAATCACACTTGCGTGTACAATGCAGATATCTCTTTAAAAAAAGAGAGGAACAGCAACAGGTAACGTGGAAACTGTTGCATCAGGTGTAAATTAAATTTAGATCATGTACGGGCTGATACACACACTGACAGAGGTCACACACGGGCCACACACGACGCGCAAGCTCCTTGTTAACACGTCTGTCTGCAGAGATGTAGTGTCAAAGGCATCCAAATAAACAGACAGCAAACTTTCACTTCAGCAGATGAAAACATTAAGCATTAATAAACTTTTATACACTCTCAGAAAAAAGTGCAAAAGCTGTCACTTTAAGAACTAAAATGTACAATTTAGGTACTAATATGTGTATTTTAGGTAGGTGTTAATGTGTATCTTTAATTATTAATATGCATAAGGTACAAAAGTATATTTGAATGGTTTCACATGGCATCACAAATAATTTTTAATCATCATTATTCAGTAAAATATCTAAACATCCTTAATACGTTTGCACAATAGACCAAATTCCACAAGATTTTAAAGATGTTTTTCACGTAATATATGTTGAATACATTTTTTTGTTCTTTTCCATTGTTAAATAAATTTCTCCTTTTGTTTTCAGCTAAATCTAACAAAATTTAATGAAGTTTATACTTAAAAAAAGAAATAAAACTTTAAAGCCTATTTGGGAGTTCTTGTTTCAGTATATAGCCATTTTACTTGCCAAAAATAATGTAATGAAATGTTTAAGATGTCAATAACGTCAACCGTTGATTTTTTTCCACTAAAATTAAGTATCCTTAAAATAAAATGAATGGAACTAAGTGTCCTTAAAATAAGAGTCAAATGTCGGCACCAATAGCCTCGTGGTTAGTGAACTGACATGCAGCGCAACTGCGCTTGCGACGACCCAAGTTTGAATCCTGTCTTGGTGTCCTTTGCCCATTGTGCTCTCTCTCTACCCAATGAATTCCTGTTCCTACTCTTTCCTGTCCAAATAAAGGCATAAAAATCTGTAAATATAACTAAATTGGTAAAAAGAGTCAAATGAAATTAAAGCTACCCAAGAAGTAAACTGCAAGATATTAAGACATTATTTTAACAATATATGTCTTTGTACTGGGTTTTTATTGGTTCATCATATACCATTGACAATTTTTCCCCTTATTTAAAAAGTGTCTTGTTGCAACGATTTGTGGAAAACAAGACAAAAATGCTGATCAAGAAACTGCAGTCAAACAAATGTGACTCCGATTTGAGAGCGTTTATAGCTGTGTATGTGCATGTATGTTGTCCCTGAGGTGAAATGGTCTAAGAAGTATGTATTTTGTGTGTGTGTGTGTGTAAGATGTGTGATGAAGCGGTCTCTTGTGGAGACTTGTGTTGTGGATCATTGAGTGTGTGATGGAAGGTGTTCATGAGGAATTTACATTAGCACCGAGAGAAAATAAACTTAGCACATAGTATACACACACGTTCACATACACACACACAATAAAGCAAAAGGAGAGAGAAATACAGAAATGGAGAGCCAGAAAAGGAAACAGAGAGCAGGAAAGAAAAAAACTATTATAAAAAAAAAAAAACAAAAAAAAAAAAACAAGATGCATGAGTGAAACTGAGAAAAAAAAGGTTGAGGTATTTGCAATGTCTCGCTCGGTGACAGTTTTTCTACAAGCTTAGCAATGTATTTTGCAGATTAGATGTTATGATGGTTTCATCGCATTTTCCTTCTTTAATGTTTTCTTCATACCCTGTCAATGCATTATCCTTTCAAAGCCAACGGAGACCACAAAGACTCACTGAAACATGGACGTCTGTATATTTATGGAAATGGAATGGAAAAATAACTTTGATGCAAATGTGCATGCATTTATATGTGTGGCTGTGCATAGGTGTGTGTGCATGCGGTTGTTAACCCAGAGTTTTGTGGTGGAGTCTGTAATTGTGTGTCCCTGTACAAACAGCCTCAGTGCTAAGTCTCTACCATATTTCCACTCCACTTGCACCAGCAGGTCTCAGCCTTTAAGACACATGTTCCATTTTATTTCAATTAGACTCTCAAAATTCCCCCACAGTATTCCCTCCAGTTCCCCTAATGCAGTCCTGTTCCTCTAGGCATCACTAGTTGCCCATGACAATGGGATATTGGCCGTTGCCCCCGGTGATGGGTTATTGGGCGTTGCAGAGCTCCATGCTACATTTGCTGTGCTTGGAGCCAGTGAAAGGGGAAGGAGGTCGTCATGGGAACCAAGCACGCTCATTCGGACCAGACTGCTGACTGCTGTCTATGACCCAGTAGATTTATACACCATAGGCAGCTGCCTGCTAATGCTAACAGCTACCACCTTTGGCACAAACATAAACGCATCAAGCTGTAACCACTCTCTTTGTAGACCCAGTCTTGAATTTTCAACACCTAACATGTTTTGCAGTCCCGTAATGGGATTTTGATGAGATTCTGTGGTTGTTGTTAAGTTCAGCTACTGCGCTTAAAAGTATACGTTTATTCGGGCAAATGCTCAGGCGCTAAGGTCCAACGCTAACATCTAAGTGTCAGCTGTGGATATTTTGTTTGTGTTTGATAAATTAACAGGAAAGTTTGAGGTTTGACCAATTCTGTGCGACTCTAATATTTTTGTTTCCAGTGGAACATTTGAGGCTGTTGACTTTACTAGTGTACTGCTGATCTGGAATACAGAGTTAGAAAACTGCACTAAAAGAACCAAAATGGTGGTGAAGTCCACTGCTTCTGCATTCAATATGTTTGAGGGGTCAATATGCCTATATGAGGGTATTTACACTTGGTTATTTGTATCTGATTAAATATCAAATTAACTCATTTTATCTCAGGAATGGTAACCAAACCAACCAAGCATCAATAGCTGGTAGCCATTGACTTATTGATTTATGCACTATTCTATGACGTTTTGTAGTATAAATAGTGCGAGTAGTGCGTTCACACTGAAAATTCTCCAAAGAACCCTGATGATGCACTTCAATAACCAAATAAAAAAATGAAATGTGGAATGTTGAACACTCAATGCACTCAACTGTCATAGTTTTAATTACGTAGCAAAGTGGGAGTGGCTATCAGACTCCATTTATGAATGATAAAATAACTTTATATAATTTTATAATATTTTATTTTATAATAGTGCGTCATTTGGAATACAGTTAACAGCTACCAGAAACTGTTTCCAACATTATTTAAAATATCTTCTTTTGTGTTCAGCAGAAGAAAGAAATTCTTACAGGTTTGGAACACCATGAGGGTGAGAAAATGATGACAGAAGTTTCATTTTAGGTGAACTATCCCTTTAATAAATACTGCATGTATTTGTTGAAAAGGTTTTATTTAGCTTAAAACAACCAGTCTAACTGAAAAATTAGTTGTAGCAACTACAACTTCTGAGAAATATCTGTGCTTTGCAGCTTGTTGCTTTATTTTTTGAAGTCAACTTTTTATTTTTATTATTATCTCATTATTATTATTATTATTTTATTTTTATTTTTTTTTACAGCTTATCTGTATACTATCGGAGTATTTTCATTTTGGAAAACTTTTACATTACTGCATATCAAAGCATATTATCTTACTTTTATACTCTATATTTCATTAAAATACTATATAGGACTGGAGAAATCTTGAACGAATCAGTCTTATTGATTGATTTCAGTGAACTTGTTAAATCGATTCCCCGATTGGGTTTCACTTTATTTTGATGGTCCCTTTTAACACATTCTGTTGACTATAAGTAATGTTGCGCCTAGTATTAGTTGGCTGGTAGGGTTAGGGTTAGAATAAATTGACATGTACTTGCAAAGTTACCTATAGTCAGTAGAATGTCTGTTGGGAGACTATCACAATAAAGAGTTAGCAGATACGAAGCAGACAGTCTACCAATACTCTAATGAGAGTTAGTTGACATGTAGGTCCAACGTTACTTAAGAATGTTCAAAAGAGACCACTAAAATAAAGTGTTATCACAGATTGCACTGAATGATTTGATCGTGAATTGGACTAATCTGATTGCAGTTGTTTTCAAGTCAACAACAATAATTCAGTGATCTGGTTGGAGACTGCTGAATTGGTTATGTCTGATTCAAAATACACCATGAACCAGGTAGTAATCAAATACTCAGAGCTTCAATATAACGATAGATTTGACAGATAGTGTGAAATGTTCCTTAATTTTATGAATTAATTTTCTGCTGAATATTAGTATTGTTCATGCTAAATGGAATTCTTATTTAGGAGGTACATGAGTTTTTGTTAACTAAATATGCTGTAAAAGTGTCATAAACTCATTGTATCGAATGAGTGAATGTAGATATATGTCCACATTTGTGGGTCAGCGTCAATATGATATATAACTGTAACTCAAAGTTATTACATTAAATCAATAGGAGATACCATTTTAACATAAAAACTACTCTCTTTACCTTTAAGCAAATTTAGATTAAACCTCAAATTACTAATAAGGTTATATAAATTTAAATATTCTGCCAAATTTGTTTGGCGGTGAGTTGGACTTGCAGCTTGCCAGTCTTGAATTAGAAGCCCTGGTGTATTGATTTCCCATCCCGCAGCGTCTGATGTCACAGTCATGGCAGTGAACTCTGAGTCTCTCATCTACCAGCATGACCACTAACAGTAATGGTGAGGACATGCATTCCAGTTACACCAGAGGGACGAACTTTATGGTAGTTCTATGAGTCGACTCGTTCCACCTGGCTCTGTGAGGAGACCCACTTTATCATGGTTGGTTAATGCCATCAGAGCCATTTATCATGCTGTTACACAGAAGAAGCCTGTAGGAAGCTGTCAATCAACCTGTTCAAACACATCCAGGGTGACAAACACAGACAAAAACACAAACACACATAACAGCTTTAAAGTTTCAATACATAAAATGGTAGTTTTAATGTTTTGCGTTTCAATCAGTTATTGAATATTGGAAAAAAAAGTAGTACATTACATTAAATACTGCAAAGATACATTCTAGTACATTAAAAAGCCATTAAAAACATAATTTTAATTTGCTTTGTCATACATGATTGTTTAAAAAAAAAGTGTGAGAAAGATGTATACTAAAAATGTATGAATTATGAAAAAAAAAATTACAACATGCAAACTTTTTTATTTATTTATTTATTTATTGAATTTTTTAACATTCAACATTTATTTTAGAAATATTTTTTATTGTCCATACATGACAGGCCATTTAAAATAATCTTTTTAATATGAGTAACAAAGTAATTTTTCTGTATTTAAATAAATATAGGCATTCAAAACAAAATTTACATTTCATCAGTATTTAATTAATATTTGAAAATTACACTGTAAAACAATATTTTTTCAAAGTTGTGAATAAAACTGATTATTAAAGTACATTGCAGTAAAATGTAAGGTAAAATGTTATTTCAGTCTTCAGAATTTCATGTTTGAAGTGTAATCATTTGTGAAATTTACTCATAATTCCTGAGTGAACACAGACTACAAAATCATTTTTAAGCTCTTTAGAAACTGTTTGTTTTTGTTAACATCCTCAGACGAAATGCTTTATTCTGATGCTGATAAGCTTCCTCAGTAAATGTAAGGGATCTTGTTGTAGCCCCTCCTCTTATACAATCAGTCATCCAATCAGAACACAGATTCTCTTCTGATTCTCATGCCCACTGCTCACATCAGTAAGTGTCGAAATGCTGGAAGACAACAGAAGGTGATCTGGATAAGGGTGAGAAGTGAGAGTGTGTGTGTGTGTGTAAATGAGGGTTTGTAGGGGTGTGAATGAGATATATCTTCTGATTAGGATTGGATGGAGGCGCCACTGTTTGTCATTCCGGATCCCTGCAGTTCAAAGCCAAGATAAGAGGTGTTGACAAGCATGAGAAGGATGTGTTTGTCTGTGCAAGTGCCTGCGTGCGTCTGTTTGTATGTGTTAGTTTCATGTGGTCTGACTTTGTTACCTTGATATTAAGAAACAAGTTTAACAATACACACACACCTTTCGCTTTGTCCTCATCTTTCATTTTTCTTTTTTCACTCACACATGGTTTTGTGGTGTCTTTTTAATAGTTTCTCAACATCTGTCTGATTCTCTAGGTGCCAGTAATGATCAAACCAGTAAAACCTTCCAGTAAAACCACTAACCTGCTCTCTACATCCCCAGTCTGCTCCCACTGGCCTTTAAAATTTACACAAATCATCTGTCAGTTCAGAACACACCCAATTCAATAACCTGCTCACCCAGACAAAAGACACGAGTCCAGAGCATTTGAAGGAGTGCTGAAGCACTTTGTCTGTCTGAAAATTACCATTCCTATAAAGCTCCTGATCAGTGAAATATAGCTAGAATATGTAGAGATAAAAAGAGTAGGGTTGTCAATCGATTAAAATTTTAATCTAATTAATTATGCTGTTTGATTAATAATTTGTTATAAATAGTGTTTCATTAAATCAGCACATTATTATTGGGGCTGCAAAACGATTAATCGCGATTAATCACATTCAAAATAAAAGTTTATGTTTTCATACTATATGTGTGTACTGTGTATATATGTATACATAAATACACACACACGTACAGTATGTATATATTAAGGAAAAATGTATTAGATTTATATATAAAAATATTTATATTTATAGTATAAATATATAAAAAAATTTTAAATATGTACATATGTGTGTGTATTTATTTATACATAATAAATATACACAGTACACACATAGAGTATGTAAACATAATTTTTTATTTTGAATGCTATTAATTGTTTTGCAGCCCTAAAATATTTAGTATTAATTAATTAAAAAAATCATAATTTATGAATTTTGTAACATTAACACTGTTGTTTTCCTGTTACTGTAAAGGTGCTTTGAAACAATCTGTCTTGTATAAGCACTATATAAATGAGATGGCTTAATCAGCATATTAATAATCAGCTTTTATTAATTGAATTATATTTATTATAATTATGCTATAATATACTTTTGTGTTGAGTGTAATTACTTATAAGTAATAATATCCATATATATAATGTATTAAATATATAATTTATTATAATATGAATATATTGAAGTTTGGGTAGTAACTGATTACACACACACAAAAATCAACCAATGAATATAATAATATTTATTTATTAATTGATTTATTTACTTATAAGTATTTAAATATGTAGTCACACTTTAATGAATAAACCAAATTGTTTAGCGGTCAGTCACATACCTCAATACCTTCATAGACTGATATAAAAAAATAACAGACAGATGTGCACATTTCTGTTAGTTTTCTACAAGTTAAGGGTAGCACAGTAAGTACTAACAGATAACGAATGAGCAGTTTGTGTAGGTGTTTGTGTTTCCGCGTGTATGAATGTGGTGTGTGTGCAGAGAGCTATCACAAATGTGATACACTCCGGAAAACCTTACAGCTGCAACGGATACTCCCTGCTACTCTGACATGCCTGTGTACAGATAAGAAGCACTTCTGAATGTAAGTGTGTGGTGTCAGAGAATATGTGTGTGAGTGTCTCTGTGCAAGTGTGTGTTTGTATTTATGTGTTCATGAATTATATATTGATCACATTTGTTCTTGAACTATTTGGATTCGGGAAGCAGAAAGTCTCCTTTTGCTCTGTTTGGCTGGAAGTTACACACAGTCCTTGATGGAGGTGCATGTAAACAAAATAACAACACAGGATATTTAGATCATTTACTACATGCAATAAAAACATAATTATAGCACAGTTACTAAGCAACCATCAAAACATTTTTGTCATGGTGTCATGATGTACAGTTTTGTGATTTGATGCTCAATGTGATTTGAGTGTTTGTGTGTATGTTTTGCTCCATATTAGGCATATATGGACAGTTTAATGTTCATTAACAAGGTGATGTACGTGTGTTTGTGTCTGTCTCTGATCTCAGTGTTTCTCGTAGGCCTGTTGGAGCCTGCAGAAGCTGCTCATCTGACTGCAGGGCTGATAAGCTGAACAGTGAGCACTGGAGACTGTGTGTGGGTGAAGCTGTCATGTTATGTGACTAAGAATACTATTAGTGACACCAACTATATATAGGTTATATTATATCACTTTATATAGTTTAGCATTGCTGGGTTTAGATATTATTTTTGAATTCTATTATGTTGTATTTTAATGACTCTGTTTTGATTGTCTGGATGGTCTGCATATGTCGGTTTCCTTCTCGTCAGATGTAAACACAGCGTCTAACTCAAAGCCCTGCTTCCTCTACCTGCAGTCACAATATACTGGAGTATGTTTTAACAGCATCTCACACACACACACACACACACATACAGGGATTAGGGAATAATCCGTGCTTGTGTCTGACCTCTGGGGTCACCAACACATCCGGCTACCAGCAATAATGATGTCTCACTCTAGCTCTCTTTTTCTCTCTCTCTCTTTCCAAAAGCTAACCTCAGACTTTCACCTATACACAGCAAATAATCTTTTTCTTAATCATAATCTTCATCTAGTTTTCCACTAAATGAAATCTAAACATCCTAAAAAGCATAATAGATTTTCCTCCAAAATTGCATAATATATCTTGAATGAGATTTTTATGTAACTGTAAAAAAACTTTAAACTGTAAAAATATAATACATACACACAACTGTTCAAAAGTAACATTTTTGATGTTTTTGAAAGAATACTTGCCAAGGTTGCATTTATTTGATAAAAAAAAAACAAATTTCAAAATATTATTACAGTTAACTCTTTTCAACTATGAAAGAACTGTATATATTATAAAATATAATTTATTCCTGTGATGGAAAAGCTGAATTTATATAAAACATAAATCTTTTGTAACATTATAAATGTTATTGTTGTCACTTTTAATCAATTCAATGCATCCCTGCTGAATAAAAAGTATAATTTTCTTCCAATTAATTATTATTTAAATTAACATGAATGATTTTCTACATTAAATTCTCACCCGGTGTATAATTACGAATAGATTAAAATGTGTTAAGCTCTCATACAATATCTAGCAGTGTTTGTGCTTGTATTCACCTCACTGTAATTTTGGTTTGTTTAACTAACTTTAACAGGAACAGATGGGACAAGATAATCTGATTGATTTTCTAATCCTAGTATTGATTGTTGTTACAGTGGATTGAGTTGGTACTGTACACATACTGTACTGTGTGTGTGTGTGTATGTGTGTGTGTAGAAGACAGTGTGTGCACATCAGAAGTGTTACTGAAGTCATGTGGGTCATTTCTTATGCTCTTTTACTCCTCCTGAGTGTGTGCCTCCTTGGTACTCCTTCGGATTATGGCTGATTTAAATGTAAACTGCTCAACTCACACACATGCACATACACAGCATAGATTTACACACTTTAAAAATGGCAGAACAATCCTCTGGCCTCTTTAATCTTGTTCATCTCAGTATGTGTATGTAGTCGTTCCAGACTCTGTGTGTGTCTTTCAGTAAAATCAGTTACTCTCAGCAGTCATCTCCTCAATAATAAACACGCACACATATACATATACCTACTCTGTGTTGTAGGTTTTAGTGACAGTAAAATCCCTGATGTACCTGTATTTGGCATGATTGCTCTAGTTAAAGGAATGATATACACGAAAATGAAAATTCTGTATATATTTATTCACCCTCATGTCATTCCAAACCTGTATGCTGTTGTTGTGAATAATTGCTCACAGAAAGTTATTGCATACCTTCAGAAAAGTTTAACAGAGCACAAGTGATATAGATTATACTTTTATAGTGTTTTTATGTTGCATTTTTGTCCCTTGTGGCAACACAATCACTATTAGATGACCTGCTGTTTATGGAAAATTCTTCTAAATTCTCCTTTTATGGTCCACAGGTTTGGACCATCACAAGGATGAGCAATTATCAACATAATAGTGTACTGTCTCTTTAAAGGGTTTTTTTTTTTTTTTTTTTTTTTTTGCAGAGTATTACAATTCTTATGAAGCTGAGAACCAGTTGGTTACTGGATCTCTGCTTTGTGATTGGCTGTTACATTTACAAAGTTGTCAGTGGTGGTGTTGATTGATTGACAGCTCTGAGGACTTCTGGCCGCCTGGGTGGCCATGCTGATCCTTCCTTTTCAGATGTAAACACATCTACAGCCAATCAGAAGACACTCCAGGGACTCTGGGTAACACGAAGCAAGACCTCTGAGCTCCAACATATCTCCCTTGCATATAAAAAACAGAGAATACTTACACTATTAAAAATGGTTTTTCTGAGGGTATAAACAAGACTATTGGAGTGTATGTCTTTGGAATTAGTTGTGAAATTTGTGAAAAATGATATATAAATAAAAAAATAATAATAATAATATATAATTTATATATAATATAATATAATATTATATATGTATATATATATATATAATGTGTGTGTATGTGTACTGTGTACTGTATATATACTGTATAAATACATACACTGAAACAATTTTCAAAGAAACATTAAATATAAAATCTATACTGTTTTAGTGTAAAATAGATGTAGAAAGATGCTCATTTTTTTCTTGAAAAATCATTTATATGTGTGTTTAAGTGAGAGAGCGCGTGTGTGTGAGAGTGTGTGTGTGTGTATTATGCGCGTACGAGACCATGTTTTTGGGGCTGCGGCTCGTTGATGTAGCTGTCATGGGAGAGTGGACTCTAGTCCAGGATCCCTCCGGATGGAACCGGTGGGACTCAGAGCTCTTCTCAAAAACCTAAATAAACCAAGATTTCCTCACTGCCCACCAGAGAGAAAGTGAGAGGGAGAGAGACACATTTTTCTGAGCCTTTATGGCACAAAATCTGCCAAAATGCTATTACAACAGTTTCTTTCTCAATTTCATATCCATTCTTGGCAAATTTGTTTTCAGACAATGCATGATGAGAAAATGTTAAAGAGTTGGAATTGTAATATTTCTTTTGAGTATGTGTGTGTGTGTGTGGCCGCATATGTGGTGACAGACCTTGGGGTGCAGATTTAATTAGGATGTCATTTTTCACAGCTGAAAATTACATGCTTCTTATGTTAGTGTGTGTGTGTGTGTGTGTGTGTGTGTGTGTGTAAGGGCACTAGTTGGCATGAGTGACCTTGAGCTTGTTTTAACCATGAAGGTTTAAAGCAATCGGTCACTCATATCCGTGTGTGTGCGTGTTGAGTCTGCATTCATATCGCTGTGTCCTTGGCCTGTTAAGGAATGCGGGACTCAAAGGTCATGGTCCATATATCCAGAATGCTTTGCATCATGACACACACTCATTTAGCTGTGGGGAGTTTAAAATTGTTGCACCTTGTAGAGATAAAATTTCTTCTATTCCACTCATCTCAACCTCTCAGCAGCACTCATTTTATTCTGTTCTGTCCTTTGCTGCTTTCATCTGTTTCTCTTACAAACTTATTATTATTATTATTATTATTATTATAGTGCTTGCAATGTATGACAGCTATGTATTGATATTTTTCAAACATTCTAGTTAAGTTTGTTTTTATGTAATTTATTCATTCAAAAGCAAGGTGTGATTTCTATTTCTATTTTTTCTATTTTCTATTCTATTTTTATTTTGTACAAAAAAAATATGCATATTCACTTGATTTGGTCTTTTCTGTCTTTATCTATTTTAGAGACAATTAATTAAGAATTAAATATCAGTACAGTAATTTCCAATATTGATTAATTGCCAAAACATTTTTTAAAAAATCACCAATTAAACTAAACTAAACTAAACTAAACTAAACTAAACTAAAACATAAAATAAAATAAAATAAAATAAACATTTAATGCTTACCTAAAAGACTGTCTTTTTGCTTATTTGCAAACACGTCTTTTTCTCTCTGGAAATGTCAGTCCAGTTGTATTAATTTCTGTTCATTTACACACATCCCTGAATGTTGTGTTTGGCAGACATTTACATTTATGGATTTGGCAGGCGCATTTATCCAAATCGTTTTTACAGTGCATTTACAGTATACGACATAATTTTTTGTGGAAATCAAATCCATGACCTTGCTGTTGCTAATCCCATCATTTACGCTACGGCATAATTAAACATCATGTGTCAAACTTATACTGGTGAATAATTTTAGGACCCTCAGATCACACAAAAATACATTTACAAATTGACACACACTCATTTGTGCCAAAACACACATTCTTATCATCATGAGTCATGTAAACACGTAATGATCCGATTTGAATCTTTCTCTTTTTTTTTCTCCTGGAACATGAAAACTTCTCTCAGGGCTCCCAAGCATTTCACTGCTTCTCTCTCCCGTCCCCTTCTCTCTTTTACTGGCTTGGACATTCATCTCTCTCCTGTCCTACTCCTCCCTCTTCCAGGCCAAAATAGTGATCATGGCTGCTGTTTCATCAGCTCTTTGCACTTCTCGCTTCTATTAAGATTGATGGTGTGCTGTGCTATAAATGACAGTGCTAAGTCTGGCCATAGCATTAAGGAGGGGACTGGACAGGGAAGGAGGGAATGCTGGCCCTCTGCATTCTACTGCTAATGGGATGAGAGAAGTTAGATGTATGTGTGTGGGGTGTTATTTATGCTGCGTGCAAAAGACAAATGGCCTTTGCCGTTAACTAACCAGCCTTTACACAAAAACTTGCTCCTTTTTTCCTTTCCTTTACACTGTAATTCTAAAGTTTTAAAAACATTTAAGATACAATTTTGACAATAGTAATCACATCACCATAATTACAAATAATTGCATATTGAATTGTGATGTTTCAATAATTTCATGTTATGGTCAATAATTATTAATAGTTAATAATAATGAAACTAAACAGTATACCATTTTGTCCATGAAACGAAACAAAATGAAACGAAACAAAATAAAACAAAACAAAACAGGCAAAAACAAAACAAAACAGGCAAAAACAAAACAAAATAAAACAGGCATTTGATCACTGGCAGCTTATTCTGGCCAAAAACTTAGACAAACAAAATCCAACCTCCATGAAAAATTGTTGGTCACGGTTCCTATTGTTTTTACGTATCTTTGATGCTACAATAATTGAGTGACATAAAAAAAAAAAAATCATCCATATAGTTGCAAATCAGCATCTGACTATATTTGGTTGTACAGAAAACACCAAATATGTGTAAACGTTACAATAAAATGTCTGTCTACCAAGATGAATATAAAATACCAACATATCTAACTGCCTTGTCTTTCAAAAATGTGATACTTTGCAGTATATTTGTCATGAATCTGGTCCATGGACTCACATCTGCTTGCCACTAGAGGTCACTCTTCCGTTACATTGATTCTCACACTACACAGACTGTTACGTCACTCCGGACTACATTTCCCAACAGCCATCACACGCTCACACCTGAGACCCATCACACAATCACACACCCCATAAGCTTTGGACTTCCTCGTTCTAATGGCCGAGTATTGTTCTGCGTTTATCACTCTCCTAGTGATAGTTGCGATATGGAGCCACTGTTATGACCACTTCTCTGTCTAATAAAAGCCTGCAAATGGATCCGCATATCTCTTGTCTCAGTCGCCCTGTTACAATATATAGTTATATTGATTATGGATGCATTATTTACTACAATTTACCAACATTAACCATATTGGTTATTGACCAATTTATTATTTATTTAGCAATATTTTGGATATTTATCGCCAATATTGGATATTTAATTTTTTTTAACAAACTGGAACTGCACCAAAATTAATGAAAACTGGACTGCTCAGGTACAAAAATTAAATAAAATTAAACAAATGTTATATGTAATACGGAATTGTGACATGTTATTTGGCTATAAATAAAATATTTACATATATATGTATTTAAGTCTAATCCATCCACATTTTAAGTCGTAGTATTGCAATTCAACCTCATAACTGCCTCATAATTGTACACAGAAGTGTACCGTAATAAAAGCATCACTTTCATTCCTTTGTGTTTGCTTGTTGTTTATGAGCGTGTGATGGAAGGTGCTAGTGTGTGATGAGAGCTGACTGGAGCGTCACTGTGAGAGGGCTGAGCTGACCTTAGCTATGATTTGCATTTCAGTTTGATTTATCCAAGCCACAGATCGTTTAGACGCCTGGCAAGATACAGAGAAGACGTTTATAGAAGAGATCAGTTTCTCAGAGTCACACACACACACACAGACATACTGTACATAAACAGAGTTTAATGGTTAAGGGGGGAGGAGAATGAGGAAGTCTTTCATAATAGTTTTTCATGGTTATATTAGAGGAAAATATGCCATAGATCAACATTCATCATGGCAAGATATAAGGCTCTGAAAAACTGGGTTGAACTGTAGCCATTAATCAGATGGATGGTGGGATTTGATGACAAAGATTAAATGAGTGTAAGAGACACCAGTCAGCTTCAGATTACTGCAACTGTCATCAAATACCCCCCAGACCATTAACGGGTCACGCAGACCCTCTGGCCCCCCCACATACACATATCAGCCACCACCAGCACAGCTCGACCCTGCACACCACAGGTGCTCTTCCTGGAACACCCATGAACGTCAGCGGACATACACACGCTGTCCACTTGTCCTTTCAAACTTGCAGGAAATTCTTCTCTGCTTTTTTTTCATCTGAGTGAAATGTCCTGCACACAGAAGGGCTTGATGTGGCCCTTCAACTCCCTCATCTGAAGGTGTTTCTGGCCTATTTCTACAAGGAATAGGTCAATGTTTGTTGACCTTTAAAAATAGAGAAAATATATGTAAAAATATCCTTAGATTTCATGAAATAGAAATAAATCCCTAAATTAGTTCTTATATTGTAAGGCTTATTGTGCAAAATAGGCCTTAAACATTAAATAATTAAATAGCAAAATTATAACCATAAACATTAATAAATGCAGTTGCAATGAGAATTAATTGACCACTGGAGTTGAGACTAACAAAAAGTATAATCCCAATGTTAAACCCTACTTGTTAATGATGATGGGACAGAGGTAAAGTATGAACTAACCAAAAAAAAATTGTAGTTTTATCCGTTTCCTCTTCATTCAGTGTAAAAGTATATCCTTGACAAAAGGCAGCTGTAGTTGCCAGAACTTTATTGTAAAAATATGGTAGCAACATTGTAGGTTTTACAGGATTGAACTTAAATTTCATCAACTGATATAATGTTAATATTATACCATACTAAATGTTCATCATTGAAGTAACTTTTCCACAAGCTGAGGTAAATTCTATTATATAAAAGATGCACAGTGTCATGCACAGTAACACAAAACATCATCATGGTAACACGTGACATTAAAATAATGCAATAAACGTTAAATAAACAACATAAGCTAAAACCCGTGTACATAACTGATAGCACAAACTAACATGAAATGTAATTGTTTAAATAGCATCAAATGTAAAGCCTAATACAGGTAATTCTGGGATTTTTTTCACTGTAAGTTATATGATGACTTTTTAACTTCAAAAGTCTGAACATTTATCAATATTTTACTATTAAAATTCTCATAATGCCCTGTTAGGTCTATTACAGTAACTTGCTTTTTACCAATTGACAAGTTTGTTTACACTTTAATTTTTTAGGTGTCCTTGTTACAGTGTAATTATACATTTAAGTACTACTGAGTAATATTAATTAACTACATTTACTTACTATATGGTTAGGGTTAGGATTAGGGTTTGGCTTAGGGTTATTGGCATATAATTATGTATAATTTATTGTTATTATAATAGTAAGTACATGTAACGTGTAACAAGGACACCTTAAAAGGGTTACCACAGGTTTTAGGTTTTTAGTATAGCATTTTTACAGCTTTTTAATGTTGAAATTAAAGACATTTTTTCAGCGCACTTCAAAGGAGAATATTCTGATAGTTTATGGTTAATTACCTGTGTACTTACCACTTAGCAGAAAACGTTTTTTATGATGTGTCACGAGTGCTTGACCACATTATAGAGCAAAAAACATGGATTTCTAAAATATCATCTAGTATCCAGAGTTTGTATTAGTCATATGCAATGCAGAACACAAGGCTCCTCACTAAAGTGAACCATAAGCATGCTAGTGGGTATTGAAGTTGAATGTCATAAGATTGGTAATGTACCAGGAGACACACGGATGAATATATGTAACAGTGCATGGTTATGTGATGTGGCCAGAGTTGCACAGATGGAAATAAAGCATGCTTTCTTCCCAAACCATAATGGACGTATGAGGAGCTGTTAAACAAGAATGAATTATTCATGATTTTTGTGAACGGTCGAACGTAATGTTCTGCCCTTTCTAGGTTGTTTTGGGGTCTTAATGACTTGAGCTCTGACGTAATTTTCAGTAACTCTCTGTACTTAGAATGTTGAACAGATGTAAATGTGCAAAAGATAGATTACACAATCAATAAAAATCCACTAGAAGTGCATAATTAACGTCGGTGAGACAAACTCAGGAGTGTGAAAATGTAACACAGTGTTGGCCGTGTAGAGAGACGATAGTGCCAGGCACTGAGGAACCGAAAGATGATCCCATATGCCAACACACTGACAGGAAAAGAGAGCCCTGGCAGAACAGTGGTGACCAGTACACAAGGCATGCTAGCCAGTCAATCTAAAAAGCATCTGTAGTTGAATTGAATTACACCTTATTGCTGGACATGAAAATCATTATGGGCATAAATAAGTGAAGTTATTAACGTAATTTCGGGAGGAGTATGCCCATCTAATCTTACAATTAATAGAGTATAAAAACAGCCTCTTACCACTTCTGTTGTTAGTTCTTTCGGCATCCCTCCACCTCCCCATCTCCTCCTTTATGCATATTTATTTTATTTATCCTTTGGTCCATAGGGGGGCTATCGGAGCTCGAGTAGAATAGTTTCTCTGAGCCCTCCATTGCAGACATCAAGCCAAATCCATTTACCACTAATGCTAAGATTATATGGGCACATGAACTCGTGAAACAAGCTTTTGGAATTTTATTTTTAGTGACTTATTTGAATTATTACTCCCATTTAAGTTGACTGATAATGGTTATTATGGTTATTAAAAAGTTATATTATCTGTGTGTATCTGTGTGTGTGTGTGTGTGTGTGTGTGTATATGTAAATAATTCTTCTCTGTATGTGTATATATCTATCTATTTAAATCTATACTGTGTGTGTGTATGTATATATATATATATATATATATATAACAATATGTATGAACGTATTTGTTTATATATGTAGAGTCAATTTAAAAATCACACCTAACAATTTAACTATGCATTTTACATACACTGCTCTTTACTGGCCTCAGAGTGTTAATGTCTTCAGGTTTACTGATAATGACCCAGTAATGTGAGGTGTGTGAGTGTGTGTGCATAAGGATATGGGTGTATGTAAGGTTTGCCAAGCATAGGGGGGCTGTCACCTGTTAGTGAGATACAGCAAGCCAACCATTCCTCTGTTCTAAAATAAAAAAGCACCCAACAACCTTCTCTCTCTCTCTCTGCATATGCTGTTTGTCCATCACCTTCAGTCCATAACAGGTGTCTCACTGGTTCCGGTTCTGAAGACTGACCCCGTCCTACCAGTAACAGCATGTATTACAACAGTTGACTGCTAGTACCAATTCCTAGTTTAAAAATATAAGCCAAAATAGATACACTACCTGTTTTAATTCCCCTTAATTTGTTTTTATATTTACAGTATATTAGGTGTTGAAAGTTAGTAGTGTCCATAACCTCCTTAAGATGCACACATACATTCTAAACTGAAATCTAACCACATTACAAGTACATGAAGATGGTGTGTGTAATGTCACACTTGTTTACCATTTTGCATAAACAGAAAAATGTTGACATGTATGATCTCTCCGTGACAAAATTTCACTTTTTTTTATTTAAACTGTAAGGTTGCAAGTTCAAACTTAATGTCTTTGTGTGCATGAATGCAATTTGTTTGTGTGTGTGCACCTCTCCTGGAGCCCCTGGTGGTATTTTTCACTTGTTAGGCATTCAGAACCTTTGCCTGACCCCAAGAGAAGCAGCTGATGCTGAAACACACAGGCACACACTCTACGATTATCCTTTATCATATGGATATATTTTTATTTGGCTCAAAGTGTTTTCAAATTTTCAGGCCAACAAGAGTCAAATATGGAGTGTCTGTTGTGGCCACTCTGGCAAAAAAGCCTGAATATTAAAAAGCAAGTATTTAAAATTGCCGTAAGTGCAAGTGAAATCTTTACACAACATAATATTCATATTCTCCATATTTGTGAAAAATTACATTTAGTAAGTAAATTAGCAAAAGCTAACATGTCCACAAAGGAAAAGCATTCTTTTCAGTCCTTGGATTGAGAGCGAGACAGCTGACCTGGAATCAACATGTATCTCGTGGTAGGACTATAATCCTTCTGAAGAATGCCAATGGTTGTATTTATAAAGTGTGAGAATTATCATCTCGGATCAGATTTCATTCGCCCTGTCTGTTCCAAGACTCAGACAGCAGTGCTGATCCAAACCAAAACCCTTCGACTTGGAGAGAATTTGTAAACACCAGGCTACGTTTCCTTTTTCCTAGTCCAGTTTCAGTTTAAAACATATTACCTGCCATAGATGCTGATTGGCTGTGCTGAAAACCTCAGCACAAATGTTGGCCCAGAGTGACATAGTTACCTGCTGACTATCACCTAGCAAACTGTGTCACTGTTTGTGACGTCACTTCCTGTCTTTTTTTCAGTCTGCTCACTTTAAGTGCCAAACTCTGTTTTATTGTCTATAAGACGCTGAGTCCAGCCTCACAAAAGTCATCTGTTAAACTCCTTACACTTCTACCAGCAGTTCATGGGTCTCATTGAACCTTGATGAGATCCGATGGTTGATGTCCTTTTATGCCGTGAAACTGTGTCTGTAAAGTGTTTTCTGGGTTTCTCACGTGATTCTTCAGGCATTTCCGTACCCTGGTGTCCAATAATGGTCTGTGCCGCTTCATCACAATGATTTTTAATATATAAAGTCTATTAAAAATATCCTCAATGTGAACTTCAGCTGTCATTTACACAAAACATAAATGATATTGCAGATTTCTCTTAGTTCTTTACATTTTGATTTGTCTCCTTTGCTTTTCTTCGCAGTATGTCCTTCTCTCAACTCTCGCGAGAGTGATGAACCTCCAACAGATCATAAATTATGTTATTGACTAGTCCCAAAAACTAGATTATACTCAAAGAAAACATTCTTAGCTGAGTTTGAAGTCCGACAAAGTTTTTGGGATGCAGGTCAAGCCATGTGGGCTGTTACCTGGGAGGTGGAGGTGGTCAGCCCCAAAGTCCGTGAGTCAAAAAGATTCTGTTGACTACTACTGAGCATGTGCAGACTGTCCACATTGGATAGAACCTGCCTGTCCGTCAGCGTCCCGCTAGGGGAGGAGCCCAGGAATGACGTTTGCGTAGCTGCTGCCTTCTCAGGGCTGGTGGCCAGGCGGGGAGAAGTGGAGAAGTTGTAACCATACAGACCATACGGACTGTGCAGGCGGAACCCGTTATAGGATCCCTGTGTGCTCTGATTGGTGGAAAACGCATTATGGGTGTGGCTGGGCATTAGGTACTGCAGCTGGGAGGTTGTGCTTGGCATGCTGTGGATCTGGATTGGCAAGCCAGTCTGTGTGCACGAGAACGCTTCACCTTCGGTCCCGCTCACATACGTGGAGCTCAGAGCAGTGGAAAACGTATCTGCTGCTGGGCTGGCCAATCGACTGTAGGAGTCTGCGGAGAGGGGAGGGGCATAGCGATGGAGTGGGTGGCTCGTTCGACTGCAGGTGGAGTAATCACACACTGGCCCCGCCCCAGAACCCAGGTGGAATGTAGGGGAAGAGCATGAGGACGAGGACAGCAGATGCGTGTGTCCTGAAGACCCAACAATACCATGAGAGCCAGCTGCACCTGTGAGCAGCCATACATGTGATTAATACAACACATACACATAAAACATAAAAAATAAACTATGCGTCAGAGAAACACTTTTAAATTTTGTCTTGGAACTTCTGTTTTTGCAGTAGCTCTATAGCATCAATGCTGAAGAGTAATTAGCTGGTGAAGTGGATTTACTTATTGTGGAGTTAACGAAAGTTATCATATGCATTGTAATGTTTGAACCAGATGTCATAAAAATGTCATTTTAAAATGAGCAGTTCATTCATAAATTTGTGTGACTTCGATTTATACCTTCACGCAGTGGAAATACAAACAGAAGACAGAAGACAATGAGTGCAAATTGGTCACATGCTGAAAAAGGATGGCGATACATAAGGTCTATAGTAAACATTAAATCAAATTTATTCTCAATTTTTTTTAATTACCTCAGATTCCTAATAAAAAATTACACTTGAAGAATTGGCTTAATTTCATATTTCAAATTTCAAATTTTAGTTATATTATTTTCTTTGAATTCTTTAATTCTGTTTCCATGCATTCAAATTCAAATTGCAATTCTGCATCTTATTTCAGGAATTGAATTTGAATGTAAAAGGCATTCTCAAATTCTTTCAAAAATAGTTCACCCAAAAATGAAAAATCTTTCATAATTTATATAACTTCCACAAAAAGGAGGGTTAAAGGGTTAATTATCCCCCTGGCAATGCACAACTCTTTTGTATAAGTTATTCCAAAGAATGCAGTCACATTTATCGTTGCTCTGCAAAATTTTACTTGCATTTCCTGTAGGAATCTGTGCAATCAGAAGTTTTGCATGAGAACGAAAAAATTCCTCAAACAAGTTTCGCTCATTTTCAAATCGGTCACATGAATTTTCGTCATTGAGCAACAAAAACCTGCTTGTTGTGAGCAGTGCTTCTTACATCTCTATGTTATTGAGAAAAGACAACGGATCTTTTTGCTTGCAAATTTTCTCTGCAATTTCACTAATGTGATGCACCTTAATTCATACCAAATACTTAGAAACCCATTGTGCATATGGTACCTTGTTTAGTGATTCCAGGGATGTCTTCAAATGTCAGCGTTCTCAGTGAGGGCCGCCAGAAAGCATATGACTCAACCAGAGCCTCTAGTCCCATCCTACAACACACAAGAATTCTGATTAAATATATATAAGAACGCTCAATATGCTTACAAATACAAAGGCAAGAGTGATTTAGTAATGCTCTCAGTCAGCTTAGCAGAAAAGTTCTGGAACTGGCTTAACTTTCCAACGGTGTGTTCAGTCCTGCCAGCCATCTTAGTGCAAGGCCCTTTCCTTATCAGTGAGTATTTGAGCAGTAAAGCAGAGCAGGTAATGAAGAACATAAAGCGTGTGTGTTGGTGTGTGCGATGGCAAGGCTATAATTATTTTCACATAGCTTTATCGGTGGGATCAGACATAGAGTGCAGGAAGCCACAGTTAAAGCTTTACGAGGAGAGAGAAAGAAAAAGGGAGAGAGAGGGGGGTATTTTCTTGCTTTTTCTGGAAGTAATGGTGGTGCTTGGTGCGCCTTGTTAGCGTGGACGTTACCCCACCCCCTCCGCAGTACCACTCAGGCGATAATTCACACAAGATGCCTCAACTTGTTTCGGCCCCAGTTTTATCAGCCACACCACTTGAGCTATCAAGTGGCCAAGTTTGTTTAGCAAACTGCTTAACTTTTCCTGTAACACTGAGCCACGGGGCTCGGTCTAAGTGCTCTGTGAGACCTCGCAGAGGGACGGAGGAAAAGTGGATGTATGTGGTCTGGTGTGATTCAGCGGGGTGTTAAAAACGCTCTTGTTTAAAACTAATGAGCAGAGTTAAACTTCCCCACTGAGCTTGCGAGTCAGCGTCGCACAAGCCTTCTTTCTGCACAGCCTCCATTTCCTGTTTGCGCGTTTATTATTTCTCTTGTTTTATGTGAAGATGGAGATTATTTTTATTGTGCTGTGTATTTTCATTTATACATTTATTTTTGTGTAATGGCTTTTAATGTGACGCTGTTTTTATGTTTATTTTGTCTGGGCTTTGCTGGAATCTTTAAGTTTGGCTGAAAGAAGACTTTTCCCTTTGGATAACCAATTATCTGATAATCCTTTAATATGGTTTAATATAAATAACTTTATACTGATGTCAGAAGAGAAGTTAAATGAAAACAAAAACGTTTTGTTGCTTGAAAGAAAGCTAGAGAAAAATAAGTGTAATGAAGTGTCATTTCTGTACTGCCTTACAGAAAAGAGCAGAAACTACACACGTTGTACAAATTTAGTAAGACTATGATCTGTTCTGTGCTAGATGGGTTTGACTCAGCTGTGATCAATTTTTGACATCAACAAAAATGTCTTTAAAAACCTTGGAAGACATTTTCCCTCAGTTTTCCAGTATTAGTGTAGTTACTGATCTAACAGAGATCTGTACATATAATTTACTATATTTACCTGTTTCTTCCTGAGTCTCTGAATCCTTTTGCAAATGGGTTCCTGTCGATCTTCAGTCTTGTTATCTGTAAAAGATCCACACACAAAACACATTCTCTTTATTGACCCAAAGCCTGTAATGTCAAATTCCCTGACCTAGCACCAGTGACCCTTATCCCACAATGCAATGTGTGTGGGTTTATTTTATAAGCTTTTTGCTTCCGTACGTGTGTGAGAGAGCATGTGTGTTGTGTTTTTATAAGCTCAGACAAATGGATGACATCATTTCTAAAACTTGGCAGTTAACATGCAAATGATGATAAGATTTCAAGCTCTAACTTATCTAAAACATGCTCTGGTATTAATCTGTTTTAGCAAATCAAAACAAACTTAAATTGCAATGAAAAATATTTAAAAAAAAAAAAATTCTAAAGGACTTATTTTTTTCTGTGTTGCAATTTATCAATACATTGTTTCTGAACTGTTGGCACAGGAAAGTCATGCCCTTTATAAATAAATTGCCCTTTATGGGGTGCTGCTCATTCCTTCAGTCTCATATAGGCTTTGATCTATGAATGCAGAGAACAAGAGCCCTTCAACTCCCAACTCCTTTAGGCAATTTGTATAATTATTTCAATTAAACATCTTGTAAATTAGGTCATTTTTCCTAGCAGTGTAATCTAAATAAGAGAGTTCTGCAGTTGGGTGTATTATAAAATTAACTGTTATTGTCACAATAGAATAGCTTCACTTTATACATTTTCTGTGAGCAGCGTAATGAGGATAGTACTGTACCCGAGGCAAAAACTAATTATTTCAAAACAATACAGGCTAGTATAGAGTGCAGATTTTGTGTGTTGATTTCTGTTTGTTTGTTTTTTTGGCTAATTACTATTTTAATTTTGCATATCTTGTAACAAAAATAATAAAATAGTTTATATTGTTGATACTTGCTACTGTTGTGCTTTTTTTTCTTTTTTTTTGCAGTGTTAAGCTGGTGTACATTAACATTTTGTCATGCTTGGACTTACAAAAATAAATATGTATTTTTTTGTTGTGGCAGACATGGCTTTCCTGCATGTTTATTTGTTTTATAAAAATCAAGCCGTGATAATGCAATTGAATAGAAAGAAAAGGCACTGAGCCTTACGATGTCCTCTTCATTTCAAGAATTAATGTGACCCTTAGTAACAGCTTTTATGATCTGTGTTATCAAGTTGTGCAATGGACAGTTATAGCATGATGTGGTATCAATTACCTGTTGGTTCTGGTATGCAGTCACTGTCGTGAAGACAGTTTCAGGGAAGGAAAATGCTTTGACACCGTCCCCAGTGGGAACCGCCTTAACGGGTGAGAGTTCTTCACCGCACTCCTTACGGATGACGTGGACACGGGGTTGGTACTTGTGCATAGAGTGCAGAATGATCTGGAAAACATTACATCGTGCATCCGTGTTTAGAGTGAGAAACGGAGGAATTACCAAAGCAGTTTTCTACCTCAATAAAAACACACATGCCTCCATTTTCAAAGGCCAAACAGGCCTTTAACTGCCTCGCCCTGGGGATGCTTTCAATTGAGTTTGTTTACAACCCTCCACATTACAACATGTTTAGGCCTTTAAAATAATACAGCAAAACAAAATGCACACCGGGCGACAATGGCTAGCATGTGTGTATGGGGTGCATGAAAAGAGCTGTCTAATTATAACATTTAATTTATTTCAGGATCACAGAAGGAAATTCTGAAGCTCTGTTTCACTAACTCATCAAACCTTCATGTTTCCAGGTTTCCTCTTGGGCCCAACATAGAAGAAATGTGCATTTTTTCTTATTCAGCTTTACAAAAACATCTAAATTCAGTAAATTCCTCTTGGATATAAATAACAAAAGATTCACTCACATGGCCTTGGTCGTCGAGCTCGTTATTGGTCAGTTTGAGTTTGTCGAAGCTTATAACTTGGCGCATCCACGTCTCTCCAGAAGCAGGCGAATCAGGATGAATGTAGACGCGCGGAGGCACAGGAGAGTCGGCGTTACCCGCTACCATCCACTTCGAGCTGTGGTACACGTACCTTAGAATGGAAAAAAGAAGAGTCAGTGTCACATACTGTGAATTTTACAAAATATGAATTTGATATGATATTATACAAGGCTCGACGTTTCAAAGCAATTTCTGTCAGTAATTTTTTGAATGCAATTTATTTGAGGTTCGTTGCGCGCAACGCAAATGTCTTGTAGTGACCCTATAGAGGTCTACGACCTTAAAGATCTTTAAAACAAAACAGGTTTCTGTGATGTAGCCTATGTGGTCTGTGCAAATAATGACAGCAGTTATATTTTGTAGACCGATAATGAACTGAAACCACTTTACTGTTGCTATGGTTACTTCCAAACTCGAACTCTATTTTAGCAGACTTTGATTTAGCAGACTTTTTGAATTTAGAAGTTTGAAAAATAAATAAATAAATAAGACCCCCCCAACCTGTAGGATTTAAACTTTAACTGGCGATTTAGAACCTTTATAATCCGTGTACTGTCTTTACAGCTGTACAAAAATGTTCAGATACAAAGAGCAGCCCGCCATAAACTAACGCGTTATGAATTTGTTTTGACTGCAGTTGTCTCATGACCTTCAGGTCCAGCAGGTCAAGCTCCCAAAAGGGCATCGCAAAAGGCCGGACTGAACATGTCAACAAAGTCCCGGAGTGCCATTTGTGGAGACGGTTAGTTCAAACTGTTCAATATTATGTTTGCACATTTTAGACCGTTTTGATCGTTTGTCTGCAGTATACTTACAATTGGCTGCCCTGCATTTGGGAAGACAAGTTTCGTAAATTGCTCACCTGTACCGTTTGTTGTCGACAGGAACTATATCCATAGCGATATAATACTGTTGATGAGGATCCAGCCCCCCAATCTTAACTCTCATCGCGGGAAACATTCGCCTGGGATAAAATGACATTGTATGTTAGTAGCCTATTTTCATTTACATCACATTAAGGCAAAATCCACATTTCCTAAGAGCGCAGTTTTTATTGTGGGCATACTTTTTCTTACAAAAAAGCACGTTGTACGTTTAGGTCAAATACCTTTTTCTCTTCTTTTTCTTTTTTTCAAAAAGAAAGAAAAAAAATCATTTCAATTAATTGAATTATTATAGTTGTCAGTTAATTTAAATATAGCCTATTGTCAGTGAATAAATACAATTCCACATAAATCAACATCAAATTCAAACGCAGCTGTAAGTAATGCAAAAAAAATCAGTCCTAAATAAATAAGTAAAAATGTACTAAAAATATAGGCGCATATAAGCGCTGTAACACTAAACATTTGGGTACTTTTAGGGACATTTTTGCCCTAATTCCTGGTTGAATACAGTATTCATTTCCATGTATCTGAAAGTAATATTTACATCTAACATCTTTCAGAAGACTAGATAGTATTTAATTCGGACTAATTCAATTAAAAATGAGCCATATAGCTTATTTTACTAAGAATATAAAACAGTGTTTTGAATACTCAAATATTGAATGTGGTGATTGCTAATTGTTAAATTGTACAGCATGTTTTGTGTGATGCACCTGCCGGCTTTGGTGATGATCATTTCAGTTCCTATCTCGTGGAATCGCTTCCATAAATCCGAGCCCTGCAGGTCCACGCGCATCTCCTCTCCGGAGCTCGTGCCTGATTGCACGAGGACCTGCGAGCTTTGGGATGCAGGTTGTGGGCTATCCAACAACACGTCCTCAGACTCCGCTGAGAAAGACAGAAACAGTTGTCTTAATTACTGTATAACAGTCTGCAGAAAACCTTTAATGCAAAGTATTGTTGCAATAACGAGTTTTGAAGTGGCATGCAAAAGAATTTGCGATGGTTTTCTGACTCGTATTTTCTGGGTCAGAAGAAATTGCATATATTTATAGACTTTTTATATTTCATATTATATGCTGTTAAACATTACAATGCAATTATATATAACCTGCAGTTTTTTTTTATCATTTACCACAATCTAATCAGTCATGGAATTATTAAGAATTAAATTTAAGTAGCCTGATGCATTTGTGACGAATTACAAGAACTGCATTAGTTTACTTTAAAAAAAATTCTGAGACATCAAAAAATTGATTCGACTTATAGCCTACATTTTATTCCAGCTGTACAACTTTTTTTTCTTTTCTTTTTTCAGCCTTTTTATTATTTTATTTATTTATTTATTTTGCGAGTAGGCCTATGTAGGCTTTTGTGAAGGCAAGTTAATTTGAGTGTTTATGATTGTGGCCAAACTCATAAACACAGAATAGATTAGTCACTCTCTTAGTGCCTATATTTATGAGACTCATAACTGTGTTATTTTGTGTTTATACACTGTATTTCTCGTCTTTTTGTCATCCTGACTTCACTCCATTACATCTCTAAATTACAGAGGCATTTTTACCTGAGAATTTATTGATATTTTACAAGATTTTGTTAGTTAAAGGACTCTATTCTTTAATGATAATTATTGGTTAGTATTTATTTAGAAGCCAGTTATAATTTGCAGAACTATACTGGATAACAGAGGAAACAGAACAACATCGGGTAGCCTATATTTTCTTCGTACAGTGTTACTTTTCAGCAGAGAGAATTACAAATATAAAATTGTATTAGGCTATATTTGTGGTTTGTTTCGCGTACGTGTCACGCATAATCTAACTGTATTTCTAACTGTTTTGTTTTGAGTCAGATCTCCAGAAGGCTACTTACGGGATTCATCGCTTGCGCAGTCTGTCTCGCAGCTCCTGGTGCTTGAACAAGTTCTCCCAGTCCGGGGCTGCGGGCTTTCTGTCAGCTTCGACACTTCGTTTACCTCCTCAAAACAGTTCTCGTTGTCCTCCTCCAGCTTTCTCTTTTTCTCCGTGCCAATAAGCGCTTCTACCGAGAATGCGTGCGCTTTGAGGCTCATGGTACACGGGGACCGTCGTTTCTCAGCCATGGTTACAAACCAAGAAGACAGATTGGGCGAGAAAGAAGTTCACGAGAAGTGCATTTGCAACAGCACTTAATCTAGCATTCCTCGAGTCAGAGTAGTCCGCTTCAGTAGCTAATTACCACGGGCGATGTGACAAAGACGCTGAAAACGAAGCGACAGCCTATTTAAAACAGTCTCATCGGTCTGTCAACGCGCACAGACACCGAGGCAGTGGCCGGGATTCGTTAAAGTGGCAATAATCAGGGCAGAAGATGGGCGGGGCTGCCTCACGTCAATCACCTGTGGTTTCTGCCAATAGGCGCGCAGCGTTTAGAACGCTCCGCCCACGTTTGGTAAAGCGGCCTGGCTGAATGAATCATCTCTCGCTCATTGGGCTCCAGTCATGCTCGCGGCATTGCGATCATTTTCACACTGCGGCTGCACATACTCCACATGCTTCCGCATTACCTCCCCACTAGCCCTCGTGAGCCAATCGTGTAGAATTATTACCAAATCTACGCCTGTATCTGCCTGAGGCCCAGTAATAAGACATGTCAAACTAACCTGACATGAGACGTGCAGTCTACACTTTCTAAATATAAGTCCCCAAGAAGCACTCAATTTCCTGGTAGCCCACTATAAATCCCCAAAACAAATACCATGATTGTTAATTTTATATAACTCTATTATTATTATTTTGGGATATTTTTAAAACGTCTGACTGCAAAATACGATACAAAAGATTTTTATTTTATTAAAGTAGTGTTTGCATTGATTTGAATACATAGCCTACGTTTAAATATAAATTAGACAAATTTACAAGGCAATTCTGAATAGGCTTGATGTAGAGAAGGTTTTTTTTTTCTTTAAATAAACACGAGGCTGAGCATTATGATTAATAATGTATTTTCGATAGGCTTCTTGTTTTTACTATTATTGTTATTTCTATAGGCCTGTAATGAAATAGGGGGTAAAAAGATTTCAGATGGTTTAAAAAAAAAAATGAGTTTTTGAAAAATAATGTAGCCCATTTGACCAAATCAATTTGTCTTAAACTTTTTACCGATATTTTTTCGATAATTTCCTTCCTCCCACCAAACTTAGGCCAAGTCGCGTAAGTTATCTTGCTTTTTAGATGATTCGATTTATTTAAACCCAAGTGATTTTTAGAGCATGTTGTGGGTGTAATGTACAATGGTCCAGAGCAGTAATCTACCCGCCGTTTGGAACGTGCAAATTATCGCACGGCCATTTGGAGAATTCCCGACCCACGCGCATGTGAGAACCCTTGGAGCACGCCTGTGTATTATGCACATACACAATACGGTTTGACATTCTGTGCCTGTCAACCAGTAGAAAAATATGAACAAGAAAAAAAAAAGACAGCAAAAGGGACATGCACATAAATAAAAAACGCATTTTTATTTTAAAATCATACATATTTTATAAAAATATTATTTATTATAAATAATATCATTGTAAAATACCATTAATTCAAATAATAAAAAAAAACTTAAATGACAGTCATCACTTGATAAAACGCGTAACTTTTACCTAATCTTTACACTGTTTAATTTACAAATTTGTATGTCAATTGTGCTAAAGCAGCAATATTTAGCATCATTAAATAAATATGCATGCATAAAATAAATATACCAGACGTACATGAAACTATTATTTTAATATAGTCTACTGTTGATTATTTTCGTATTCGCATGCTCCAATGAATTACCACCATCGTTTTAACTCACTCTTCGTTTAATGCCACTTCACTTACAGACAATAGCCTGATGATTTCCAGATTGCTTTAACCACTATTATTATGTTGACCTGTACAACAGGCTATAGATACGAAAAAAAGTATATGGATAATATTTTTTGTCTTAGCCTACTGTGGTAAATGTCCCTACAAGTCAGCATTATATTTCAGTACGGGAATAAAAAATATATATATTTATAATTTTCGAAGCCTGTATAACAATAATAATAATGTTATTGTTGTTGTTGTTGTTAGTTAAATTTAGAAAAAAAAATACACATTTAGTTTAGTTAATGGAGGCTAATGATTTGTTCTGAAGAAATTGCACAGTATTCAGCCTTACTAAATTCCTATACTTCCATCCTCATGTATGTTCGGTCTTGGCTGACCATGTAGCCTAAATGATTTACATAATAGAAACCGAGAAAATATCGTAGCCTAATTTTTAGTAACATTTTGGGTTATTAATATTACCAAAATATTTTTGTTTACCAATAGGAGCGCTGCACCTGATATTCTGGTAACGAGTTTCATTTTGATCTAAACATTGCATGAGGCTGACCGACACATGTTCGATATTTTCAGTATGGAAAACAAAACCTCAACACTTTTTTTGAAACAAACATTTCTATTACATTATGTTATTAAAATGCATTATTACAAAAGCCATTTTATTAATTTTGCCTAATTAAATTATTTTCGTTCTAGATATGGGTTATGGTTGTCTTTCTTTACATTGATGAACGAATTATGAACCACGTTAGGCTATACTGTTAATGTGGCTTTATTATTATTATTATTATTATTATTATTATTATTACTACTACTACTACTACGGCTAGTTACATTATCACCACAATACTTCATTCTCGTTATTATTAGGCTATTGTTATCATCATCAATTTAGACGTGATCACCTTAAGGAAATTAATACTCTTATTCAACCATTATCTTATTAGTTAAGTTTTTAATATTTGTATGTTGATTATGAATTAATGTGCAACTTGCGCATATTTTGAATTTTTATGCTTTTATGCTGATTTGATAATTATTTTATTGCTATTGCCGAATATGTAGGCTATACAACATCATTAACATGCTCTAAACTTTTTAGAATGATAAAGTTGATGTAGCAACAGAAACTATTTATTGTTCTCCAATTTGTATAGGCATGTTTATCATGCAGAATATAATTTCCGTTACATTTACTGAGTATTTCAGACATACTTTCGTTTTTGATTGAGCTAAAATACCCTTAATGCATGTGTGGAATGAGTTCATTGAATGACACGTGCCTATAACGGGCCTTTTCAGCTCACAATAAAGTACCTTGTGATATAAAGCAGAGGAAACACTGCGTGCGCTTTTTCTTTATCCCGCAGCGCGCAATTAACACATTTCTGTGTAATTTCCTCGGCATTGCACAACTAAATTTAGGCTTAGTCTATTTATTACTGCATTGAACAGAATATTTTTCATAAACGTCTTCGCAATATTAAACTATAAAAAATGAATGTGTTCCTTTTCGTCTCTCAGGTGTGAAGCATCCATAAAAATGAACTGCGCACTTATTGCACAGATGAGACTGCACTCAAGTGTAAAATGCCTTTGTTTACTAATCCTCGCTCTGTAACCTCTGGCATCACTGGACTCAAATGTCGGCTGGTTAAACTTGGAATTGCTGTGTCTGGGCACCATATTGTTAACAGTTATTTTGCTAGTGCTAATGGCCGCGTGGCAGCCAGCCAAGGGCTTTATAGCGGAAGTGGCGGCGCGAGGAACGCGGGTGTATGGGAGGAAGAAAAAACTATTAAGAAAAAAATCCTTTTGAAAGGAAGGCGAGAGAGACCCCATTGCGGCGGGCGCGACCCACTGCTGCCAAATCCAGAGGTGAGCCGTGAGTGCGCGTATGAGGAAAAAGAACCGGTAACCGAAGTCTGAGGGCACTGAAGCATCCTCAATCCGCCTCAAATGAAACGACACGCCAAACCATCCGTGACCCACAAACCCATTCATAAAGTTAATCTCCCCGTGAAAATGCGGTATTTCTTAACGTGCACCATATACACTGATGTATTTACCGTATTTATGACAGTCTTTATGGGGCGGCGCGGACAGGGACCCCCAGCGACTCTACCGGTATTGACATTGGATTTCCTCGCCGCGCGTTACGACCTGTCACTCGGGAGTGTCGCGAAACACACGTGGACAGAGGTCAACTTTGTTTGTGCGAGAAAATTATTAAGGGGAAGCAAGCTGAGCTGGCATGAAATATGGCCTATCGCTGGCCTTCCTTGACGCTCAAAAAAGTGAAAAATCATGGGGAATAATTTAGTCGCCTAAGACTTAAAGGGGTAAGTTAATATTAAATTATTTGATAGGGTGCCCCTGTTAAAAACAGAACCTTAACCATCTGGTTTTCTGGTCTTACCTAGATTACAGTGGTCTCTCAGTTGGACCAGAAACCCCTCTAAAACCAACTAACAGACCAATCTAAAACTTACAAACCAACTGAATAATATTATATAGTCAAACTACTCTTATTCTAAATGCTTTTGGATTGGTGATCTGTAGTGTCTTTTCATCTGAACAATATTTTAGGAGGATGAATTAATAAATTGCAACAAAGACGTTGGATGGAAGTAATCAACAGGTTCTCTGGAATTGTGAAGATGTGTCATTATTTCGTGTGTTTTGTTTAAACCTTAAGAATGTTTTAATGTTTGTTCGTGTGGTTTGATTCCAAAGACCAAACATTCTTTAAGGAATATAAACCTTTTTGGTTTGTTATAAAATGCTGATGTGTTAGAGCTGTAAATTCTGTTGTCAGTCATTAGGCTCTATGGGTTTTGTTGGTGACAATGTATTGAGGGCGGTTGCATCTATATTGGCATCTATTTTTTGAGATGGATTGATAAATGTTGTTAGAGTTTGGAGAAAATCATTGTAGTTTCTCATTTTAGCCTCTAGAGGGTGATGTGATGGTTTCTCACTCTGTAGACCCACAGCAGGGAGCGTGAGCGTCACTCAGAGGGTCTCCAAGACTCTTGGGACAACATTAGCACTGGACGGATGAAGTACCAGAGAACTACTCCCTCTCGTAGAACACAAGGAGAAAAGGAAGTGAGAAAGAGGAAGTGTTGAATAGAGAATGGGAAAGGGATCGTAGGTCAGATTGGGGGGGGGGGGGGGGGGGGGTTGATAAGATGAAAAGTTAGGGAAAAAAAGAGTAGAGCGCAAGCAGGTGTTTTTTTTATGAACTCTACTCTCTTGAGAAAAGATAGTGAGAACGATTTAAATCCAAAAGCAATAAAATCATGAAAAAGTGAACCGCTCAGAGGAAATAACTGGGGAAAGAAGAAAAAAAGAAAGGAATGAGTAAGGAGCAAAAGACAAAAGATACTCTTTCTTAGAACATGCTGAATGGGCTTAACTGGACTTGGAGGAAGTTTTTTTTTTTATCTTATTTTAAGAAGTTTTAAACTCATGCCTATTTTTATTTACAGCCTATCATACAGTTTTCTTATTGTCTACTTTTTCTGTAATACAGACGGATCTGAAAAAATACAAAGCAGTGCTCCTTCGGTAATGTAGTAATTAAACTAAAAAGGGAGAGGCCGTTCCCCTAGTATTTTAGAAGCTTATACATACTAAAGTATGTTAAAGATTAAGTGTTTTATGTGCCTCATTGCACACACACAGTCTTATTTTAGACATTTTAGAGCGGGTAATTGAATGTAATGGTATAGTGCTTGCATTTATATAGAAACTGTAGCAAATTAAGACCAAAGTGTTCTGAATTACTGGTACACACATTCTTCCCTCGAGCTATCCATCAGCTGTCTGTTTTGTCTGTAAAGTCTTTCCTTAACAGTTCATTAACAAATAGACACTCACACACACTCTCATTTAATATTCAAGGATGGGTCATTGTGTCCCATGCTCCTTAAGCGCTGCAGTATCCCCTGGCTGAGTATGGTTTTAATATAAATATCTGTGTATAGGACTAATAGAATTATACAGCATCTGATGTGCTCTCCGAATTCACACGGGCATCCTGCCTGGACACCTGCAATAACACCACAAGGACCTACTGAAAATATCCGCACTGTCAGGCAGCCGCAGGGCAGCCCTATTCCGGGACCTGGACTGTTTGATATTTTATGAATAGAGGAGAGGATGAGAGGGAACTGGGGAGTAAGGAAAGAAAGAGAGAGATCACACGTGTACTTATGTATACACAAAAACTTGTTTTCTCTTCCTTCAGGTTGTCATCAGAAGGGCTCTCACACACAGCACACATATGAAACACTTTGAGGAATCTGACTCAATGAGTCAGTGAGTGAGTGTGCGATCAGGTCTTGATTCCAAAGACTGACATACTGTGAAGTTCAAAATCTGGGATTCAGAATCTAATTTAATCTTGGAAATAAAGAGAAAGTTGTAGGAATTTGAGAAAATAATACTGCATATATGTATTTATAACAATACTAAAATGTAAAATAAACATTAAATGCCTTAAAATGAAAAAGAATACAGCAAACGCTAAGAATTTTTTACAGTTTAATATTTCACTTTGTATGATAATGAAAAATGATCAAATTCGAAAAATTTTGGAAAGTGGGTGTTAAAGTGAATAAGTGGAGAAGTTCGTTAATATCTGTGTGTGAAATAAGCAATTCGGAGAATGGATGAATATCCATGTTACTTGTTTAGTTCCTGAATTAACTAGTATTTCTAAACAAATCAATTGAGTACATGATTCAATTATTTATTACTCATAAAGACAGACACTTGTTTAATGATACAGTGACTCACTTAAAAATACTGAATTATGAGATAAAATATAACTCTTATTATTTGTGCCATATAAATTTAGCCTGTCAATAATCTCAAATTCTATAGAAGCATGTGTGTAGCAAAATTCAATTTGCAATGTAATATGCAAAATGGCAATGCAATATGTAAAATGGCAATTTATTTATGTATTTAAATTTACATTTTCTCATACATATGTGCAACATTTAGTGCAAAATGAAAATGAAAATTCAATTATATAACTTAAATTTGCCATTTTCTACACTAGTTTTAATATGCATATTAAAAACATATTTTAAAGCTTATTAAGTTGCAAAAGGGTAGCAAAATGATGATTTAAATGTTTTTTTATTTTTCTTAAATGCATTGACACTTACATATATGACGTTTCAATTGCATTTTCATTAAATACCCCCCGATGAATTGAGCCTGCGTCCCAATGTGCATACTATCCATCCTAAATTCTATGTGATATTAGTAATTTTCAATACTATTTAGGGCAGATAGGGTGGATAGTTTAAGTCATTGTGGATTTGAAAATGCACTCCGAGCCGAGCACGCCCCCTAGCTGTCAATCATTACATCATTACAGCTCGGCAACAGGACACACGATAGGTCAATATTCACCGTAAACCAAACGCTTTTCACCTGCCTGAACATCTCTCACCGTTTACACTCGGATTGATGCACATAAGCAAACAGACAGTACTATTCTACACTTATTTACTACCTTACCTTATATTTTATTACTCTTTTATTTTTAATCCGTAAAATAGTGCATGTTCCGTGGCACCTGAACAGGGACGTGCAGAGAGTTTCTCAGGGGCAGGGGCTCAAATGTTAAAAAAAAAAAAAAAAAAGGTTGGGCAATGTGAGAAAAAAATAAAAAAAATAAATTATAGGTCAAAAGTTTGGATACATTATTTGCAGTAAGTCACTTATGGTTATCAAGCCTGCATTTATTTGATCAAAATTGTAATATACTTTAAAATACATTTTATGCAATGCTGATTTATTAGCAATGTTGGAAACCTGTCATACTTTTTCCAGGATTCTTTGATGAATAAAAAGTTAAATAAGAACAGCATTTATTTAAAATATAACTTTTGTAACAATATACACTACCGTTCAAAAGCTTGCGGTCAGTATTTTTATTTTATTTTTTTTAAAGAAATTAGTTTTTATTCAGCAAGGATTTGTTAAACTGATAGAAACAGTGATAGTAAATATCGATATCGTTAGAAAACAACTCCATTTTGAATAAATGCTGTTCTTTTTAACTTTTTATGTGCATCAATCCGAGTGTAAACGGTGAGAGATGTTCAGGCAGGTGAAAAGCGTTTGGTTAACGGTGAATATTGACCTATCGTGCGTCCTGTGCGACCTTATCATGAGCCCCGCCTTGATGTAATGATTGACAGCTAGGGGGCGTGCTCGGCTCGGAATGCATTTTCAAATCCACGATGACTTAAATCAAACTATATTCATTGCGGGGTATTTAATGAAAATGCAATTGAAATGTCATATATGTAAGTGTCAATGCATTTAAGAAAAATAAAAGACATTTAAATAACCATTTTGCTACCCTTTTGCTGCACCTGTGGCTCAGAATGCATTTTGAAACTCTCATTGCATTTTGTTACAATTATCACGCGGTATCATGATGAAAATGCAATCCCAAGTGTCCTACCCCTAAGTCTAAATGCATTTAGGAAAAACAGCATTTAAATGATAATTTTGCTATAGTTTTTGCTTGGACATGTTAAACATATCTAATCAATTTGGTTAATACATTTTCATTTTCATTTTGCAACTTATAAAGCTTTAAAATATGTTTTTAATTTGAATATTAAAACTAGTGTAGAAAATAGCAAATTTAAATTATGTAATTGAATTTTCATTTTCATTTTGCACTAAATGTTGCACATGTGGTTAAATTTTTGGTCAATTTACATTGCAAATTGAATTTTGCTACACATATGCTTCCATAAAATTCAGCCTTTCAGTTCTGAATAAAAAAAAGACAGTGAAAAAACTGCAAAATAGAAACATTTTCAATAATAGTCTCAGACTTTTAAACTCCACTGTATTTTAATGTTGTAAAGTCTTTTATGATTGGCTTTGGAGACTGGAAGAGTGAGTATTGAAGTGATTAAGTGGAGTGAGTATGAGATGCGCTGTATTGTGAGTCATTATAATCTGTGTGTGTGCCAAAGAAAGAAAGAAAGAAAGAAGAAACACATGACAAGTGAGTAACCTAAGATTAACACATGGCAAGAGAAATAAAACATCTTTCTTCTCTCTATATTCCACCCCATGTATAAAACAACAAGTAGGTTTCGCCCACTACACGTTAAAGAGGAACTCCAAAGAGAAGTTTTAATTAATAAAAGTGTGAGGATATGGGAAAGGAACATGTTTATATTTCTTTCACTTTTTCATTATTCTTTTCCTCTCTATGGGTGTCGTGTGGAGCAAAAATAGAAGGTTGGATAGAACTAGACTAAGGGTTTTTCTTTGCGTGTTTGTGTGCTAAATGTGACATAGCATATAGGCTATATATATATGCGCTCTCACATCATATGGACTTCAAAGAGACAGAAAATGAAAAAAAAAATAGGGAAAATTAACAGAAAAAAGAGACAAAGTTGTTTACCTCTGTCCCATTTCCCTCTCTCTCTCTCTCTCTCTCTCTCTCTCTCTCTCTCTCTCTCTCTCTCTCTCTCTCTCTCTCTCTCTCTCTCTCTCTCCTCTTCTCCTCTCTCTCTCTCTCTCTCTCTCTCTTCCTGTTTTATAAGCCCCTTTATTCCCTTTCCTGCTGCTCAAAGCCAACCACCATGAAACCACTGCCACATTAGAGCCTTTAACTGGCTATGGCTGGCCCACAACACTGGCATAGCCACCCCCAATACTGTTTCCAGTTGTGCCACTCCGCTCCTTATCAGATGTCAATCATGTTTCATCATGGTTCAGCCAATCAGCTGTCATCACAGGACAACCTTTAAGAGAGCCCGTAAACCTAAATCTCAGTTCTTGTTCATGCTAGTTCCAACACCAGTTTTATTTTTAAACAGGCACATTTTTAGAGTTGCTCTTTATTGGGCTGTGCACAGAATGTTTGGAACATTCGAGGATGGAATGGCGTCGTAAAGACCAGCTGGACTGGCACGACTTGGACGTTCTGTTAGAATGAAGTCATCAGCATGAGACGACACATTTCTGCAGGGTCATTTTAAAAAAACCAAGGTCCAGTTGTGCTGTTTCTTTCACTGTCACTTGTGGTCACAAAACACTCCCACCCCCAGGAAACATGCATATACACGTACACACACGTTACTCCACATGATCACTCCTATAAACCTTCTTCTCTCAATGATGCCATCACTTAATCAGCCAGAACTCACCAGTTCAAAAGCATTCAACTCAACATATGGTCAAAGATGATGGGTTCTTGTCAGCCAAACCAATGCGTTTAGTTTTTTTTTTTTTTATTAGTGAGACTCTAGAACAAAAGCAAACATCCAGCACTATTAGTGTTGGTTTCCATTGAGGACTTCAAAAAATCAAGTGGACAAAAGTTGAAACAGGTGTATGTCATTATTCTTGGTCACTGCAGTCATTAGAAGCTGCGGTTGGGTTTTAATCTAAAGAGAGCGAGAGGAAGAGATGAAGTATGTGTGATGTTAGGATGTACGAGAGTAAAAGACTGTGAAAGATAAAGCCAGACAATGTGAGGTGATCAGTCTTTACGGGCTAATGCTGCAGTGTTTATCAAAAACACAGCTGGACATAACGAGACAAAACAAGACCTCATGTGTGTTTGTGTTTTTATGATGCACTATATTACCTGACTGTGTGTTAGCATGTGGCGAAAGTGATTAAATGAATGAGAATTTAATGTATTGTGCATGTAAACCTGTTTGTCAGGGCTTGTGTTTGTGTACAGGTATGTGTCCTTCTTCAGATTGTTATTCACCTCTAATTGCCTGTGGTGAACGCTCACTAATTAACTTTAAATGTTGCTCTTGAAGATTTGACAAACAACCAAATAACTATTTGCACATCTGCGCTTGTCCGACACACTCCACTCTTGGATGTAATCACAAGGCTATCGCGTATAATAGCATAATTGCACTCAATTCGTAAACAGCCATTTAGCTCACCATTTACAGTTCAGACTGTAGCGAGAACTCGCGCAGCTTTTGCAACTTTTCGAACATCATCAGGCCGTGCTGAACCCCCAAGAATGTCTGTTTGTAATAAAAAAAAACTGGCCATCTAAATACATATTTATGTCAACAAATTGATGACAGAGTTTTGACCAAATAAAATCCCTGTCATTACACTAAGAACCATTGGCATGATGCTTGTCTAAACCAATTTAATCTGCAGCGTTAAAAAACACAAAGCAGGCTTTTTCCAACTCTCATTTCCTGCCAAATCTATATACGCCTCAGCAAAATCTCTTACAAGGGGAAAAAATCCATCAAAACTGAGACAAACTTGGAGTAATAAACTATTTAGTTTAGACATCGTAACAGGAACACTCATGTAAACAACATGAAATATTTTGTGACAATGTGGATATATATAATTTTCTTTTTTTTCTTTTCTTTTTTTATTCAGCAAGAATGTATTGTTGATTAAGAGTAACAGTAAAGACATTTATCATGTTACAAAATATTTCTGTTTCAAATAAATGCTGTTCTTTTGGACCTTGTATCAATATCATGGTTTCCATAGAAATATTAAGCAGAACAACTGTTTTCAGCATTGCTAATGACAAGAAATGTTTCTTGAGCATCAGAACAGCATATTAGAATGATTACTGAAGGAATTTTTTAAATTTTCAACGAATATATTAAAATACAAAAGTTATTTTAATTTGTAATTAAATGTAGTTACTGTATTTCTGATAAAAAAAAAAAAAAAATGTTGTCTTGGTGAGTGTAAGAAACTTAAATCTCACTAACCCCAAACTTTCAAATTGTAGTGTACGTATAACTAGTGTAGTGTATAGAAGTGTTTACATAACTGAGCCTGACACGTCCAAATGGATCATTTAAACATATGCTTATTTAAATGTATATATAAACGAGGCAGCAGAAAGTATTTTTAAATCAGGAAAAAACTTTAGTCAAATGTTTAAATGACCCATTTGGAAGTGTCAGGGTCAATCTACATTTTGTTTTGGTCCTTGCTTGGATTTAAGCCTTGCTGCCAATATCCAGCCATTTCGCAGACTACCATATTTAGACGTCTGGCACTGTCTGGCAGTGATTTCAGACTCACACAAGCACAGTAGTTGGACTGAACGGTTTCTGAATGAGACAGATTAATCATAGTCTTACGAGTGTTTAATGTTTCTCACGTTTAATTCTTATTTGCTTGAAAGGCATTGTGTTTTATGCTGAAGCGTATTATTTCATGTGGTGGATTCTCTGATAATAACTGTCTCATAGTTGTGCTTTATCACACTGTTGTACTGCTGTGGTCTGGGCATAATTCATTTCATACTGAACCTGTGGACAGACTCTCAGTGGGGAGGGGTATCATTTTATTCCCCCCTGATCATTTCATAAATCAAATCAGTGGAAGAACGAAGCCGCATTGTAAAAACAAGGCAACCCTCGCCGTCACATGGCCCTGTGGTGAGGACTTGGGATCTGTGCTGAAATATGATAGAAAAGCTGTGGTTCTGTCCTCTCTTTCTATTCATATCACACTCAACCGTCTACAGGAAGTCTATGGTGGCCCTGTGGGGACAAAATTAATTTGCATTGAAAGATAATGTTGTGTGGATAACCAAGGAGTGAGGAGACGGCGATGTGGTGGCTTTTATTTGATGGATGAATCGAAATAAGTTGCCAGACAGCTTGGGTTTGGTTTGTACATTGGCGTTCCAAAGTGCTGATGATTCGTTTGTTACTCATAATATCCATTTTGCTGTCTGTGTTAGAACTGTTGTTGTTTACCTTCACATGTTTTTGGTACTTGTCTTCACATCTGATGGCTGTTAGGTGGATAGTGTAGTGATATTTGTTTGTGTCTGGACTGAGCCAGAAAAAGGAAAACTCCTGACAGCAAAAAGAAGACTCTTGCAGTCACTTCTGACCTTGCTGAGAGAGTAAGAGCGAGAGAACATTAATGACATGTTTGAAGACAGAGAATGGCTGCCTTCCCAGATCACCTCATGCTGGCTGCATGGCGCCATCATCAGACATTAAGTGGAATGTCAGCACAAAGTCAAAACAGCCCGTTTTCAAAAATACATCACATTCCATTTTCTTAAAATAATTGTAATATACAGTGAGCTCTAAAACCACTAGTGAAAATGCTTCTGCTTTATACACAAATTGTTATTAGAAATTGTATTATCAGCATAATTTAGTGAAACATTTAGTTAGTTTTTACTTCAGAAAATCATGCAGAATATTAAATGTCTTAATTGAATATGTCTCTAAGTCCTTTAAAGCTGTTTATTTTCATACTGAAATATGGCAAAAAAGATTTTCAGTGCAATCTTACATTTTAATATAATAATAATAATAATAATAATACCACTTAATTGTATAATTATTTAGTTATAATAATTCTTAATAGTAATTATTGATTAAAAATAATCTTAATTATATTGTTATTAAATTATTACTTTATTTAATTATTATTATTATTGTTGTTATATAAAAATATATTAGTATTATTCCAATACATAAGTTTAAATAATATTAACAAAAGAAACATCACTGTAAAATCTTAAAAAGAATGAAATAAAATGTTGTGATCCAGAATGATCCAAAGCCCTGGATTTTAACAATGCCCTGAAATCATGTTTGATTTTTCTGGGTGTCCAGCAGTCATAAATCATGTCAGACACTTTGTCTCTGGTCTCTAGTAAGCAGGGTTCAGCTGATCCTGACTGTCCTTTATGACTCGCTTACACCCTCGACTGTTTCTCCACTCAGGACCTCTTTAGTTCATGTAGCAGATGACGCTCTGGCCGCTCTCAACTGTTCAACCTCCAACTGAAAAGTTGCTGTTAAGTGCCAAAGCTGAACACTTAGTGAAAATGAAATGAATATATTAAAGGAAAAGTGAGAGAAAAGTGTATTTGTGATAGTGATATTATTTGCTCTAATACTTCACAGACTGATCAGTGCTCCCCATCTCTCTCTCTCACACACACACACACACACACACTTTTTCTCTCTCATATAATATGGGATTTTTCTTTCTGGAGTGAATGAGCATTGAAATTACATTTTGCTGAAGTTTCCATCGTAAAACTTCTATGCGGAATTACTTCTGGCTTTCGACATCACACTTCTCCCTGCTTTCTTCTCTTTTTTGTCAACAGCTCTGTGAGAGAAAGGAGTAATAAAACATAAGAATTTTAACCAGCTCTTGAAGCAGTCGTTTTTAATTTGCTCTCCAGTGGGATTTCAACGGCCTTGGGCCCTGCTGATCCCCCTCGACTCGACCCGAACTTGTTCTGAGCACTCAAGCATGATGGTCTGAACTTCACAGAGAGATGGTGAAAGGCGGGGCTGTTTTGCTGTGTGTGTGTATGTGTGTGTGTGTGTGTGTGTGTGTGTGTGTGTGTGTGTGTGTGTGTGTGTGTGTGTGTGCATAGAAGCTCGTGCCTAAGCTAGAAAATAAGTGATCTCATTGTCATTATGATCTGTCTCTTTTACATTTTTTGTTCATGGACTGTGCTTAAATGGTTAAGAAGGAACTTTTGTGTTAACGAACAAAGTATGCCTGATCATCATATGTTTTTCTGTGTGTGTGGTCTGTGATCCTTAGCCTTCCACCTGCAGTGCTATCGACTCTTCACCCTGGGGTTTATTTAGATGAGAACTTACACAGACATAGACTCACACTCATGCTTCAAGAACAATCCTCCTATCATGTGTCTCCCAAAGGAGGAAGTTCAAAATTAAAATCAGCCCTATAGAATTGAAAGAAGAATTTACAAAGAAGAAATGGGCACTTTAAACTAAGGAATGACTGTTTGACATCAGAGGGGTTTCCCTAATAAAATGGTTTAATGTGGTCTTGGATGTCTTGTAAAGAACAGTTTATTTTTCTTATAATTTTTTAATTAGTTACACTATTTGCTTGCAAGTATAGAGGTAACAATTTGAGTATTTGACGTTTGGTGCGTGTGTGTAGTTTGGGATCAGTAGAATTTATAAATGTTTTTAAAAATGAAGTGTCTAATATCCACCAATGCTGTATTTATTTGATCAATAGACAGTACAAACAATAATATTGTGAAATTTTATTACAATTTATTATTCTTGATGTATGTGTGTGTGTGTGTGTGTGTGTGTGTGTGTGTGTGTGTGTATACTGTTTAAAAGTTTGGAGTCAGTCAGATTTTAAAACGAATTTTGAACCCTCTAATGCTCAAAAAAAATGTAATACTGTGAAATATTATTAAAATCATTTTTAAAATAATTTAAAAAATCCATTTGTGGTTTTTTTTTAATTATTTTAATACAGTGCCTTGCAAAAGTAACGTTTAGTTGTTTCTGCCTTATGTTAAACTGCTTTAAATGACTTTTTTTCCACATCAATCTACACTCCATACACCATATTGACAAAGAAAAAACAGAACTGTCACAACGTCGTAAATTTATTTGATATATATATATATATATATATATATATATATATATATATCTATATATATAAATAAATAAATAAGTACATTGCATAAGTATTCAAACCCTTAACTAAATATATAGCTGAAGCACCTTTACAGTTTCAAGACTTTTTTTTTAGTTTGATGCGACAAGCTTTGCTCATCAGCATTTGGCAATTATCTGTCATTCTTCTCCTCACCTCTTCACCTCTCAAGCTCTGTCAGGTTGGACGGGGACAGATGCACGTTTTGAGGTTTCTCCAGAAATATTTGATTGGGTTCAAGCTCAGGCTGTTACTGGGCCACTCAAGGACATTCACAGAGTTGTCTATAAACCACTCTTGCTGTGCGTTTAGGTCCATTGTCCTGTTGGAAGGTGAACCTTCTGCCCAGTCTGAGGTTCTGAATGCTCTGGACTGGGTTTTCATTAAGGCTATCTCAATATTTTGGTGCATTGAGCTTTTCTTCTACTCTGACGAGTCCCTCAGTCCCTGCCGCTGAAAAACAGCCCCACAGCATGAGGCTGCTACCAGCACACTTTACTTTTGGGATGGTACTCTGCAGGTGATGAGCAGTGCCTGGTTTGCTTCAAACATGATGTTTGGAATTAAGGTTCATCAAACCAGAGAATCTTGTTTCTCACAGTCTGAGGGTCCTTTAGGTGCTTTTTTGCAAATTCTAAGTGTGTTTTCATGTGTCTACACTGAAGAAAGGATTGAGTCTTGCCACACCGCCATAAAGCCCAGATCGGTGGAGTGTTGCAGTGATGTTTGTCCTTCTGTAGATTTCTCCTGTCTCTACATATGAACATGGAGCTCAACTAGAGTGACCATCAGGTTCTTGGTTACCACACTAACCAAAGCCTTTCTCCATCAGTTGCTCAGTTTCAACAGATGTCCAGCCCTGGTTGTTTCAAACTTCTTCCATTAAGGGTAACAGAGACTACATGCTTCTGTGAATCTTCAGTGAAGCAGAATTTTTTTCTCAACTCTTCCCCAGATGTGTGGCTTGACGCAACCCTGTTTCTGAGCTCTACAGGCAGTTCTTTGGACCTCAGGGCTTGGTTTTTGCTCTGATATGCATTATCAGCTGTTAGACCTTTTATTAAGACGTGTGTGCCTTTCTAAATCATACCCATTCAATTGAATTTGCCACAGGTTAACTTCACTCGAAGTGTAGTGACATCTACAAGCAACATGTAAGCTCCTGAGCTAAATTTCAACTGGCCCAGATAAGGGTATGAATACTTATGCAATGTAATCATTTAATTTTTTTTTATTTTTAATAAATTTGCAAAGATTTTAAAAACCTGTTTTTTGCTTTACCATTATGGTGTATGGAGTGTAGATTGATGTGGAAAAAAAGTAAAGCAGTTTAACATAAGGCAGGAACATAACAAAACATGAAAAAAATGAAGGGGTATGAATACTTTCGCAAGGCACTGTATATAAAATGTATTCCTTATTATCAATTCCTTCCTTTTTATCAATGTTAAAAAAGGTGGTAAATGTGGTACATTTTTGTTCTGGGCTCTTTGATGAATACAAAATTCAAAAGAACAACATGTTGTTTACATTTTCTTTTTGCAACACTGTGTCTAAAGTTTTAAATTTAAACAAAAACTTTTAATCTAAAAAAGAAAATCTTACCCAACTCAAATTTTGGGGTGTATATTATTTATATTATGTAATTAAATATCAATTTTATATTAAAAAATTATAATTAAAAAAAAATCTTACTGTTGTTTTATTCAATTTATTTTTAAAATAAAATACAATTTTGTTACTATATTGTAAACCACATTGATTAAAGACAAATTACATATACCTTATACAGTATGTATTAATATAGTCTTTAACCTCTTCAGCTCTGCATTATCAGAGTTATTGTAAAACATCAATAACTTGTAAAGCAGTGACCTAGACATATATGGTATCATTTGAAAGCTTAGAACCTCTGCTTTCTTTTAACATAAATCATTTTTGCATTTATGTTACATAAAATAACATAATAAGGTCTGAATCCCCCCCCCCAAACAAGCATAATAATATTCATTTTCATATCGCTTAAACTTACCAAACATAGATGAGTCATATATCAAATGAAAGCTCTTATTCCCCAAAATGTGATTATCTCCCCTCAGTCAGTTTGCTACTGAAGCAACAAAACAACCGAACAGCACATTAACACCAGTACAGCATGAAGCTGTAGCCTCATTACCCCTCTTCTCCTTTTTCTCCTCAGCTCCCTGCAGCCCTGGTCACTGTCCAGTTATTCACGACAACTCGGTATACTGGCCTCTGTTTTCACTCTGGGATTTGCAAAGGAAGGAAAAGTGTGAGAGGGAACAAAAAGCAGCCAGGTGAGGCCGGTCTGGAGAGTGTGTGTGTCTGGCATCCATAAGCCTGATGTGTGTGTGTGCACTTGGTACTCATTTAGCCAATGTGTCTTTGTATGTGTGTGTAGCGAGTTATGACCTGCTAAAACAGCCACATCTTAGTCTGCACACTGTAAATCAGCAGGAAGCACCAAACACAGCAGGGTGATTGGTGATGTGAAGCCACACCCCCTAATTACTGCAGTCCGTCATGCCAATGTGCTAACGATGTTCCTCGCAGCCAGTCTTACTCCATTTAACCTCACTGTATTTAATCAGTGACCTGATTCCAATAATCTTCCTCTTAAAACCTGAAAATAGAACAGATATCATTTTAACTGTTTATAATTAAGTGTTATATACATTATAATACAGACTTTTATACAATTTAATGTTATTGTTATTTTTTTGTATTCATGCAGCAGGTAATTATATTCTTTCAGTTCCTTCAGTTGTGTATTTAATAGTCAAGATTATTTGTACTGTATAGCACTTTTTACAATACAGATCATCTTTTACAATACAAAGCATCTTTACAGAAAATCATGATGTTGATGTTTATAATATCTTAGTATCGCCATGCCTTATAGATACGTTTAGATTAGAGCTTGCTGATAATATAGTTTACATTTTGCATCCATGCAAGCATTCAAGAAGTTGCAATATGCTATGTAGTATATGTCACCCTATGTAAATATACTGTATAAAGGTACCGGATAAAGTTAAACATACTTGCCTATCAAGATTTAAATAAAGAGCTAGGCAATAATATAGTTACATTTTGCAACAAAATGAAAAATGATGTCTATGTGAGCATGACTAAATGATGACAGAATATTCAATATAAATTTCAAAATGTAAAATAAATATTTTGGAGTTGGTAAGTGGGAAACTCTAAGGGAAGAAACAAGAAATGTAAAAGTTAATTCCCCCAAGTTTTTATTCTTTGAAAATTTCTGAATAAACTCATACGGAAATGATCCGAATGCATTTCTGAATATGTCAAGAAAGGCCTAAAATAAAAAGTGGGGATAGATGTATCAAACTATATCAAAGAATGTTTAGCAAATAAAATAAAATATAGATAACCAAGTTTTTAGTAGATATATTTTGTATCCCATCATGCATCAGTCTCAATAATTGTCACATAAATCACATAAGAATCTGTTGATCTCAAAATATATTCTTTAGTTATAGAACTCAAACTAAAAAGCAGTATTAGTTTTCTGATCTGTAATAACGAATAGCGATATAATTTGCAGATTTACTGCTCATATTTGTTATAGTGTAAAAACACAATTCATAGTGTACATTGTGTTCACCAGCCGTGGCACTGAAGGTGTTAACCTGTTGCATGTGAAGCTGAAAACAGCTAGGAGTATTAAACTCACACATCATTAGTGAGGTGTAAATCCCCATCCCACACAGACACACACTCACACATTGAAGATTGTTTTTGTGGGTCCTGGAGGCATACCACTGAAAATGGACCCAGTTTAACACAAGTTACTTTTAATTGGCTGTTTCTGCCTGGCAAACAAGGTGTGCCATTAACAACATAACACACAGAAATATCAGACAGTGAAAACTCACTCACACACACATACATAAACTCTAAAGCAGAACTAAATGAACACATCTCTCATGATTGTTCTTAATGATTGATCTAAATGAAGCATTTCCCATCCTGAATTATTGGCAGAGATTGGCAGCGCAGTGTCATGGTACTTCTCTTATAGATGTGTTTACAGCAGCAGCACAGTGTTCACCGAGTGAGAGTGAGAGAAAAGCCAATGCGGATGTGGGGGTGGCATTCGTCGATTTCTCATGCTTTGAGTTGAGCTGCGGTTTCTTTCCCATCTTAGACCCGATGACTTTATTAAATACTGGTTCCTTGGCAACCATCATCCTTCAACACACACGCTCTTTAACCACACGGCCAGCTGCTGAGTTCAGGTTTGATGTGGCATGGCCGACCGTATCTTGAAACCATGTGCCGAAAAAAGAGGAAAGACTGGGAACAGACGAGTTTATAAAGCACTGTATTTAAATATACACACAAAACACATGTTTAAGGGCAATTTCAAAAAAATACAAATACACATTTTGCAGCAAGTTTAGTTTTATCTGAAAATAAATAAATAACAAATATATGCATATTATTATTAATTATATTTAAAATATTGTTATAATATGTGTGGTTGTAATAATTGTATCATTATGTAGTTGCTGTATTCAATATTTATATTGATTTACCAACTGCATAATTGTTAAATGCATACTTCATATAGAGGGTTCAAAAACATATGTGGATTCGCATAAAAATATTTGAATGTATTTGTATTATACAGTATTTCAAAATAGCAAACCTAAAGTGACATTTATTTTAGGAGAAGACAGCATAAGCAGAATTTCTGAGAAAAAAAAAACAACAACAACGTTTGTTAGGTTTTAAATTTAAAGGTGAACAAAACTGTGAGGTAATAACAATGTACATAGTTTAATGTTACATCACTCATCAGTCCCATTTTTATTAAATAAAAATGCAATATTTATTTTCTATGTAGTTATATGCTTACATATATAACCTAAACACATCTTTATACACACTTTTCTGTGCCTGCAGTTAAAGGCATTCTCACAAAATTTCATACACTCATTTACAGTTAATGATAGATTAGCAGGAATATTTTGTTCAGTGAAGCAGACGGCCGCTTGCATGACTGCTGTTAAGTTTGGCAACACATTTAATATGTACATTAAAACGGCACAAATCTTGCCAAATTAAGACCAGATTTTTGTTAACACCACAATGCATTAATGATTTCAGCAACCCACAACCACACGTGCATGCACACATGCTCATTAACAGTACATTTCAAGCCATCTCTCATCTCTCTTGCTCTAGTACTCTCTCTTAGCAGGTATGAGTCTGTAGTAAGGACTCATCAGTACACAGGTTGTAATTCATAAGTAAGAATTTGGCCTGAGGAGCAGAGGAGTCTTTACAGGCCTGAGAAAACACACGTGTTGTTCCAGTCTGTTTCCTTTCAATAAAACCCGACACTTAGCACTTCATTTCAGGCCACTTCTGATAAAATGATGCAGGTTAGTTAAAGAAAGAAAACAAAGGGAGCTAGGCAAAGAGACAGAGAAATGGGCCGATGAAGATAGATAGAAGAGTCAATCATTCAGAAGAACATTTACTTTTTTTTTTTTAAATAAGCAAGTCTTTCTAAATGGAGGGTGGGATTGCGGTTGATAGAGGCGTTGTTCAGCACAGCGCAGGAGGAATATTTTACTGCTTTGCCTTTATGCGCCTTTAAAACTGCCTCTAAATTAAGAGTGGACTACAATATATTATAGGCCACATACAAACCCCAAAGCCCAAATCACGTAAACATCAGATCACAGGTTACAAGATGGATAAACGCTACTGCCAACCATTTAGAGAGGTAAACATTTATTCTGGAATATAAAAGTATGTGAGTGTGTGTGTGTGTGTGTGTATATATATATATATATATATATATATATATATATATATATATAATTATTATTATTATTAATTTATTTTTTTTAATGTCCCCATTTAGCTATTTAGCCGCTCTAAATAATTATCGAAACCCAAGCAGCTAAATGGTACAAATGGAACATTTGAAATAGTCTTTTTCCTTTCATTCATTCCATTCAGTTTTCATGTGTCACACACCCTTTTTCAATCTGTCTGCATAATCTATATCTAGAACTGTCTATATACATGTCTCTCTCACTCGGACACACATACAGAGGAATCCCTCCAAACCCACCCTCAGTTCTATTTTCAGGAGGGAAGCCAAAGGCAGCCATTAGCCCACCGCACACTGCTATTAAACTTAATATAACACCCTTTCCATAAAACACATCCATTATGCTGTACGGTCTCTCTGCTGTTGACTTTGGGTGCACAGATGACCATATGAGCAGGAAATCACTGGTATTGTGGTAAAAAAAAAAAAAAATCTGCGTGTTCAAAATGAGGCAGAGAGAGTCAAATAATTGTGAATTTACAGTCAGGGACGTTTATGGATGGAGGTTTTTTTGCATGAAGAATCTTTTGTCGCAGCTTGCTGCTAATCGGTGACAGAATGGCCATGAAACAAGGCATGAGGGGTATAAACACTGTTTTTTGCTTGTGCAATTAATGAAAAGCACAGAACAAAACCCCCTTTCTTGTTCTAAGTTTGCCCTTTTAGAATGATTTCCTAGAGAAACTTAAAAGCTGCATTTTTATGTGTTGTTCAGAGTGTGAATCATTAAAGAAAGAACTAATTCAGCAATGGCTTGTTTTAGCAGTTTAGAGTTTTACAGTCACCACATAATGAATTGTGTCAAACGATTTATGTTACAGGACTACGGTGCAGTTCCAATCCAAACAACAATGAATTTGTAAGTTTGTTGTGCTCTTTATAAACCCTTTTGTGCTGTTTGATTCATTTTTGACCTGTTGAGACGTTAGAAACCATGAGATACTAATTCTAGTTTTATATTAGGACAAGTGACGTCCAGAAAAGGAATAAAAACAAATGCATTAAAAGTATAGGAACAAATGAACTAAAATAAAATATGAAAAATAAAAATGTTTCAGTTTTTATTAAAACAGAAAAAAGTGGTTTACTCAAACAAAGGTTCGCTAGTATGCTAGCGCTCATGTTTATAATCAAAAGAAAGCTATGCTCTATATCTATATATAATTTTCTTTCAAACAAAGTGTTTTCAGGAAATAAAAGAAAATGAGTTTCTCTCTAGTGCCCTCTTCTGGAAACTACAGAGAAACATTCTGATGGCTCAAAACATGGATGACTCTCAAACATCATGCAAGTTTTCCCATATGCAATAGAATAATGTCTATTTTTCAAATCCACATGCAATCTTAGATGATTAATGATGCATTTATCTAAGTTTAACATTTTCACATCTGGTACAGCACATCCACGTTAGCACATCATTCGCTCTAACAATTCCGAATAACAACCACTATACACCAACTAATCTCTAAGGAGATTTTTACTGCAGTTGCACTCTGTTGATTTGGGCCCTAAAATCTGTGCTTTTAGCTTTTTTACACACACACACACACACACACACACACACAAGCAACAGCCCACATCCTTTAGAAGGTGTGCAATTTACGAGCTGTGAGTGCAGCGTGGCAGTTCCACCATCTGAGCTGCTCACAAACTCACACACAGCTTTTCATTAGCACACAGTAATTAAGCCACTCGCTGCATCACATGCAAACACACACACACACGCACCACTCAGAACACTCACTAAAACATCATTCTGTGTTATTTTATCCAACTCTGTCCACAAATAGTGCGGTTCGCCCTTTAGCGGGACGTCGTAATGAAGTTTTGCCGAGCAGCTGTGTCTGAGTGACCCTTGTATTGGTATTAATGAGAACTAAATGTCTGACTTATTACACACCAGTGTGTGTGAGCGGGATTTCTGAGATGTAGTGTGTGAGACATCTGGCCATGGTGCTCAGGAAATGACTGCTTCACTTCACTGCTGTCATCACCAAGCCCCATGTTACGCTTTGTGTGTGTGTGAGAGAGTGTATGTGTGCGCAGCAGGTCTTTATTAGCTGTGTTGAAGCATTTTCAATGTAATTATGGTTTAAAGTCGATCCCATCTACAAGCTTACAGACAAGCAAATCTCTGTCTCTGTTCCTCAGTTTTATTTGCTTTCCTTGTCTTTCTTGCAGAGTGTTCTGTTGACAGCACTAGGCCTCTAAATAAGCTGTGATGCTGGCAGTCAATGAAGGTGTTGTTTTTTTAATTAAGTCTTCATCAGGATGTTATATGATTAGGACTTTGTGTTTGAGTCAGGCATGAAATGAAATATTAAACAAATTTGCTGATGGTATCCATATCATATATGATTCATAGAAACACACACACACACACACACACACACATGTATATATATATATATATATATATATATATATATATATATATATATTTATTGGAGAAAAATGTGACAACTAGCCCCAGTTTTTGCTTTGACTTGTAGGAATTTAGCATTATATGAAGAAGAAAAAACGAATAAATTATTTATTATTTACTTTATATATTTCATAATACATAATGTATAATTCTTTGCTTCTTCGGCCACAAGAGGGCAGTCTTCACAACGGTTATTAGTACTTGTTCATTCTGATCAAGGCTGACATGTTGTTGAGAGAACATGGGCTGTATCCAAGCGGCAACCTCCCGCTCTCTCTCGTGAAACCAACACGGAAGTGACTAAATCTGCAATTCATCGACTGGCCGCTAGAGGCTGGCTCCAAAAGGGAGTCAGTCCCATAGACTCCCTATGTTAAAATGCCCAACTTTACAGCAGAATAAAAACATGTTTACAGCCTGCTACAAAAAGTGTAATTTTGCCCTTCATGACAACTGTGAGGGGGGTGATTTTTTTTATAAGTCATCCGTTTAAATTATATTAAGCCTTAAAGTTCTGCATAATTAAGGGCGTGGTCACTTGAGTGACAGGTGGATTGCCGCTGCTGTCACTACCGTCGAGCTAAGTGGGCGTGGTTTCAGCAACCAACTCCCGCCTCTTTGCCCATTTTCGATTATCCGGGAGTGACGCGCGGTGACGCGCTGCCAAGATGGCGACGGCCGACTCCGCCCACTTTGAGCTTCAAAAACGCTCTACATAAACCTACGGGTGACGTCACGGACACTACGTCCATGTTTTTATACAGTCTATGGCTGTATTCGAAATCGCCCCCTATACCCTCATTCACTATTCCCTACATTAGTCCACTCATAGTTCACTTGAAGGAGTGAATAAAAATGGGTGAGTGAATTCGGACACTGAGTGCACCGGAAGGACTGCCGCTTTTGCACATTTGCTTGCTGTTTAATAATCATTTGAAACGGGCAGCTCCAGTAGTAAGATTGAAGGATTTATCTTGAACTCTGTCACGGAAATTATGTATAAACCCTAATAGTCAATTTACAATTCATTTGTACCTGTGTAGTATGTGGAGGAGCGCTGTTAAAATGAATGGACGGATGATTCAGCTGCGGGCGCCATCTTCTGGCGAGACGCGGGAATTCATTCGGCGCGCAACTCTCACAGTGCATTATCGGGTTTCTCTAGCCGTTGAGTGTACATCGGTTGTACACTCGTTTTTGCGGTGCATTGTGGGATTGAATGAGTGCACTCGAGAACGTCCACTATGGTTTCGAACACCACTTAAAATGGCTGTCCCCTCAAATAGTGCACTATTTGAGGGTATAGGGGGCGATTTCGGATACAGCCATGCTGTATGCCAAAGTCTCTTTAAGACAAGTAATGTCACTCGGCAGCCATCTTTGAAACGCCTCTCGGGCATGCAAGTGCAGCTCCTATCTCTTTGAATGGGGAAACATCAAATTCTCCAAAACTGTTCACTAAGTTTAAGATTAAATTTCATATTTGAAATCACCAAAGAAATCTGACAACAACTGTGTCATAAATGTTGTTTCTTTTGCTCAAATAGCGTTATAAAGAGCTTATTTTTTTCAGGCTAGATCAGCCAGTGTGCATGCGCAGTCCTGTCTCAGAACTGTTTCTATAGCAACCGGGACTTCTAACGGCAGCTGCAGTGACGCGCTGATGGCTCTTTCATTCAGTAGGCGGGGCTTCCTGCGGTTGAGCGGCCATATTGAGCGTTGCATTTTTCCCCATTCAAAACTAAACGAGTGACACGTCTTGGGTATTCTATAGGGCGAATTCCAAACGGAAGTGAGCATCCCTATGCCCTACTCCCTTCCAAGGGCAGAGCCCTTTGAAGTGAGTTCTTTGAAGGGTGTAGGGCATTACTGTCTCGTATAAGTGTTTGGAACTCCCTTGGCAAAGGGAATGACTGACCAGATGTTACCTTGACAACGGTGCTTCTTCAGCTGTTGCAAATAAATATTTCTTCTTATTATTAGTTTATTCAAATATTGTCTAATTGTGTCGTATTTACTCTTACACTTTTTCAAACTAAACTTGCTTAAACTTGCTTACACTACCGTCTTGAATCATATTTCAATCTCTGATGAAAAATATTTTGCATTATATTAAAATAAATGCAAATTTAATCAGCATATTCTACTTACAATTGTATTTGAAGTCGAAATCAACACCAACTTTGCTTTAAAATGCATCGCAAGATCTCCTAACTGAAGATCACATGATCACAAACGGAAATCACTTCCGTGAAATGACCATCGCATGTTCCCTTCGCTAACGCACTTCTGGAAGGGCCCTTCGTGAAGGGGTTCAGTTGCTCACTTTCGTTTGGAACATCCCTACAAATGGCGTCCCCTTCCCGAAGTGCCCTTCAAAGGCGCAAAAAAGCCGTTTGGAATTCGCCCACTGTATCGTATAAGCATTTGGAACCCCCCTGGCGAAGGGAATGACTGACCAAACGTTACCTTGACAGCACTGCGCGAACTTGCAGCATTCAGCACTCCATCAGTTGTTGCAAATAAATATTTCTTCTCATTATTATTATTTTATTTAAATATTGTCTCACTGTGTCTTATTTACTATTAAACTTTTTCAAACTAAACGTGCTTAAACTTGCTTACACTACCGTCTTAAATCATATATTTATCACTGAAAAAAAAAATATTTTGTATCACATTAAAATAAAGACAAATTTAATCAGTCTATTCTACTTACGTTTGTATGTGAAGTCAAAATCAACCCCAACTTTGCTTTAAAATGCATCGCAAGATCTCCTAACCGAAGATCACGATTACAAATGGAAATCACTTCCGTGAAGTGACCATCGGATGTTCCCTTCACTAACAGACTTCTGGAAGGGCCCTTCGTGAAGGGATTCAGTTGCTCACTTTCAATTGGAACGTCCCTATAAATGGCGTCCCCTTCCCAACATGCCCTTGAAGGGCGCAAAAAAGCCGTTTGGAATTCGCCCTAGTCTTTGTGTATGCTTTATGCAAGTTTAAAGGAATTGTTTACCCAAAAATTAGAATTCTGTCATTGTTTATTCATTTTCCTTTTGTTGTTCTGCATAAAACTGTATATGCTCTGGAGGCCCCTCAGGACAGGATACACAGGCGGACTGTCGGGCTCCAGAGCAGGACCCATTCCGGGAGGCCATGGTGGAGCAGGAAGCTCAGGAGACCATGGCGGATCAGGAAGTTCAAGACGCCATGGCGGATGGATAGTCCGGGGAGCCATGGCGGAGCTAGGAGCTTGGGCGGCCATGGCGGATCGGCCTCCGTGGCCTTGGCCAACAGCCCGGCCCCTCCAGCCGGAGCTCTATGAGTCTCCCCAAAAATTACTTGGGGAGAATCTCAGGTCTAGAGGCCCTCCCTGGGCTGGATTCGGGGACTGGAGCTCTCCGTGGGTTAAACTCAGGAACAGGAGACCTCTGTGGGCTAAACTCAGGAACAGGAGCCCTCCTTGGGCTAAACTCAGTAACAGGAGCCCACTTAGGGCTAGGCTCAGAATATGAGGCCCTCTCTGGGCATGACCAGAGCACAACAGCCCTCCTTGGGCTGGACATGGATTCAGGGGCCTTCTCAGGGGTGATCTCAGCAACCACAACAAGAGAACCACAACAGACAAGACCAGACAAGGCTGATTAAAACTGTTCCTGTGGACAATACTTTAGGGGACATGACAAGACTCTGATCAGGGGCTGGAGCCTGCACTGGACTCTTGGTCAGGGGCTGGAGCCTGCACTGGACTCTCTGGAACTGGGAACGGCACTCCTGGCCGAAACTGGGGAACTGGATCCACTGTGACTAGGAACGGCACTCCTGGCCGAAACTGGGGAACTGGATCCACTGGAGTGAACTTTGGAACTGAAGTGAGCCGCAGCCGGCAGGCTTGACGTCGGAGCGCCCTGCGAACTTGACTGATGAGCGGCCGGCGGGCTTGACAGGTGAACGGCCGGCTTACTTGACTGATGAGAGGCCGGCGGGCTTGGGTTAGCCACAGCCGACGGGCTTGACAGGTGAACAGCTGGCAAACTTGACTGACGAGCGGCTAAGCGGACTCGCAGCGCTAGCAGCGATCCCGCCGAACTCCCACGCTTAGCCGGGAGCAGAACAGGCAGGAACTAAATACACGGGTTAATTCTAGATAATTAATTAAACACAGCTGGGGACTAATAAACTAGTAATGAAACAATAAAGACAGGAACAGGAACATAACCAAATATAGGCATATACATGAGGGAAAACTAAGTCTAGAATGTGATGCTATGAAAGAGAAAGAAATCAACTTAATCATAAATTAGGTTTAATGGGATATGATAAAGTATCACTCAATATATTACTAGGGAATAGACAAATGCAATCAAGAATTAAAGAAGAAGTGTTCAATTATCTAAAAAAAGACAGGAAATATGGAAAGAATATAATTTTGTAGTAATTAAGTAATTTTTTAAAATAATATTTTGTAATTTATTATTTTTTTAAATATATCTTTCTCTCTACCAAATCTATGTTCAATCCACACTCCTGATCAGTAGGTGGCGGTAATGCACCTTTAAGTTGGTTTGCCAAAACCGCCAAAAAAACATCAGAAGAAGAAGAAGAAAACTAGTGCTGCTCCCAATTCGCCTACTTATACTATGCCCTAAAAGTATGTACTCTTTTTGTGAAGAAAAAGTACATACTTTTGAGTATGTAGCAGAATAGTAGGCAAGCTTTGGGACATACTACTTCGTCATAACTGCTTCTTTAACGTGCATTCTGTAACTGTTTAAACTGCCCTGTCAATCATCTTGTCACAGTTAACATCATCCACATTTCGTTTAATTTGATTTCCTACCGTATTGGAGAGAAATAAAGAAGCACATCGCGGGTCTTTCATGCCCAGAACTCTGCTCATGTATTTGCATAATGATGCATTTCAAAGTTAATGACCAAAGGTATCATTATAAAAGTTCACAGTGTTGCTGCAGATGAAGTATAACGTGGATAACATTAAATTGATATTTTTTCATCAGGTTAGACATTGATTATTTATCACTCAAATCGCTTTCTCTACTTGTCCGTTGGTCGCGCATATCCACCATGTTTGTAGTTTTTAACACTTTTTATGCGTGTTTGTAGTTCTAATCGAATCCTCGTCCACCGTGCAATGTGTTGTGGGCAATATTAGCCGTTAGAGTGTGCATCGATCTGCACTTCGAATTCTAACCGGAAGTAGTAGACCATCCGGGAATCTTTGGCATACTTTTTTAAACATACTGTGATTTGGGACATACTAATTCTATTTTCGAATACTATTTAGGACGGATAGTATGCGAATTGGGACGCAGCACACGTCTAGGGAGCACATAGACAGAAAATCGAATACAAAACGAACACAAGCCTGACAATTACAACCCAAATCAACAATTTTAAATATTACAAGTGAATCATTTACTTACCATCCTCATGTTGTTCCAAAACTGTTTCACTTTTTTTCTGAGTCTCCTTTTAATCCTTTTATTAACTCCTTTTAATAACAGAGAACAGACTGCACATGTATCTGCTTTGTTTGAACCACCAGCTACGCTTTTCTGTACTTTGTTTACTTCATGTTTTTCAATGATAGCACATTTTGCACAGCAATGTTTCTGCTGACATCCTGCTATGAGACCTCCTCATGAAGATTAGCATGTTAGCACACTGATGCTCCAGCAGGGTTTTAAAAGGTTATTTAGTGTTAAGATATGCTTTAATGGATTGCTGGGGATTGGTTTCTTGCAGAGCAGGAAATGGACAGAGGTTTTCAGCACTATTAATTTGACCGCGCAGTGTTTTGCCAAAGCCTCGAGGCTGGAACACATTTTTTGGGGGTGAACGTAAGGCGTTCTGTGTTTGCACTTTCTGGCTCTTGTTGTCATGGCCTGCTTTGAACCGTGGATATAAAACTTGTGAGGCACATGCACACACAGCTTTAGGGTCTCTCTTTGTTTTCTCAGAGTGGATTGAGTAGATATGAATGAGAGATTTTTACTGTACTGCAATGTATATATGACTGTGTGTGTGTGTGTTTGTGTGTGTGTGTGTGTGTGTGTGTGTGTAGTATGGTGGTCTCAGATTCCAGCCCCTTGCTGCTCAGTTCATCTCCCTCTCCAGTGGATGAATGGAGTGAGCGAATAAGAAATAAAGAAACCTGACCCCAACCACACACTTATCCAACAATAGCCTCTCATTCAAGCACACAGACCCCTACTAACACACTCTGGTCCAAGGCCAAAACCAGTCACACAGATGTGTACTTCCCTTTCTAAAGCAATTTATGATATTAATATCAATGTGGCTGTTTCTTCCTCATTGTCATAACAGGATCTCAAGTGATGGTCGCATTGACAAGCCCCTCATTACAGCATGTCATTATTAACCAATGAAATCTGACCGCCTCATTCAAGAGGTTTTAGAAACTGGTTTATTGGATGATGTTGCTTTTTGAGTTATTGTAATATCCCAAGATTATTATTGGGCAATATGAGACTGTGTGATTATTGGGGTGTTTATTTCCTTCATGATTTAATTTCTAGTGTGGTAGAGGAGGATATTAGTCTTTGTTGATGATATCCAAGAAATATATTTCTGGACCTTTGAGAGAAAAGCTCCTATAAAGAATGTTATTCTAACAATATATGAAAATTATTGTACATAAAAAAATGTTGGCTGATAACGTGAGAAAAAATGTAAAAAATTCTACGCTGTAAAAATGTTTTGACAGGTATCTAAAAAATGTGCTTCATGTGTCATACTGTATATTTTTGTTTAAATTTGTTTTTTTTTCAAATATATTTTTTCATATTTATTTATTAATTTAATACTATGGACTAACACACATACATACAAAATCTAATTAAAATGCTTTTGAAAAAAATTAGTAATATAATAAGTCAATTTTAAATGTTACGTTTCTCTTAAAATAAAAGAAAATATTTAATTTGACAGAAGAAAATATATTTAAAAATATAAAAAAGGAAATATATATTATATTTAGTGCTGTCAAACGATAAATCATGATTAATCACATCCAAAATAAAAGATTTGTTTACATAATATATGTGTTTACAGTGTACATTATACACACATGCATGTTTATATTTAAGAAAAATGTAATGTTTAAATTAAATATATTTATACATAATATAAATTGTATGAATATAAATATAAATATAAATATATACATGTAAATACATGTAAATATTTTCTAAATAAATACTCTGTGTATTTATATATACATAATAAATATACACAGTACACACACATATATTATATAAACAAAAACTATTATTTTGTATGCGATTAATCAGAGTAATTATATTATATTATATTATATTATATTATATTATATTATATTATTATTTCAATATACCCAAATTTAAAGTTATATCAACAAATTTTAAGGCTTAAAAATAGTAGAAATAAGTATAAAATGAGTAGAAGTATAGAAGTAAATACTGTAAAAACCATGCTTGTGTGCTTATAGTATATTTTAGGACTTTGTAACATCATTTTTGGGAACTGTTTTTTTTTTTTTCCAGTTTACGTTCTGTGTGTGTGTGTGTGTGTGTGTGTGTGTGTGTGTAGGTGGGGGGTCATTATGGTGTAGTGTGTCCTCTCACTACGCTAGGCTCACAGCATCAACCTGAGACCAGATACAGTTAATTATCTACCAGCACGCGCACACACACACACACACACTCTCACACACACACACTCAAAGACAAGGGTGCATGAACTAACCAGAGTGATAGAAGAACCTTCCATTGGACAGAAAAGAGACAGTCTAGATAAAAAAAAAAAAAGACAGATAAAGCGAGGTAGATCTGAGGCAAGAGACAAGTAAAAGACAGAAACCTGGTTCCAACACACAGCATGTGATTGTGGATCAGCATCTGGACTATAGAAAAACACATGAGAGGAACAAAGACTGGATATTCTCCTTCTTGACAGGACAGACAAACACCAACAGCAAAAGAAGAACCAATGAGACCGGCCTCCCTCACACATGCCCTTCCTCTCTCACCAACCTGTCTTCCTCCATCCTCGGTGTCGTCCTGTGGATCTGCTAGCAGACGGGCATAACTGGCATCATGCCGGCTGCGTTGAAGTCATCTCTGGATGGGAACATGACAGATTCAGGGGAGCTGGAGCAGGAGGCAACTCCCTGCTTTGGAAAAGTGCCCCGTGACCTGCTTCAAAACTTTCCTCACACTAAACGTGTGGGCAGCTACCTGGTGGGCAAAATGATCAACAAGGGTTCATTCGCCAAGGTTATGCTGGGCATGCACATCAGTACAGGAGAGAAGGTAACAGTCTCTTTCACGCAGACGCCTGTCAATCAAAGGCGCAGTGTCACACACTAAGGGTGTCAGTCATCGGTGCGCTGAAGGGCTGTCATCCATTTTTCATGCTGTCTCGCTCTCTCAGCTTTCATAGCAACTCCGTCTTGCCTAATCTCTGACACGCACCGCAGTAATAATCCATCCACACGAACACACTCAAATTGTTAGAGACATTTATTATTATAAAAGGCACTTTATGTTTGGGGGAGGAGGGGTGATCATGAATTGTGCGTTGGCTGTTGATGTTTTGTCACTCAGCAGTGTATTCATTTTGGTCATGTAACAGATCTGATGATTTTTAGCATACTAAATAGTGTGTATTTTGTCTGCAGACTTCACTGGTGACTGAGTTATTACAGATGTCTTTGTTTGTAATAGATTGTAATGATTTGTAATGGTATGATTGTCATTGTTTCAGTGATTTGCGTTTAGAGCCTGCAGAAATTCTACTTTACAGTTATTTGCTGTAAAATGTTTCACATGCGCCTACTTCAGTGTTATTAGAAGATGAATGAAAAATCATGGTTAAATTTTGTCATGGTATTTTAGCTAAATCATGTGAATGTAATTACAGTGGGGGAAAAAAATAGTTGATCTCCTGCTGATTTTGTACGTTTGCCCACTGACAAAGAAATGATCAGTCTATAATTTTAATGACAGACAGAATAACAACAACAAAATCCAGAAAAATGCATTTCAAAAAAGTTATAAATTGATTTGCATTTTAATGAGTGAAATAAGTATTTGACCCCTTCGCAAAACATGACTTAGTATTTGGTGGCAAAACCCTTGTTGGCAATCACAGAGGTCAGACATTTCTTGTAGTTGGCCACCAGGTTTGCACACATCTCAGGAGGGATTTTGTCCTACTCTTCTTTGCAGATCCTCTCCAAGTCATTAAGGTTTCGAGGCTGACGTTTGGCAACTCGAAACTTCAGCTCCCTCCACAGATTTTCTATGGGATTAAGGTCTGGAGACTGGCTAGGCCACTCCAGGACCTTAATGTGCTTCTTCTTGAGCCACTCCTGTGTTGCCTTGGCCGTGTGTTTTGGGTCATTGTCATGCTGGAATATCCATCCATGACCCATTTTCAATGCCCTGGCTGGCTTCAATGCCCTGGCCCTGACGGTACATGGCCCCGTCCATCGTCCCTTTGATGCGGTGCAGTTGTCCTGTTTCTTTAGCAGAAAAACACCCCCAAAGCATAATGTTTCCACCTCCATGTTTGACGGTGGGGATGGTGTTCTTGGGGTCATAGGCAGCATTCCTCTTCCTCCAAACACGGCGAGTTGAGTTGATGCCAAAGAGCTCGATTTTGCTGTCATCTGACCACAACACTTTCACCCAGTTTTCCTCTGAATCATTCAGATGTTCATTGGCAAACTTCAGACGGACCTGTACATGTGCTTTCTTGAGCAGGGGGACCTTGTGGGCGCTGCAGGATTTCAGTCCTTCATGGCGTAGTGTGTTACCAATTGTTTTCTTGGTGACTATGGTCCCAGCTGCCTTGAGATCATTGACAAGATCCTCCCGTGTAGTTCTGGGCTGATTCCTCACCGTTCTCATGATCACTGAAACTCCACGAGGTGAGATCTTGCATGGAGCCCTAGACCGAGGGAGATTGACAGTTATTTTGTGTTTCTTTCATTTGTGAATAATCGCACCAACTGTTGTCACCAAGCTGCTTGGCGATGGTCTTGTAGCCCATTCCAGCCTTGTGTAGGTCTACAATCTTGTCCCTGACATCCTTGGACAGCTCTTTGGTCTCGGCCATGGTGGAGAGTTTGGAATCTGATTAATTGATTGCTCAGCTCCTTACCTGTATAAAAGACACCTGGGAGCCAGAAATCTTGCTGATTGATAGGGGATCAAATACTTATTTCATTTATTAAAATGTAAATCAATTTATAACTTTTTTGAAATGCGTTTTTCTGGATTCTTTTTGTTGTTATTCTGTCTCACTGTTCAAATAAACCTACCATTAAAATTATAGACTGATCATTTCTTTGTCAGTGGGCAAACGTACAAGATCAGCAGGGGATCAAATAATTTTATTCCCCATTGTACATATGATTATATTGTGTGTATACACTTTTTTACATATCAATTTCATTATTTAATTATGTATTTATTTAAAAATGTATTAGTATTTATTTATTTAGTTGTCTATTTGTTTATGAATACATACTTTATATTGCCAATATCAATACGGAGTATCTCTTATAAAATGCCTAAAAAAAATTGAGTATGTGTGTGGGTTTACTTAGTTATAGTTTGGGGATAAATTTTGGATTTAATAAATTATTTTGAATTTCATAAATAATGTATATAAATTAATACAATTATTATTAATATTAAACCTAATAATTATATTAAAATGAAAATTTTATTTAAAAACTCAGTTTAAATTAAATTCAATATATTTGTTAGTATCTTTAATAATTAATTAATTAATTTTTCCCAGTATCTCTTATGTTAGTATCATTATAGTATATCTATTAGATGCCTAGAAATGTTCTAGGGAAATTGGAAAACCTCTGGGTTCATCATGACACAGACAAACATAGAGAGAGAGAGAGAGAGAGAGTCCTCCTCTTCTCACTGCGGTGACCTGAGCTTTCATGGGTCAGTAATTGCGGCTTGTGTGCGTGTGTATGTTACCAGCTCTTATACAAATCACTGAGCCCTTCCTGACCACTCTGTTTTCCTGAACAGGTTGCTGTGGTGATACATAAGCACACATCACCCCCAGCACAGTCCTAGAATTTGAGAATGTAAATTATTATCATGGAGTTAAAGAGAGGGACTTTGAGGTATAGTTTTGTGCCATGCTACAGCTCTGCCATTAAACACTGCAAACTAAACTAAATCACTAAGTTTTGATATACCAAATACTATAGACATTTTCATTGGAGGAAAAATGTCCCATAGAAAATAAAAATCAAGTAAGATCTTTTGAATATTTTTTTTTTCTCCTAGACAGCAATGAGATTAATAAAGATTGATTAAATAGAGTAAATAAAGCTATCCACTTCTCATATTTAAATTTATGGCTCTTCCAACTTACTGTATATCTTAATTTCTTCTAATAAATGTTAAGAGAAACATCTGAGACAAAGTTGATACTAAAATGACACATAATGACTCTCTGTTTCTCTCACTGTCTGTCAGGTGGCGATCAAGGTGATAGATAAGAAAAAGGCTCGTCAGGATTCATACGTTTTAAAAAACATGAAGCGTGAACCCCGGATTCACCAGCTGATCCGCCACCCAAACATTGTCTTGTTGCTGGAGACGTTGGAGACGGAGAACTGCTACTACATGGCCATGGAGCTGTGTGGAGGAGGAGACCTTATGGATCGAATCTGTGAACACAAACGGCTGGAGGAGAGAGAGGTCCGCAGGTACACCCGCCAGATACTATCTGCAGTGGAACACCTGCACCAGCACGGGATAGTTCACAGGTAATGAGTGGAAATTCTTGCACAATGACACAATTGGACCCACAAAAATGAAGTGCTGAGATCATATAGTTTGTAAGGGATGTAGGGATAGTGGGGTAGCACTAGGAAAAAAAGAAAGGAAAATGCTGAGAGGGTGCTAAGCTGTATAGCGGATTCTACTTATAAGAGCCTTAAAATAATGAAGTGTCGTGTATCATAGATGAGAGAAGTGTGTGTGAAAATGGATGAAAGCAAAGAGCAAGTATATGTGTGTTGATTTATTTGCTGTTAGTCTGGGTATTTTTTGAGGAATAAAATTCCAATAAATAAATAAAAACTATTCAATATTATTAATTTAAAATTGTTTCTCTTTAGCATCTTATATTAATAATAAGAAAAAATATTAATGGTTTTAATTTTTAGAGTGTTATATAATTTATTTATAAATTAGTTTTCTTAGTATAAAATGAATAAAAATATCTACAACTGCAAAAGTATAAAATTAAATACATTCATTAAATGTATTTATTTATATAAATTTATTTAAAATGTTAAATTAGTTGTTTATTCATTAGTTCATCAATAAATACATTTTTGTCTTATAGTGTTAGAATTATTCTGTAGTATTTGTAATTAGATTTACATGTAAATATAAAAAATATAGAAAATGAAAACAATATAAGAGTTATAAAAAAAAGTGTGTGGGGGGTTTACTGTGCTATAATTTGGGGAAACATTTTAAATGTAATATATTAAAGATTATCAATACAAGTAATTATTATTAATAAGTATTATAATAAACATAAAAAAATCTCAAGTTCAAATTCAATTTGATTTATTTGTTGATATTTTTAATTTTGGATTTTTATATAATTGTATATTCTTATAATTTTACATAATTTATATAAAATTACTATCATATAAATGCATTTTTTTTAATATAATACATTTAACAACACCTTATGTTTTTTTAGGGGAAGGTTTAGAGTTGTTCTGTACTAGTATAGTTAAATTAATGTATAATTATAAAAATTTATTATATAATATAAAAACAATAGAAGTTTAAGGTGTGTCCTTGTTAATATTTGTGTGTCTGTGTATCTGTATCTGTGCGTGTGTGTGTGTGTGTGTGTGTGTGTGTGTGTGTGTAGTTCTTTGGTCTGGCAGTGAAGCCTAATTGAGCCAAGAGTGGGAATGCCATTAGCTTCTCATGACATCATCAGCCAGAGCCACTATGGTTAACACATCATTCACTGACTTCCTTACTAATGGAGTCCCAGGATGAAGCTTCATAACGCTGAGGTCTGTGTCACACACAATCCCCTCAGTAAAGGGCCTTTATTAGAGTATGTCAAGGATCAAAGGATGTTCATCAGCCTACTCGCACATACACACACACTTGACTACCTGCAGGGTTAGTCAAACATATACAGTCCCTATGGTAACGAAGGGAGTGTGTGGGTTCATGTCCATTTCAGTTCAAAAGTTCACCCACTTCGAATGGCATTAATCAACCCAATTCAAACTATTTTATCAACTGGCTCCACAAACACTCACTTTATGCCTTTGAGTCTGTCTCTGCTAACCTCTCTGTATGACACACATTAATAATAGCCCAAAAACTCAGTCAAACTGCTGGACAGCTCTCCAGTTTTCCCCTAATACACGTCATGTCTGTCAGAGAACTTTAAGACGGGCAGATTTAAAATAGTTATTCAACTTTCCTTTGTACTTTGGACATTTGGAGGGACAGGAGGGACAGCGTCTGTATGTGTGTGCGAGTTGAGGAACATTAGGCCGCACATTGGGCTTTGAGATGTCAGCCATGTCAGTAAAAATGGAGAGAAATGAAAATAACTTTGAGGGCTATGATATTTTTATAGGCTTTTCATACAATTTCATATTAAATGTGAGGAGCGTGCGGTCGTCAAAGTGAGTGTTTATTATGAAGTGGAAAAAAAGGGCAAAGGCGGGAGTAAGATAAAAGAAAAAGTAGAGGGGAGAGTGTAAATGTAAAACTTGACAGAATGACTGAACATCCAGGACCACCAAGCTGTGATATCACCAACAATAAGTCTTGTAGCTCTGTTCTTTAATACAAATCCCCTTTTAATTCACATTTTTCATTACATTTTGTGTGTTGCTAGAGGTTCTTGGCTGGTCATGTCCTTCCACACATGAAGTGAGGTGATCTGAGTTCCCCTTTCAGCTGGACCCATATGGGTGTTTGTATATATGCACAGTATATGTGAACAGTTGGATCCCAAAGTATGAGAACACGAGTAAAAATGCATCTATTTTGAATTCTTTTTTTTCTTTTTTTTAGTTTAATACATTGTATTGTCATAATTAAAATCTGAGTGAAAGTTGGTCCTAAAAGCGTTTTGTGCTTCTATGGAGAACAGTGTTGTTATTATTAACTAAAACTAAAACATTAAAACTAAACTACTAAAAATTTGCTTTCGGTGAGAATAAAATGAAATGAAATATGAACACTAGATGTTTATAATCTGAACTAAAATGAAAAATCGACACTAAAATGAAAAATTAAAAAGGTTGCTAGAACCAAAATTCCTAAAACTAAAATGTAAATAAAAATAAAAAACAATATCTAAAATGACAAAAGCACATAATGTAACACTACTAAAACTTAAACTAAAATTAAAATTAAAATGAAAACTGAAAATGTAATTTTAAAGTAAATAACTAGGTTTAGAGTGTGGTATCTACTTCGTCTCTGAATTTTGTGTTTGTTAACTAGGGACTTGAAGATTGAGAACTTCCTACTGGATGAGCACAACAACATTAAGATAGTAGGTGAGTGTGTCTTGCCGTTTGACCCTTTTTACATAAATGTACATCTTTTAATCTGAGGAAAGTTTTTGTCAAAGCATTTCTACTGTAGTACATCAGTAGCATGACCTTTGACCTCTGAGAATGACCAACCATTATGGTTACAGTAGTGTAAACAAACATAAGCACACAGGAGGCACATTTACAAGTCGCTTCGCTTTTATCCAAAGCCACTTACAAATGAGGAATATCACAACTCATGATATGGTCATAATCGCTGTGAAGACTGAATGAGTCCGTTCTATGGTTCTCTGTCTCATTCATCCTTGTATTCACGTATTTCATTGTAGGCTTCTGAAATCTGTATGATATTGTATATTATTCTTAAAGCCTAATTTCAAAACTGTCTAAGAAAGAAAAAAGCTGCTTATAATTAGCCTACATATAGTCTGCTATTTAAAGTTTCTGTATAAGAAACTGTAGACAGTGCTTGTATGTACACTAACATATGAGTGTGTTTGTGTGCAGACTTTGGTCTGAGTAACACTCTGAAGGCAGATTGTCTCTCTCTGGAGCTGCTGAACACTCAGTGTGGCAGTCCTGCTTACGCGGCTCCTGAACTGCTGGCCCACAGGAAGTACGGGCCTAAAGTGGACGTCTGGTCTGTGTGAGTACACAAAGTATATGTGTATGTCTTCCAGCATATGTATGTAGTATACGTTAACCTAATGAAGATGGGTTTCTTTTTTAATCCTGGCTGTTGATGAAGATTGTGTGTGTGTTTCTGTGTATGTGCAGGGGTGTGAGCATGTTTGCCATGTTGACTGGCACTCTGCCATTTACGGTGGAGCCCTTCAATATTAAGCAGCTTCATCTGAAAATGGTGAATGGAGAAATCAGTCCGATACCATCAGACGTCAGCAAAGGTAAAGTAAACACACACTTTCCATTGATTTTTCCATTGTCTTACTAAAGACATTTTTTTCATGGAGGCCAAAAACCTAACCCTCACAGAAACATTTTTGCATTTTCATTAAAACATTATTTAATGTTTATTAAGCAGTTTTCTTCATGTGGGCAATATATAATTAAAATAAATAAATAAATAAATATACATACAGTATATATAATATTTACACATCCTCTACCATTCAAAAGATTTTTGTTTATGAAAATGTATACTTTTATTTAGCAAGAATGCTATAAATCAAAAGTCATAGTAAAGACTAGTTATAAATACAATATAAAATATTTACATATTTACAAATTTATATATTTTAGATAATAAACTTTTCATTATATAATATATTGTTATATTTTATATTTATTGTTTAAAGAAATTAATAAATAGTTTTTACTGTATTCTTGATCAAATAAATGCCACATTGATGAGCATAAGAAACTTCTTTCAAAAACATTTAAAAAATCTTACTGACCCCACACATTCATACACGTGAAGATTTATTCACAAAGGGTTCTACATCAAGACAAAATACAGAAAGAGAGAATTAGATAAAAGGTGTGGAGAGCAGTGGTGCATTTCAAAGTGTCTTCTTCTCAATCAGATTGTGAGATCATCTGATCCAGCACATTAATATTAATTATCATGAATATTAATAACAGAGTATATTCACCAGTGGCAAAAATAGATGCACTACAAACATGATGATGCAAAATGTCTGCTAGTGGAACAGAACCCGGCCGGGTTTCCTGATTGGGTTGCAGATTACACTAGATCATTACGTAGTTTGTACATTACGTATGGTGAATTACCTCTTGTTTCTCTGAACCAGCACATACATTGTTTATTAAAAAGAAGAACATCAAAGTGAAGGAAACATTTAATGGTACAGATACAATTTGTAATTACTAATACAATCATTGCTGTGGATAAAGTATGGTGGAAATGAATTATCATAGAAGCTTATGGTATGCCATTTTGTGAGTTTTGTTGGCATCCTGAGGCTGCCTGTAATGGCAGTCTAAGTGAATGAGTAAATGTGATCGTCACTGTCTGCTGACACAAAACTACCTTCACCTCAGTGCACACACACACACACACACACACAGCCAGCGCGGTGCCAAACTGGCACTCTGATCTGTGGAGTCTCCCCCCCAGGTTGAGAAGGTGGAACAGGGGAGCAAAGTGCTTCTTAAATCTGATCTGCCCTTCTGTAAGAGAAACCTTGAGAAGTTCAGTCTGGGTCGGACACACACATACACTCACTTCTCTGACAAATCAGTGTTGAGATCTTCTGTGTAAGGTTAAAACACAGTTTTGAGACTCATTTAGCAGTGTCAAGATGTCAGTGTTCTCGTTCTTTTTTCTCTCTAGCGGCTGTACAGTTTGTCTTGTCTCTGCTGGAGCCAGAACCAGCAAAAAGGCCAACAATAAAAGCAGCAATGGAGGATAAATGGTTGAATGAGGGTTATGCCAAAAGACCCCTTCATACTATCACTCATAAAAACAGGTACCTGTAAAATTAAATTTAATTCTAAGGAACAGACATAGAGATGCACAAAAAGACACAAACATCTTGAAAAATCAATTCAGCATTTCCTGATATCTGTATATGTGGGTTCTTTGTTACTTTTTAGGCTGCGTCCTGAGGATCTGAACACAGCTGTGTTAAACTACATGACTGAATCTCTAGGTTACGGTCTATCTGATATCATCCACACTGTCATCAGTAACAAGCCGTCAACCATTTTGGCTTGTTACCATCTACTGCTGAAAAAACTCACCAGGCATCAGAAAGTAGTGAGGGCTGTGAAGGTAAAATAATACATGCTTGATTTATGCATTTATTTGATCGAAAATACAGTAAAAACTATTACACTGTCAAATATTATTACTATTTGAAATAACTATTTTCTGTTTTAAAATAATGTATTTCTGTGATGGTAAAGCTGATTTTTTAAATTACTCCAGTCTTCAGTGGAAACTGTGATACATGTTTTGTTTTTTCAGGATTTTTTGATGAAAAGAAAATTCAAAAGAACATTATAAATGTTTTTACTGTCAGTTTTAATCGATTTAATGTGTCTGCTGAATAAAAGGACTGATTTCTTTCAAAAAAAAAAAAAAGACTTACTGACCCCAAACTTTTGAACAGTAGTGTATATCAGTATCATATTGGATATAGGTCAATATTTTTATATTTATATTTAAAAATTTTATTTTATATTCGGTTTTTCAGTGTCAGCCTATACTGGATATTACATTTAATATCAAATTTAATCTTTAAAATACTAATAATTAATACTAATAATGTTAAATGTAATCTTTATCAAATCTCAACATACATACAATATAATGTTGTAATGCCTAAATTCGCTTATAGCATTTAAAATGATTACTTTTAGTTTTTAGCATTTTATTTTTACTATATTCACACAATATAATATTGAATTTTAATTTCAAACCATTTATCTGTTTATCTATAATTTATCGGTTTATTAACCATAACATGAAAAAAATATCAGTATTTTAAAATTGATGCATCCTTAAATACAAGTGTGTTTATCAGCATTTCTTTTGTCCTACATCTTGGAGGAGAAAAATGATCACGATACATGCTATGATGCCTTCTAGGTTGGCTAATTGTTAGGCTTTGGATCATAGCTATCATGTCAATGATTGTCCTCAGAGAGAAGAGAACAGTGAATGGAATCTTCTGAACAAGGGCTTATCGAGAGGGAGAAGCAACGCAAGTGCAAAGAGTCAGCAGCAGGTGAACTGTCCAGCTATACTTCTCTATCCAAGAATTCCATCTTATGTCTAAATTGATCATGTAAACACAAAACATTTAACAAACTATTTCTTCACTAGTCTCCTCAGAGTGACACAGCCAATGAGAGGAGCTCAAGGCAGGCCAGTAAGACCCAGAGGAGCCAATCACAGGACAGAGATGCCCAGAATGGCTCAAAAAGGACAGCGGAGACCATCAGACCAAAGCAGCCAAGCCTAGTGGACAAAGCAGATTCCCCCTCCTCCCTGCCCGTGGATACAGCTAATGAGATTGCCGTACTGGTCGAGACACAATATGGGCTGATTCCTAAGGGTAATATTCATTTCTTATATCACTAAGAGAGTGCTGCAATGATGGTGTATTTTTGTAGGCCAACCAGATAATCAATTAACAAACTTTTTCTGAATTTTGAAGCCTAAATACAATTGTCAGAAGTAAAAAGCTGAAGTTAGGCTATAAACAAAATACACCACGATTGTACAACTTCAACATCACCGCCACTAAGACGACTCTTTCAGTCTTTTCATCTTAAAATCTAGAAGTTGAAAAGTTTGAGTGAGCAGATGAGTTTACCTGTTCGGCATGATGCCGTTTAAGATCCTGATAACCTCTGTAGTCCTATTTAGTAAACTTTTTTCAAGACATGGAAAATTACAAGTGGAGTATTACTGCTGTACTTTATAGAATTTTTAAAAAAAAATTAAAAATACATTGGCGCAGTCTTCATGTTCTAGCTAGAGTTGGGGAAATAACCAAACAACGCATTCATCCAGATGACTGGACGGAGCAAAAGAATCAATATGAACCTCATTAAAAGTTGTTAAATACAGCTACACCAGCCAGGACTTCTTCTACACACGTACTGGATAAGAACGTTCTGGTCAAAGCTGCCAGATCCAACCAAAAATGACTGGCACTCAAGATGCTCTGAATCCAGTAAAACACATTTAATGTTTGCGTTGTCTAATAAAGGAACAAACTTTATTTCTTTTTTTTTTTTTTGTTTAGTATAAAATGTGATTTTAACCTACTAGCCTGTTACTCATTTCATTATAATTCGTAGTCTGAATAGGTCCTGTGAAGTAAATTACATTGTGCCCTATCACTTGAACCTGGGCAATCACTTGAGGGCCCAGAACTGGTCATCATTAACAAAGCTTATTGATGATGATTTAAATCATGTTATCATCATCAATATTTACATAGTCTAATAGTAGTACATTTATCTCTCACACACATCCAGCACTGTCCCACAAAATCACATCTACTGTCCTGTAAAATGGCAATAACCAAATGGTCACCCTATTTAGGACCCATACTATATTAAAACTTTGGTTTAATTTAAAAATTCATACAATGCATGCTCAGCTGACAGCATTTGTATATGTGTATATTTCAGTTTTAACTTTTGGTGAGAAGGAGATGCTTTGTGTCTCACCGCCTAAGTGTTCCTGCAGAGAGGGGAGTGGCACCAAACTCTGTGACTCCGCCCCTTGTGATGCCACTGTAACTATAGATACCTCTAGAGACTCCCAGACAATGAAAACATCAATCAAACCACATGATCTGAGACCGGCTTACTCTGACAAATATCAAGCGCTGGAATATGAACATCAGCCTGATGACAAGTTAGAGAAGTTGCAGACATTCTACTCCGACAAAGGAGCTTCTCCCAGAACGGGACAGCGCTTTAAGGATCTATTACTGGCCATTGAAGAGAAAACCTACAATGCTCGCCACCTTAGCGCCATGGAAAGCACAACACAAAACTCCCCTTTACCTCGACTACGTCACACTGGAACGCTGAAGGAAGCCACGTCTAGAAAAGTCACTTGGGTCGGTCTTACACGCCACACAACGCCTGACACAGGATCCTCGCCTTTCTTAGTAAATGGGTCCAAACCGCCATTGTTTCCATCTCAGAGACAACAAGCTCTCGTCATTAAAAACCTGAGACATGCAAAGGAGAAGAGGAACACAGGAACGGGAGGGGGAGGAGGGATCGGTATCCCCAGTAATACAACGAAAAGAAACTCTGTTCAGTTGCGAACAGCTATACAGCGCAGAGTCACGAACCTCAACTTACCAATGCTTCCATCTGCTTTACAAAACAAATCTGACAAAAAGACAGAAATACTCAAAATGGATTTCGGGTGACATTTGAGGATTTGAGGCCTTCCCAAGGGGAATATGCTGGGTTCAGTATAAGTCAGGTTCAGTCGACAGCATTTGTGGCATAATGCTGATTACCACAAAACAAATCATTTTGATTCATCCCTCGTTTAAGGCAAGACACTACAGGCAAAACCATAGTTTTTTTATGCACTGGGCAATTTTGCATCCCTAACATGTCAGACTAGTGGAAAGAAAGCATTCAAAATACACTACAAAAATACAGTGTTTATATTACTACACTCTGTTTGCATCTGTAGATTTCAATGACAATACATATCTTCTTTTATGTTTATGTGGTTTTCTCACACCCAAATCACTACAACAGAGTAAAAAGACAAGTAAAATACAAATAATACAGTATATAATACAAAATAAGACAATATGAAACAAATCAATACCCTAATCAGCAGCTGTCACTTAATCATGGCCATGTTTAAAGGCCATTTTCTCAAAATAAGTTTTTCAGTACACCAAACAACTTTTCAGTTTTATTCTTGTCTATATCTCTCTGGTTTTGCAGAGAAGTTTGTTCATATATCATCTGCCTGGTTTATATAAAATTTTATTCCTAAAAACATGGTAAAATGTATTTTTTTCTGACTTTTGACTATTTTGTGACTAAGTGATTTAAAAAAAATAGATATCCAAATCCCTCTCTATAAAAACCTTTAACGTTTATATATATAGAAATATATCAACAAAATGTAACAAGAATTTTGAACATGACAGATTTCGGTTTGAGAAATGTAAATTAGCGCATATTTAATTAGATAATTAGATTATTTGCATATTTTAAAACATTTCATAACAATTTACTTAAAGTACTGTGATTAATAAACGGGTAATTTCTATAAGTTAAAATCTTTATCTTACTCACCTGTAGTGTTTTGTCCTAAATTCACTTCCACTGTAAGACTTAGTTCACACTGCAGGTCTTAATGCTCAGATCGGATTTTTTGCTGAAATCCGATTTTTTTGCGCTGCTGTTCACACTGTCATTTAAATGCGACTGCCATCAGTCTCGTGTGAACCGTATACGGCCCTGAAGTGACCCACATGCGCAGAAGATGATGTAACGGAAAATAATGTTTGCGGAAATAAACATGGATGCTGCTCGTGTTAGCGTGTGTTTAGCAATTCTTAAGTTAATGTACAATCGAAGCCTAAATAACGAAGTGATAAGAAGAAGAATATTAAGAAAAAGGAGAGCACGATTTCCTCCAGCGCAGAATTGTGACGTCTGTTGCATTTCAATGACGTAAAAATCGCATGAAATGCGACATGGCCATTCAGACTGAAGTCGCATTGCAAAACATCGGATATGTATCCAATTTAGGGCCACATATGAAAGTGGCCTGGGCCTGATTTGAAAAAAATCGGATTTGTGCTGTTCAGACTGTCATAAGAAAATCAGATATGGGTCACATTTGGGCAAAAAGTCAGATTTGGGCCACTTTAGCCTGCAGTGTGAACTAAGCCTAAGTGCCTCACTCTAATTTATTTGTGGTAATCAACATTATGCCAGTTACTGACAATACGCTATCTGCTTCAGGAAGAAGAATGAGATACGATATGCTATCATTAAAATCAACATCTCTTGATCCCATTACCTCCACCCTTGCCCTCCATTCTCTTTTTCCTACCCTAATCCCTTGGTCCCAGGACAATTTGACTACTCTTGAGTTTCTTAATTGTCTGGTTGGGATTTGACTGATGCCTATTGTAGGTTTTAAGCTGCTATCATGTTTCTCGCTTTATAAATGAATGCATCTCAATGGCATCACTCAACTATGCCAGTCGGTGCCAAAGGATGAGGATCCATAAGCCAGCTTGTGAAGAATATGGCTAATATAATTGAAGTATTATACTGGCTTTTTGTTTGATGCTTACAGTACAATAAATTAGGAACTATTATTCAGGAATGTGGCAATGTAATTTTGGTACATCTTTTTTTTTTTTTTTTTTAGTTTTACAACTTAAATAAATTGACAAGATACACAATACTGGAGTGCTCGCCTAATTGTAGACATCTAATTAGGCTAACTTAAGGGTGTGTGTGTGTGTTTTGTAACGTGTATGTTAAATGAGCAACTGTGTTGTGGCTGCTACCCAGTGGCCAGAAGGGTTTTGAATAATGGACAGGTAAAGGAATCTTTCCCTCTTTTCAGCTGGTGAGGAGCTCATGAATTATGAACACTTTGTTTTGGTACATGATATGGTGCTGAGGGGGCTTGGCCTTTGTGTGTGTGTGTATAGATATGTGTGCTGGAGAGAGATTGATCCGAAGTGAGTGTGGCATGTCTGCACCTGTGAATTTTCAGCAGCCATTACTCTAGTCGTCAGTGTCACATGATCCTTCAGAAATCATTCTAATATGCTGATTTTGTTCTCAAAAAAATTCTGACACATTATAACTGTCCTTACTGTCACTTTGATCAATTTAATGTAACCTTGCTGAATAAAAGTATTAATTTCTTATAAAAAAAATAAAAAAAAACTAAAATTTTACTGACCTCAAACTTTTGAACGGTATTGTATGAAGTCCTCAAATTCATACAGGTGTTTCTCACATTTAATATGACGGAACATCTTTAATCTTTAAAGCTGCAGTCTGTAACTTTTTTAGGTTAAAAATGATCCGAAATCAATATTTGAGCAAGTACATAACCAGCCAGTGTTCAAAACTATCGCCTTACTTTAGCCCGATTCACAAGGGTTAGCTTATAATAATGTTTTCTAATCTGAGTGGTACGGGTAGGTTTTCGCAGGAAATTTGAGCATGGCACTGCGTCATTACGTCACGTCTGTAAACATAAAGAAGTTGTCCCTGGCTACTAGACTATCCCTTGTGAGGATGCTGCAGGTGGCGGATCGTTTATAGCCTTTTCTCACAGCAGCTAGAATAATTAAATGTATCATTTTGATGGCGGATTGTAATCCAGAAAGGATTATGTGTTTATGAAACACATGTGAATGAAATTAAATTATATTCCAGTTTTAAATGTGCTTCTGATTACAGATTACACAAGATTTGTATTTTAAAGACAACCAGTTCGAAGGGAGCATAGTTTGCTTTTTGGATTAAAAGAATTTCTTAATATGAAATTCAAATGGCATGACAATTAGATATTAGACTGTACAGAAATTGAAATTTACACGCTAATACACACTATACTCATTGTCACGCAATGCTGATGTTGTTAACATTAAATAATTTGAGAATAGATTATAACAATAATAATAATTTGCACGGTTAGATGTGATATGAGCTAACCGATCATTAGATTTAATTACCATTGATAGTGCAATTTATTGTAATGCTTTTTTCCTCAGTTGGTCAGAACAAATGTGGCAGACTTGTTACTTACTTGTTCAGATGGCAATATATAGTGAAAATTCTTATTTGGGTCATATATTCCAAGACGTAGGCTAGAATCTGTGATTCCTAAGTACAGTATCCACACTGGTGCGGTGACTGACTGCCACACATACTCCTCAAAACATTCGATTCATCCGGCTGGAGCCGTGCCAGAGCACAACCTCACGCAAGCAAGATAATTCCGCACAGAGCTGCAATTCTAGGTTTTCAAACAGAGATGGCGACAAAGAGGCAAAACTTACGGACTGCAGCTTTAACTATTAAGCTTTTACAATTACAAATTGTTCATATGCATGTCCATTTTTATTATTCATTTTAAACAATACATCTTTTGTTTTATAATCTAACATGGCAGCTTTCTTTTTATGAATGATTGAAATACAAAATAAATGTCACTTGATTGAATATTTTGCAATATAATGCGATAACTTTTGTATCTAACTGTATCTTACAAGTCCAGAAACATGTCCAAGTATGTGAACATGTCCAGCAATACATCAAGCAGTGGTCTGACCTCTAATAGACCAATGACCTAATGTCTGGACATTACCAGGGTGCTACTATTACCTCCAAGACAATCCCATCTGTCTCTGCTTTAATTAAACACACCATAGAGAAAAAGAACTAATATGTAGCACCTCAGTGCCTTAACTAGAAGGACACTACAGGGGTATCTTACTGTACCAAGCAACCCAGTGATGAAGAGGCAAATCACCTCAGTTCCGTGGGAAGATCACGTCAATGTATTAAACCCTTGAGACAGCCAGGAACAGAACATAGACCTGTCCAGTCTCTTATTCTTATTCCATGGAGAGAGTTTCATTTGCAGTCAATTAATTTGGCATATGATTTTATCCAAAGCAACTCACATTACATTCAAAGTATACATTACATTTTTTTAATATAATTTTGTGATTTTTCTGGGAATTGAACCACGGCATTTGCATTGCAAACGCCATGTTCTACTGTTTGAGCTTCAGGAATGTTAATAACAGTTTATCCAGTGGCCTGTGTCAGAGTGACCAGGCACCTGTGAAGCCCAATCTTGCCTTAAACAAGCCCAAACTTGCCTAACACCAAACATAATTAATCATCAGTCAAACTGGGACATTACCCAGCAAGCAATAGCCGTCTCGGTTAACTATAGACCCAATATAGTCCGGCTATGTGTAACTCACTTCTAGCCCAAATAACCTTGAATTTGGTTACATGTTGTTTTTTGGCAAAATAACTTGTGAGATGTATATATTCCATCATGTAAGCAAAGTCAACAGCGTTTACAATTGGTTTCATTTCTTTGATATGTTCTATGTGTAGCCTGTGCTTAGCCTCGGTTTAGCTCATACCGGCTATTTATAGCCCACTTATAGTCAAAACTGATTCACTGTAGTTTTTGGTCAGGCAGCGCATGAGATGGTTGATATCCCATCATGTTCGCAGTGTCAATAATATCAACAAAGATATAAAGAAACATCAGTAAAGTTTTGGCCATCATTCGGACGGGGTCCGCTACAGTAAGAGCTTCACCTTCGCTGGTTCAGATCCTTGCTGCACGTGCTGACTGATGGCTTCAACGTGACGAAGGGAAATGGATTGCAGTACGTCAGAATCTGCGTGATGGTCTATGGAGCTGAGACGCTGTAGTCAGCGAGTTCACTATGGAAATGGATACAGACGAACACAAATCTGAAAGCCTGCTCCAGACAGAAACTGAAGGGGAAAAGGATATAAACGGAGCAGTTCACGTAAAGATAAAAATACTTCAGAACTTCAGTGTCATGTACAAGACAGTGCAGAACTCCCTCGACGTTCAGAACGTCCACATATGCCTACGGAGAAAATGCTTGCTTATCAGAAGGATGAATGCTGTAAGAAAGAAAAAAGGTTAATAACTTTGTATGAGCAATGGAAGTTAGATGCTCGTGAAGCAAGACAGAACTTAAAAACAGACATAACTGATAAGCAGCTGGCTGAAATTGCTGACTCTCTTGAGGACAAAAAGAACTGTATTCTGAAACTCTTCAGTGACAAGAGAATATGTTACACCTGCTGCTGATTTAAGACGTAAAATTGATGCATGTGAAGCTGTGACCAATGATATCGTCAAAATTGTGTATGACAGAATGACAACTGTAGATGGCGAGTTTGATGCAGAAAGAGAAAGGGGCCGTCTACGTGAACTTTTAGCACATAGTTATGCTTGCTCTATATATGGTTCCAGTGTTTCATAAATGAGCGTCAGCAGCCATTCTGGATCTTCTTGTTCAGCAAGCAAACGTGCAGATGCTGCTGCAGAGCTGGCTGCAAAAGAGGCTGAATACAAGATGATGCAAACGGAAAGGCAAAAAAGGGAAAAATTAGAACCTTAGACGATCAACTCAGAAGAGAGCTAGAAACTGAAAAGTTTGAACTAGAACAGCTGCAGGTAGAAAAAGATATAGAGGTTGCTCGTGCCAGAGTAAAATCTTATGATGAAGAAATAAAACAAGAGACAAGAAGTCAGTCGACTTCTTTATACGAAATGTCACGTCAGCAGTGCAATGTTGTCCAGTCAACACCTCTCAGTGAAGTGTCTCATCTTGCTCAAGCAGTTCAGGACAATATAGCTATAAACAGGTTACCTGTACCTGAGCCTACAGTGTTCAACGGAGACCCTATTCGGTTTGTAGACTGGAAAGCATCATTTATGTCATTAATAGATAGAAAGGGCATCCCAGTAGCTGATAAACTCTATTATTTAAAAAAGTATGTGAGTGGCTCAGCGCACAAATATCTTGAGAGCACCTTTTATCGAAATGATGAAGAAGCCTACAAAGATGCTTGGGACAAGCTTAACCACAGATATGGCCAGCCCTTTGTCATTCAAAGAGCGTTTTGGGAAAAGCTGGCTAAGTGGCCTAAGATACAATCCAAAGATGCAGAAGGTCTGAGAACATTTTCAGACTTCTTAAATGCCTGCTTGCAAGCCATACCTCATGTTAAAGGTCTGGAAATATTAAACGACTGTGAAGAGAACCAAAAGCTGGTACAGAAACTTCCTGACTGGGCATCTTCCAGATGGAACCGTCAGGTCACAACAGCCCTCATGGATGGAAAGGAGTTTCCAAGTTTTCATGACTTTGTCAATTTCATGTCAACAGAGGCAGAAATCATGTGTAATCCCATCACTTCTTTACATGCTCTTCATTCTCGTGAGTCACCTCAAGAGAGAAGAATCTCAAAGGAAATCAAAAGAAACAAAGCAATTGTCTTTAAGTCTCAAAGAAGTGTAAACAATGACAAACAAACAGCAGTTAAAGAACAGTTAAAAGCACAGTGCATGTTGTGTCAAAATGAAAATCATCAACTTCATAAGTGCCCGAAATTCATGGAAAAGTCTTTGAAGGACAGAAGGGCCGATGTCAAAGATAAACTCTGTTACGGGTGTTTAAAACCGGGTCACTGTGCTAAGGAGTGTCGTCGTCTACACGCATGTGATGTATGCAAATTGCGACATCCCACATGTCTTCATGATTACAGCTATGACAAGGACGGAAACAGAGAATGACCATTGCCCACGGTAAGCAATGTACATGCACTTGAGAGTGAAACTACTAATGCCATGTCACTTAATATCACAAGCGAAGGTCAGTCAGTCATTATATCTATGATCGAACCTGTATGGGTGTCGTCAGTTAAAAATCCATCCAATGAACAGCTCGTGTATACTTTGCAGAGTGACACTACTTTCATTGATGAAGAAGTTAGTAAGGCACTCCAGTGGCCAGTCACCCAGTGAAACTCAAACTAACCACAGTGATTGGAGACAATGTGATCATTAAGAGTAAAAGAGTATCTGGTCTTCGTGTAAGAGGTTACAATTCATCAGTACATATCAGTCTCTCTCCAGTTTACACAAGTGAGTGTATCCCTGTCAATCGTGATCAAATACCAACGCAGGATAACTGGAGTCATCTGAAGGTAATCGCAGACAAATTGCCACCACTTCTCAGTTGTGAAGTAGGTTTACTGATCGGCTATAACTGCCCCAGAGTGCTAGCTCCCAGGCAAGTCATACTAGGTAAGGATGAGGAACCATATGCTATTCTAACAGACTTAGGATGGAGTATTGTGGGCTGCTCCGCACAAAGTATTAATGAATCAACAGGATTCAGTCTTTGTCACAGAATAGCTACAAAGGAAATACCAGCTTTGACACCTGTGGATGCAGTTTGTATACTCGAGTCGGACTTTAAGGGTGTTACAAGCAGATGACAAGATGGTCTCAATAGAGGATATCATGTTCCTAGACAAACTCAAGGAAGGAATAAGGAAAAATGCTCAAGGACATTATGAAATGCCTCTTCCATTTAAGCAGCAACCATAGTTGCCTGACAACAGAGAACTTGCGGTCGTCAGACTTAATCATTTGAACAAGAAGTTCTGTAAAAATGAGAAATACAAGACAGACTACGTTACTTACATGAATGACATCATTGACAGAGGTGACGTAGAAGCAGTGAATGATGCAACCAATGGTGAAAAGTGGTACATACCACATCATGGCATCTACCATCCAAAGAAGCCAGATAAGCTACGGGTCATTTTTGACTGCTCCGCAAAATTTAAAAGGTACAAGCCTCAATGAACATTTACTACCAGGTCCAGACATGATAAACAATCTCACAGAAGTCCTTGTAAGGTTCAGAAGGCATCCTATAGCAGTAACTTGTGACATTGAGAAAATGTTCCACCAGTTCCACGTCCAAGAAAAGGATCGTGATTATCTGCACTTTTTATGGTGGAAAGATGGGACACAAATTCAGTGCTTCAAGATTACCGAATGAAAGTGCATCTATTCGGTGCAGTGTCTTCGCCCGGTTGCGCGAACTATGGACTAAGATATCTAGCTATTGAGTACAGTCAATCACATGCATTAGGCGCTCAGTTCATCACTAGAGATTTTTATGTCGATGATGGAGTTACAAGTGCAGAGACGGTAGAAAAGGCGATCCAGTTGACAAAAGAAGCACGAGAGCTGTGTGCAAAGGGTGGTCTTCGACTTCATAAGTTCGTATCAAATGACAACACTGTTTTGCAGAGTATACCAGCATCAGAACGTGCTGTAAACTTTGAAACAAAAGATCTCACCTTCAATGACATGGCACTTGAGAGAGCATTGGGTATTCATTGGAACATACAGAGTGACAGCTTTAAATTTCATTTCCCACTAAAAGGTCAACCTACAACACATCGTGGCATACGGTCAACCGTTGCCTCTATATATGATCCTTTGGGCTTTGTAGCTCCATATGTCCTCAACGGCAAGAGGATCCTGCAAGAAACGTGTCGCCAAGGTACAGGATGGGATGATCCGCTCTCCCCTGCACTCAGCCCACGGTGGGAGAGATGGCAGAATGACTTTGTCAATTTGGAAAAGGTGAACATACCACGATGTTATGTACCTCCTGAATTCAGAAAGGTTGTGAAAACCAAAATGCATTATTTCTCTGATGCAAGTACCTGTGGTTACGGTCAGTGTTCTTATCTGAGAATGATAAATGAGAATGATGAAATTCGTTGCACTTTTCTCATTGGCAAAGCCCAGGTTTCTCCTTCAAGGATTATTACAATACCGAGATTAGAGTTGACGGCAGCTGTGGTATCAGTCAGAATGAGCAATATGCTCAGAGAAGACCTTAACCTCACCAATGTCGACGAATTCTTTTGGACTGACTCAAAAGTGGTTTTGGGTTACATAAATAATGATGTCCGCCGGTTTTACACATTTGTAGCCAATAGAGTCCAAAAAATACTCTCAAAGCACAGAACCTAATCAATGGCTGTATGTCCCAACGGATGAAAATCCAGCAGATAATGCTTCTAGAGGGAGAACAATAAATGAGCTGCTCTCATCTAACTGGTTCTCTGGTCCCTCATTCTTGTGGGAAAGGGAAATAACGACCTCAGATGTTGTGCTGGATCTCCCAGTTGGAGACCCAGAAGTAAAGAAAATTCAGACATTACAAACAAAGACCGTGGAAAGTAAAGATCTTGTAGACTATTTGTCCAAGTTCTCATCTTGGTCTAAAACAATCAAAGCCATCGCACGCCTTCTGAGATGGATTAAGAAGGATAAAACAAATTTACCGGCTTCTGTAAGGGAACAAGAGGATGCTACATGTTTGATTCTAAAAGGAATACAAAAGCAAATGTATCAGAAAGAGATCGATGTGTTGAGTCAAGGAAAACAACTTCCAAGTAACAGTAAACTTCATCACTTGGATGCCTTCATAGACAAGGATGGTATGATCAAGGTGGGAGGTAGATTAAGTCACTCATCATACTCTCACTCATTTAAGCATCCACTGATCCTTCCTAAAGAGCATCATGTAACAAAGCTGATAATTGCACACTGTCATGAAAGTGTAAAGCATCAAGGTAAAGGTTTCACAATAAATGAAATCAGATCGTGTGGCTATGGAATAAATAGAGTGGTCACATCTTACATTCGCAACTGTATAACTTGTAGAAGGCTGAGAAGATCTGCTGAAGGACAGAGGATGAGTGATCTTCCCTCAGAACGTGTAGAGCCTTCTCCACCTTTTTTGTATTGTGGTATGGACTGCTTTGGTCCTTTTGTGACTAAAAAAGGAAGAAAACATCACAAAAGGTACGGTCTGCTTCCAACATGCCTGTGTTCAAGAGCTATTCATATAGAAACATTAGAAGATATGTCCACAGATGCATTTATTAACAGTCTAAGGTGCTTTATTGCAATTTGAGGCACAGTACGGCAAATAAGATGTGACCAAGCTACCAATTTCGTAGGTGCAAAGAACAAGCTGAACTCAGCACTGCAGGAACTTGATCCAGAAAGGCTCACTACTTTTCTTGCAGATAAACAGTGTGACTTTGTTTTGAATGCCCCCCATTCCAGCCATGCAGGGGGTGTATGGGAGTGGCAAATCAAAACTGTACGGAGCGTTCTTAGCTCTACCATCGTCGTTTCATCAGGCAGGCTTGATGATGCTTCATTGCGCACCTTGTTTTATGAAGCCATGGCAATAGTCAATAGTCACCCCTTACAGTTGACAACCTGAACAACCCCAAGAGCTTAGAACCGCTCACACCTAATCATCTGATTACCATGAAACCTACCACAGCTCTACCTCCACCAGGAAAGTTCATAAGAGAGGATGTATATACGAAAATGAGATGGAGACGTGTGCAGTACCTTACTGAACAGTTTTGGAGCAGATGGAAAAAAGAGTATCTTCACAACATCGCTGCTCGACAATGCTGGCATGCTCTAAAAAGGAACTTTGTGACGTGGTCATGGATATCGATGAAACCTTACCAAGGAGTGAATGGAGATTAGGAAGGATTATAGAGACTGTTCTGAGCCCAAATGGACTGGTAAGAAAGGCCAAAGTAGCACTTGGTGACAAAAGACTAAACAAGAAAGGAGAACAAATGCATAAAATCTCAATAGTAGAAAGGCCAGCTCAGAAGTTGGTCTTGTTGTTGGAAGCGGAGTGAATGCATCTTCAAAGGACTTTATTATACATACACACAAAGGTTATAAGTGAAAATTAGTCATGTTTGAGAAACATTGATAATTTGGTGGGAGTGTAACAGGCTTTAATAAGAGTTATCTTTAATTTCTCTATTTGTTTTGTGTTGCCTTTGATATATTTTGTATGTTAAAACATTGTTTAAGGATCGAATTATTTCCGTTGTTTACGAGGGACTTTTATTTTGAAACGGAATTTGCTTTCATGGTAAAGATAGAGTAAAGAGAAATGGTATGGAGAGCGAACGCTTCATGACGGCTTAACAGAACTTGTGCACGAAAGAACTGTTTAAAAGTTTATTCAGCTCCCCCGAAAAGGCATAAGGTTTGTGTATTTGTATACTGTTAGTTGAAAGCAAGTGTTTTGTGAAAAATCGCTGAATATGTCTAGTAATGTTAATGTACATTTTTATATCGCTTCATTCAGCTCTTACGGTGATTTCTGGAGTGAAAAAGGAACGCTAATAAAACTTCAAGAAACATCAGTAAAGTTTTGGCCATCATTCGGACGGGGTCCGCTACATTATACGATATAATTGATATTATTCGACTGTCTTTCATTTTATAAATAAAAATGCAGTTACAAATCCCAACCGCTAGATGGCAATTGTAGCGCTACTGAGATGATTACTGGCAACGCGAGACTTGAAAGTAAAGACCACGGTTGCGTTTGGAATTTTGTTTTTACACGAGAGAGCACTAAGTTTACCTGTCGGAGAGCAGCGGGCAAACAACAAACGATAAAGGACATACTACTTGGTCTTGTAAGTATCTGTGTTTTCGTTTTGACGTGTTCATTATTTATCTGTATTATTTGTTATCATGTTTAGGAACCGTGACATTTTAGTGAAATGAGCAAAACGTAGTTGATAGTGATCATGACTAGGCCCCACGGTTCAGCATGCATGTGTTCAGAGGATTAATTGCAAAATTTAATAGATAAGAGTAAACGTTTTATCATTTGTACGTGTTTACAAACTCAAGCGATTTTAAAACAGCACAAGAAGAGCAAACAATAGAGCAAACACAGATTTGACAAAGATTAATCTATATTAATTTATACAGTGAACACACTCAGAAGAATTGAACAAAGTGAGGAGGAGTTTCAACATCTGGAAAAGCAGTTGGAAATCGAGGAGATCCGGGCAGCAATGGTAAAAAATAAAAAATAAAAAAAATATCCAAACCATTTCCTCACTAAAGCTCTCATCTTTGACAAAGTCCATCATTTATTTTAATTATTATATTGAATTTATGACTGAGTAATGGCTTGTTACATACAGAGAGAGCATGAGCTAATTGAATAGAATATATTTGTCATTGTTCAAGTACAATAAGATTTATTTTGAAACTTCCAAATTGATAGTAAAGCTTAAAAATACAAATGATTTAAAATGGCAATATAAAATTATCAATTATAAGAAGTTTGCAGCAGTATTAAAATAGTGCAAATAGCGCAGATGTGCAATGCAGCATTACAACCTAAACAGTACAAACAGAAAACATATTGTAATAAAAACGGTAGGGGTGAATTTATTATTCCATGTACATTGGACGTTAATGTGTGTACTGGGCTGCTTTTTAGTTATAGCAGCTATCACTGTATTGTTATGAAATCAGTTGTGCCAGACAATTTTGGAGGCAGAGACAGATTGTGGGGGGCACTAATAGGGAAAAACTTAAACTGCTGGAATAAAGATTTTTAAAGGGTTAGTGATTGAAAACTTGCAGGTCAATGGCATCAGTGTTTAAGGATGGTAAACACTTGTACTGTTGGTTGTTTTATTTGTTCAAATAAGTAAACCAACAAAAGGGTTAATCTTATTATTTTATTTTTTTATGTTGTCATTTATCCGTAATGTTTTAATGTTAAGTGTGATAACATGCTCTTTTTTATTTTAAATATCTTGTTATTTAAAATATTTTATTTTTCATTTTTATATTTTTATTATCTTAAGTTGTTAAAAATCCCATATTTTTATCACAATATTTATATTTAGGTGTATTATATTTATAATAATTTTATTTTGTCATTAATTCTTTAGTATTTTTATCATTTTATATTGTCTTAAGTTGTCTAAGTTGTTAAAAATGTTATTTTTCTTATAAGCTGTATTTTTAATTTGTTTGGATGGATTGTCATTTTATTGTCTTTTAGACGTATATATGTATCCATTCATTAGCTGTCTAACTGATGTCTAGTCTATTCTTGGGCTACGATTAGACGTCTATTAAATTTTCACTGAGCCCAAATTTTGCCTGGTTTTAGCCTAGACGTCTGGGCTGTGTTTGAACGGCTAATAGACGTCTTTTAAACGCAAAATTGCTTGCTGCATAGACTGGACTTTTCCAATAGCTTGTGTTTACTGGTCTGACTAACGATTTCTATAATAGCCTACATATTTTTCTATGAATATAATTAGGAATAATTATATTCACTATATTCCCATGACTTTTAAACAATTCTGTGAGACAAAATTTATAATAATCTAGAATTAAATGCCTCATTGAATGTCTAATTTGATGAGTAGGTATGTTGTCAAACCATCATATCTTGTTTAGCAAACGATCAAATAGCGCGAGAATTTTAAAGGCCCGCGTGGCGCTTCGGTGAACTGAAGGGTCGCGCGGCGTTTAAGCCGTACCTGAAGTTTATCGTCACTGATGTACGCGCCGTTAATCCCGGTTTGAATAAAAGATGAGTGCCGGCCGGGGCTTCTGGGTCAAGCAGAAGTGCCACCACACGGGGCTAACAGTAACTCAAGTAAAACTTAGCAAAACTACATGCATTAATGCACGAGGCGGGAAACACGTCTTCAAGTGCAAAGATTTCTGTGTAACTTAAGGTGCGTCAGAGGCTGGACTGTCAGCACCTCGCCGTGACTCGCGTTTCCCAGGAAAGAACGGCTATACACCGGCCTTCTCCGGTTTCTAATGACGTGCATGCATTATTGAGCGCGCTCTCCCGGTCCCGCTCGAGGCACCGGGTCAGCCACGCACGCACAAAACGGACGGCGCTCCAGGAACATTACACTGACGCTGGCGTTGTTTAATTCATGCAACCTCCGATTAACTGTCAGTTTAGGACCAGGACTATCCCGACTGTAACAACACTGCAACACGGGTGTTAAAGCAATGCAATAATACGTATAGTTACTAAATATGGGTTAAAATACACCATAGTAAAAACTGTTACTGTGGACTGCATCACACCAACACTTTTCGGCGGCTAATTCTACTAAATGCATAAATGTAAATGAAACTTCACAGAACATCAAAGAGCTACTCAGACATAATATATCCAAATTTTACCTAGATTGCTAGGGGGGCAGTCGTGGCCTAATGGTTAGAGTCGGTTCAAGTCTCAGTTCTGGCAGGGATTGTTGGTTGGGGAAGTGAATGAAGTATGACATTTCAAAAGTCAAAGCACACTTGCAAAATTTCACAACTGTTGTTGGCTATTGTTTAGTCCAGCAGCTCATGATGTTTTCAGTGTCTCTCCGAGCAGCTGAATTCACAGTAAATGAAGAAAACTTCATCTCTGCATGTGCGGAGTTTAACATGCATTTGGAAGCACAGTGTACACATAATTTCCAACATTTTTAGATAGAGGTTTACAGCATTTACCAGTATTCTGCCGAAATAAAAAGCTTGAATTTGAAACATTAAAAGCTCAGGAGTTTGAAGGTTTGAAAGAATTTAAGACATGAAAGTGTGTAAAATAAAACACTGTAATAGTATCACATTTTTTAAATTTACAGTATTGTAATTTAAACTAATTATAAAACATTGAAGACAGAAATACATTACTGTTAATAAAAATTATAACTATTATTGTTAATAGTTTGGTTCCTAAAAACACAAGTGTGAATAATGTGGACTGAGACGCAACTAAACTGAGGTTTGAGTCCAACTATTAAAGATAATCATATCACAGTTCAAATGGCAATATAACAAAATAAATGTTTTGCAAATGTAAATTTAATGTAAAATTGTTAATTTTGTAAATAATGTTCAAAATAAAACATTTGCTTAAAAAAGACAATGTTTTATCTGTTTAGTTTTTAACCAACATAAGTTAATGCAAAATTTAAGATACTGAGTTCACGTCAAATAAATATTTAGTTTGGCTGACAAAAAAAGTTGGGGAACTCCTGAATGAGGCGAAAGGGCACAATGTCTACTTGGTTCTCTCAAAACTCATTTTCACATTTTGCGTGTCCTCTACTGGGATACAACTTTTTATATTAAAAAAAATTATAATGCATTAACTAATGAAAAAATACCAAAATGTGCAATGCAATGGTATTATCTTTCACAGTAAGTGTTAATTCCATGAAACAAAACATTGGTGGTGCACTATTCAGTACCTGAAACACACAAGATGTACTGTGCCTCAGTGAAATCCTGCCTGTCCTGGGACTAGGGTGTCAAAATCTGCAATAGGACAAAATGATACTGTGGATACACTTACATTTAATGGGGCCGCAAAACAAGATAATGTTACAACATGGCTGGATTTTGTTTTACAATATGCAGAGGTTTAAGAGGTTTCATCCCACTTTAATTTAAAAAAAAAAAAAAAAAAAAAAAAGTTACATTTGCTTGTTCTCCAAAGCATCACATGAATGCAGTTATACAGTACTTGATAGTCTTCCTGCAACCAAACCGGTCACATTTAAGATGGATGTTTAGTTTAAAAATTATAATAGTAACAAACAAAACACATCGAGCAGCCACACTGACAGCAGCCTCCTCTGATATTCTGTGCACTAAAAAAAAAAAAAAAAAACTTAAAATGTGCTGATTTGCGTAGTGAATTTGACCCTCGAAGGAACTACCATCAGACTCTATACAAAAATGTAAAGCTCTACTGCATAAAAAGAAAAAAGCGCCATCTGCTGGCTAAAAGCTTTCTGATCTAAATTTTGCAGGAGTCAGTCTTGAGGAGTGCCCTTAGAAATGTCATTACACATTCTTTCACAAATAATATATTGAAAATGCGTACTGGACAATAATTAGATACTGACATAAAGAAAGAATTTACTTGGGATATAGCAGTTAAAGAATGTAAGTTCTTTATCCATGTAATTTCTCAATTCATGTGAAACAGAAGGTATTTAGAGGATAAGAAATATGAATCCCATTATATTATGGAGATAAAAAAAAAAACCAAGAACAACAACAATACAATGTTATAACAACATGAATAGACTGTACTTGTTTAAACATCAATCGATGTCTCATCTCAGAGAAACAGACTATATGGAGGCATGAGGTTTACATAGTGAGTGTATAAGTGTAAAACACACAGATATATACATACAGTACATATGCGCATACACACACTCATTCATCCATATATTTACACATACATTCAACTCACACAAGACACTTCAGACAACCAGTGAAAGTTAAAAAAAAATAAAAAATAAAAAAAAAATCCTTTTACCGGTATATAAGCCCTCAGTCCACCAAACAGAAAGTAAGACACGTAAACGAAAACAAAAGAACAAAAAACAGATTAAATGCTGGAATGAGCTTGATGCAGGCCATGACACCTGCAGTCTGCAGGTTTAACGCACAAGTCGGTGGCACACAGACTAGTGCTTTTATCGTGTTTACAGACGGAGCGAGGTTTGACTCGCTCACTCCAAGTGCACCCTCTCCTGGTCAGGGTTTGAAGCGCACTCTTCATTCAAGCACAAATAAACTCAATAAAAGCTGACTAGTGAAGCAAAAAAAATTAATCAATAAAAAAGGAGAACCTGAAGAAACTGAAAATCGGCACGCGGACACACCATCACCAATGTAAAAAGGAAACAAAAACAAACATATCCCAGTTGCAGTAGTTATACAAATTCAATCGGTCAGATGAGGTTGTGGTTTGAGCTGTATGTGATATTATAGATAACTAGTTGTGGTTGTTTAAATTTGTCTTATGTCAATTATTACAATTTTGTATAACTGTAGAGATCAGCAAAAGCACCATAGATTTAAATAAGCATCTAACATCCCTGTTCCCTCATACATATAAATAAGTTTCATATTAACTGAAAATTAGACTCTTCTCACAGTCGGCTTATACTGTCCTTTATAGAAACATAATTAAATAATGCCTCTTATTTAAAAAAAAAATTTAAATGTAAATATCATCTTCAAATCGAATAAGCTGAAGACATTCATCATATCATATGTGTGCATTCATCATCGTGTGGTTTGCGCGTGACTCATCTGAGAGCATGTAAGTGAGATTAACCGTTCAAGGCTCCTAGTATCTCAGCTGAAAAGCACATTTCCTTAGGAAACAAGCAAAATCCCCAGCTTCACGGATACCAGACAACCAAACTGTCTCGGCTCGGAGCGATTTTCTGGGAGGAATGGGCCCTGTTACACAGCTGCAAGTCGAGGCACTGTAGGTCCTGGGCTCAACGGGTCCTGTTTTTCAGAGCTATTGAGTCCCATGGTGTAACTGTATGTCTGAGCCCAATATGTCCTATGGTGCAGCTCCACCTCTGGGCACAGTGGGCCCTGTGGTGCAGCTCTGCCTCAGGGCTCTGTGAGCCCCATGGCACAGCTCTGCCTCAGGGATCAGTGGACCCTGTGGTGCAGCTCCATTCATTTGTTGATTGAGCAGCATCCTCAGAATAAGGCGGCGCATTTGGTCAGTACAATTTGGTTTCTTGTTGTTAGTTGTATCTCCTTGGTGATTGGCGAGAGTCGGCTAGCTGAAGAGCATGCTGAGATAACTTAAACCTCAGCAGCCTTCAGGCCGATTTTCCCCTCGTCTTGTCAGTCCGAATTGGGTTTCTTTAGTGAGAAAGCGTATATGTTAAAATGATCACTCAGCTGCTTCACCTGCACAGGGAGACAGAAGAAAAAAAGACCATAATGAGAAATATTTAAGTGTGCTTGTGCATAAAAACACGACTGTTGCAAAAGATAATTACATTATATTTATTATCTAAACAAAAGTTGAATAAAGTTAGGATAGTTTGAATAGTTAGGATAGTGTGTGTGTGTATGTATATATATATATATATATGTGTGTGTGTGTGTGTGTGTGTGTGTGTGTAATTAGTATATATACATTGCCATTCAAAAGTTTGAGATCAGTAAAAAAAAATAAAAAAAATAAAAAAAATACATTGTGTTTTATGCTCATCAAGGCTGTATTTATTTGATCAAAAATACAGAAGAAAAACCTAGTAATATTGTGAAATATTATTGCAATTTCTAATATTGGTTTCCTATTTTAATATACTTTAAAATATAATTTATTTCTGTGACATAGCGCTGAATTTTTATCAGCCATTCATTACTCCAGTCTTCAATGTCACATGATCCTTCAGAAATCATTCAAATATGCTGATTTATTATTAGTGTTGAAACTGTTGTGCTACTTATTTTTTGGAACCTGTGGTACTTTTGTTCTTTGATTCTTTGATGAATAAAAAAGTTAAAAAGAACAGCATTTATTCAAAATAGAAATCTTTTCTATTAATAATATGTCATTACTATCACTTTTCCATTTTCCACTTTCCATTTAACTCATCCTTGCGGAATAAAAGTACTAATTTCTTAAAAAAATAAAAATAAATAATAATAATAATAATAATAATAATAAATAATAATAATAATTAATGAACCCAAACTTTTGAATAGTAGTGTATATTGTAACAAAATTTCTATTTTGAATAAACACTGTTCTTTTTAACTTTTTATTTATCAAAGAATCCTGAAAAAAGCATCACAGGCTCAAAAAATATTAAGCAGTACAACTGTTTCCAACATTGATTATAAATAGCATATTAGAATGATTTCTGAAGGATCATGTGACACTTAAGACTGGAGTAATGATGCTGAAAATTCAGCTTTGAATCACAGAAATAAATTATATTTTAAAATATATTAATATAGAAAAAAATATAATACAATAATATTTCACATACATACATATATATATATATATATACCCAATTATTATTATAAAGTAGTTTAAAATATAACCATCTTAAGGTAAATTAAATTATTCTTCATGACTACTGAGCTAATGAGCAGTCTGTGTGTCTTTACTCACAACTGATACTCCATAGTGTATGTGAGTGAGGAGGACTATGGCGGTCCATATGTAAAGGGTGGTAATTTCACCATTCTGCAAAGTCCCAGATATCACTAGCAACACCACAGCTGTCATCGGCAACAACAACAAACTCAGTGGCTTGCATCGAGTATTACTCATCTGGCATACAATGAGCTTGCACTGAAAGAGAGAGAGAGAGAGAGAGAGAGAGAGAGAGAGAGAGAAGAGCGCATGTCAGGAGCAGACATCTGACAAGATGTTTCAAATAGAACTGAAAGACATCCATTGTCATGGCTGCACAATTTGTTTATCTACAGCAGAGAGCTAGAGGACTGAGTACACTCACAGTAACATTGGAGAAGGCTGTTCCCACCATGAGATAAAAGATTCTGGGTTGCTTCTCGATGATGTCTGTAGGAGAGAGACTGATCCACAGTGTAGACAGCACAAACAAGAGGACGGGAGAGAAAAATGGCAACAAGGCCTCATACACCGAACTGTGCTTCAGGGTGTTATTACGGTACGCCCTGTAATAATACAGAGAGAAAGAGTGAGAACAAACATCCCTGTTCCAAAGTATACATTATTTAATAGAGAATCAGTAAGCTACACAGTATGAAGTCATTTTAATGTAGTCCAAAGGCACAAAAGGCCTGGAATGAAACTTACTTAAAGACATTGTAGAGGCTCATTGGCAGTGTTACAACAAATAAACAACCTGTTTTAAAAAAAAAAAAAAAAAGAATGAGGAAATCAGATCATCCTTTAATTTGCAAGTTTGACCTAAAAGCGAATGAAAACCCAGCATTTGAAGTATTAACTAAGTATTAACTGCTAATGAAAGGACAGAGTTCACTCACCAACAATCATAACAGTGAAGAGATCTCTGTAATGAATATTCCCAATAACAGGTTTGTACCATGTTTCCACACCAACCACCGCTGTTACTATGTACACGACAGAGATAGTCTGGCATAGAGATGGAAAAAAAAACATTAATTAATACAAACTGTTAAATTTATTTCCATTCAAGTATCACTGAAGTTTCCAGTGCTGTGACATGTACAGAAACTAAATTCTACCTTCAAGAATTTATTATTTTATTTCATATTTTTAAAATACACCAATGATAAAAAAATTTGGGGTCAGTATGATTTCTTTTTTACTTAGAATACTTAGAATTAATAATTTTATTCAGCAAGGATTCATTACATTGTTTACAAAATGACAGTAAAAACTTTTATAATGTTACAAAAGATTTCCATTTCAAAAAAAATGTTTCTTTAACTTTCTGGGAAAAAATAAAAAAATGTATATATTATATATATATATATATATATATATATATATATATATATATATATATATATATATATATATATATATATATATATATATATATATATATATATATATATATATATATATATATATATAGAGTGCAATTTTAATATTAAAATACATTATCTTAGAAGTAAAATTATTTATACATTTGTATATTTTATTTTATTTACTTAATGTAGTATTATATTACATATTACTAATATAATATTAATATTGCATAAGATATATAGATATATATAGATATATATATATATAAATATACTTTAATATTTCATAAAAAACATTTTCTTTTCATGAGCTTATCTTTAGGTAATAAATTACCACTTGACTGATGTCGTAGCCCCAGGGCAGGAACAAAATCCCAGTGTTGTACTTCTCCCAGTGAGACAGTATGAAGGAAAACAGGACGACCCATAACAGAAAATACAGCGTCACCACGCTGACGCCTGTCTCACCCCGTCCGAAGACAGAGTACACTGTAGCGACGAAGAACACGCACGCCCAGCTGTCCAGGCCGTGGTCAAACAGCTCACCCAGCGGAGTGCTGGAGTTTGTTCTCCGAGCCTGTTTGCCGTCCACACCATCTGCATATACACACACGACAAAATATATTTCAAAGTCATATATGCAAGCATACACACATTCCAATACAAACATGTTTCCAATCTTGTTACCACATTCACATAATGTTTCAGAGGTTCTCTGGATCCTAGACATAATGTTCACAGCTCTTCCCTTAAAAAACTACAGTGTTAAAAAGCAAGCCTCTGCAAATTTGCTGAGCGTTCATATTTTCATATGCAGATGTATCTTCTGTGGCTGTATTTTGGTCAAATGTCCTTCTTGGTTAAAGGGCTAGTGAGTTATTAAAGTACAAAGCACACGTCAGTAGGTTTATAAATGTACACAGGTGGGACTAAAAATAAGATTTGTGTCAAAATCAGATCTGTGCATTAGATTCTAATATAAATGAATCCTAAAACACCTAATATTGTCTGTTTTGCTGATAATATTAATCAAACAATACTACTGTAATGCACAGCTCCATAAGTATTTTGTTCATTTTAAGATCAAATGCCATTATTTTAATTACCGTAGCTAATGTTTAGCTTTTTAAATAAAGGAGTGCGTTCAATATCATACAGGTATTTGCGGTGTTAATGAGAACTGTGAATGTTCTGAACAATCTTTCAACTCTATCAGCAAAAATGTGACTTACACACAAATGAAGTGATTTTGCAAAATGATTCAGAAAGATTAAGACCACTAGCTGACAGAAGATTGGTCAATTAACATTAGTACCTCAAAAAAAACACACACACACACACACACTTACCTAAGGTATAGGCCAGAAAATTTAACAAACCAGCAGCTATCCACACCCAACTTGGCACATGTATATGGCCTTCCCCTGTGCCACAAAACAACACCCACCAAATAATCAGTGCCATTTGTGAGTAGGTTCAATCTCAGTTAGGATAACAGCATGAAAATATACAACAAATTACATTAAAAACGAAACATACATACATAACATAAATAATGTGCTCAATTAATTATGTAATGTAATAATTTATATCACTTAAAATACGTCCAAAAATAGTAAAGAGTAGCATTAAACTAAATGAATTGCTATAAATATACCCATAAAAATACCTACATTTTTAGTTCATTTATGAAGAATGAATTTAACTTTTCAATGCTACATATCAGTGAATAACACTATGACTTCAAAATGTTTTGTCTTCATTACTACCTAACACAATCAGATTTGTTACTAGGACTAACACTTTTTTTTGAAAGCAGAGCTTGTTTTAATTATTTACTCTACAACAATGAATGTACAGTGTGTGTATATGTGAGGAAGCTGCTATGTGTACAGGTGTGGCTGTGTATTAACAGATTATTGAGAGAATGATGAGCTGGAAGTGAGACCTTGATCCTTGTCATATAAAAAAAGACAATGTACTTATACAACATTTTTCTTATCATTGCACATAATCATTAATTGGTTATTGTTATAATCATAACAAATGTGTTAATGTCCCTGAGCTTTGAGAAAGAGAGCATTACCCACAATACCCTTTCACTAGCACATCAAAACCAAAACAATCATACACACACAGTTTATTGACCTCACCTGAGGCATAAAAGTCAAAGTCGAAAAAAGACAGCAAGGTGAAGGTGAGTACCAGGAACATGAACCCTGTAAATGTGATGAGGTTTGGGGCAAGCCATGTGGGCAAGATCTGAGACAGAGCGAGAAAGAGAGAAATTAGCAAGCTGCAAATGGTCAGATCTTTCTCGCAGGTAATCAGAGCCAGACAGAACATTCATTAATGTTGCATATATGCAATTCAATGAAAGCAAAACACAATGTAATGTTATTCTTTTCATGCAAAATACCAAAATACATTCATGGATTTGAAATATTTTTATAAAGATTGACAGAAAAGTAACAAATTTTGATAAACGCATATTCATAACACAAAATAACATGCAAAAAACAATTTAATAATAATAATAATAATAATAATATATTATAATATACTATATGAATAAATGAAAAAAGATCTACACTAAAATTTACAATTTATAATTACAAAAATAAATAAAATGCTATACTAAAATTTCAAATGTATAATTACAAAATAATTGTAAATAGAAATATTACACTAATAAAACTGTATTTAACAATATACAATTTTAAAATATTAAAATTAATAAAATACTGCTGTATGTCATTCACAGTCTTGAGTTGTAATGCATCCACATATATAAATAAAATAAATGCATTATTTAAATAGTACATTTAAATAATATATATTTAAATAGTACATTTAAATAATACAAATAAATATTAATCTTTAATAATATATTATTATTATTATTTTATCTCATATGAGAGACTGGATGCCCTTGTGTATTCTGGGTAACATTCAAAATGACAGTTGTGACTCTCACCTTCACTACTGAGTTCCAGAAGGGGTGCATGACGTAGATAGAAAGGGGGTTAGAGTCAACCGCACTGTACTGTAAAAAAAAGAGATGACAAGATATGCAGAGTAAAACATCACATTAACACTCAGGTCCAGAAGTGAGAATGTTGAAAAGTGCTAACAACAGAATGTTTCTGCTGTCTCAACTAATATTGCACTGTGTCTACAAACTTCAGATGAGATTATTAAAATGTAAACTACATAATATCACTAAATCTCTAATTAGATTCTGCACAAGTAGCAGGTACAACTGGAAAATAAATTCTTAAGTTCAAACCTAGTGACAATTTAAAATGGCCTGAATGTCTATCAAATATGAAACTCTTCACTACAGCACACAATAGTAAGTCGTATGATTCAGTGGTGAAGACAGATCACTTTTCAACCACTTCCCCAGCATGTGTTCACTGTGTGAGCTCACACTTAGGGATAGGGTGGCTATTGAAGACTTGAAAACATCTGGATCTGGGAAGGCCTGAACCAAAACTCCTGAACCCCTGAAAAATATGCTTTCTAAAATGTACACGTTTATTCAGTCCAATATGCTTAGGTAAAAGCACACAGTTTTATTTAAAAAAAAAAACAAAAACAAAAAAATTAAATTAGGATGTTCAATGACCCCTACAAGTATGTGCAAACATGCAGAGCAGCAAGAATAGCACATAACAACTCAGCAGCCTGTACATCTAACAGCTCAAAACACTGGCAGTAAATAAATACACCTTATCAGGCCAACAGAACATTACACCAGAAGACACTTTCATTCACAAGTTCTGTCAAATAACCACTCAGAAATACACAAAACTCTGCGTCACACCCAGGAATTCAACCTCTCGACCCCTTCAGTTCCACACCCTTTTAACCAGGCCATCCTCTGCAGAGAAGCCGAAAATTAAAGATTTAATTGTTTATTTCATGTATTATAAATTAATAATTATCACATAATATGAAGATGTATAATAAACAAAAAAAAAAAAAAAAAAGAAATGACCAAAAAGCAATAATACTGATTTTAGTTGTTTGAGACATAAGCACTCAGATATTTTGTGTTCATTTTGGGCCATTTGTGTTCATTTTCTAGCATGTAAATTTATACAATCAATAAATTAACAAATCCCTGTTGGATCCTGTTGAACACACATAATGACACTGTAATATTGTGAAATATTATGATTTAAAATAACTGCGTACCATTTCAATATATTATTTACAAATGTAATGCTTTCCTGTAGCTCAAATAGTAGAGCATGGCTCTAGCAACACCAAGGTCATGGGTTCGATTCCCAGGGAAAGCAAGAGCTGATAAAAAAAAATGTAGATACTGTAACTTGAATGCAATGTAAGTCGCTTTGGATAAAAGCATCTGCTAAATGTAAATTTATTCCTGTGATTGTAAAGCTAAATTTTCAGCATCATTACTCCAGTCTTCAGTCACATGATCCTTCAGAAATCATTCTACTATGTTGATTTGGTGCTCAAGAAACACTCATTATTATTATTATTATTATTATTATTATTAAAACTTCTTATTATCATCATTGTTGAAAACAGTTGTGCTGCCTAATATTTTTGTGGAAACTATGATACATTTTTTTCAGGATTGTTTTATGAACAATAGTTCAAAAGAACGGCCTTTATTTGACATAGAAATCTTTTATAACATTATAAATGTTTTAATGCCTTCTTGCTGAATAAAAGCATCACTTAAAAATATTTTTAAAACCAATCCATACTGATTAACAATTATAGATTAAGTAAGCGGATAGATAGATAGATAGATAGATAGATAATCCAAGACAAACGCCCACAGAGTAAGAAGTTATAATAATCATGAACAAGACACAGATACGGTTTATGCAAGCAAAGGGGTTAATAATTGGATAAACAAAGAGTTCAGGTGCTTCTTCTTCTGTAAATTATATCAGAGGTCTCTGACACTACAATGCTATAATACAGTAACAGCTGAATCTTAAAAGAACACAACGAACAATTAAAGTGAAAGCACTGCGAGCTTGTGACTCACATGCAAATTATGTCCTAACCATAGATCCTTGTTAAGAGGCGGAACCAGGAGCCAATCCCTTTACAATTCAACCCAATTTACAAACTAACCAACAACATAAAGCATGTAGACTAACTACAACAAAACTGGACACCGTGTTTGTGTTTAGCTGGTAAAACAATGTGTAGAACTGAAGATCTACTTTACTTTCACCGGCGGTTTCAAGTCACTGTGGTACGCCAGTGAATTAACCGGGTAATATCACTAATATGTCCTTAAAACATTTGAGTTGGATGTATATATACTAATAACTAAAAGGGGTATCAATTCATCCCACAAATTGGAGGGGAAAATATATTCAATTTCTCTTAAAAAGTGACAATAAGCCGCCGTTGTCCTTTCTAGAGAGCGGCACACACCGGCAGACCTCAAGCTTCATGATAGCATTAACAGCACGGCTCGGCTAGCTGACACACTAAAGTCCTACACGTTTTGCAGAATAAGAGCGGTCTCACCTTATATTTATCAAAACCTGAGAGTTGCTCTTGGGTGACATAGTGGTAGAGAGCCATGATGACCGCAGCCGAACTTCACCACCGTGTCGCCGCACAGGATCCGCAGTGCTGCGCGTGAGCGGCGGCGGTGCAGTGGCGTGACGTCTGAAGCTCCGCCCACAACACCGTCTGATTTTTCATATTAAAAGCCGACGTGGAACTTGCAGTAACACACAATTCTCGATGTAACACACACAAATCTAACAGGAAGTATCTTGATTTCCTTTTTCAAACACAGCCAATCAAAATGGCACACGAATTCTTGAGTGCCTCATATTAACTCAGGGATCCTCAAATCTGGCACACAAGATCCACTTTCCTGCTGAGTTTAGCTCTAACCCTAATCAAACACACCTGAGCGTGCTAATTATTGTCTTCAGAATCATTAGAAAATCACAGGTAGGTAAGTTTTATCAGGGTTGAGGGCATTGGCCCTCCAGGGTAAGATTTGAGGAACCCTGCACTGACTCCTCACATGTGCAAACTCTCATTGCTTTAATTAACACCAACCAATCATGGCTTTAGAATAGGCCTATAAATACATATCTACACAACTACACGTGGTTGATGTATTTCTTTCCTTTTGTACTGTGTAAAACTGTATTCACAACTACATACGCTTACGGTAAAAAAAAAAAAAAAGGTTTCAGTCTTGCTTTCGTGTTTACAGTGAATCTCTCTGCCAGTAACTTTTAATTTTGTACAGAAATGTACATAGGAGCTCATGACAGAAGAGCTTTAGGTTTTGAATAACTGTGTATATGATATATCCAAAAATTTATTATGGCAAAGGTGTTTGTAACGTAAGACAAATGTTTGCTTTTGAGATGTGTTTGTGATGTTTTGAATGCAGTGCTTCATTTTGCAAGAAATGTGTGTGCAATTCTTGGATTTGTGTGTGAAGTTTTGAAAAAAAAGAGGCAAAAGACTGGAAAAGGGCATCTATATTTTCTTGAATAAAGCCCCCAAATTAAACTGTAAAATTAATATTCTAAATATGTAGCCTATATTTTTAGAAATATTTTTTATTTAGTTATATTACATTGTTTTTCTACTCATTATAATGCTGTACTGATTGATTGATTATTTATTTATGTATTTATTTTTACACAAACATTTTTATATTGTTTTCCTTTAAACTGTTCTATGGACCACCCAGCCACAGGGGATCCTCGGAACTCAGTTTGAAAACCCCTGGACTAGTCTACATAAAACATTAACAAATGTTCCACCATATAGACTAAATATCCACAAAAACTATTATTTTACACTACGTGAGCTGGGAATTGAGTTAGTTGTCACACTTTTTATTTCTCATTGTAAGTTAATTTTTTTTTTTTTTCTATAGGCATATACCTTAAAGGTATGGATAAAATAGCTATTTAATAAATTGTTTTATATTAAATGTAATGTGTATAAATTAAATATGGACACATGGCTCGCTCATGCTGTTGTGTCACTGTCTACCCACTAGGGGTCGCTACAAATACACGAATCTAAAAAAATCGTCAACACCTCAGTAGAAAGGTTACATCTGACATAACTGCATGTTTGTCGATTAAAACTAAATAAACTTCTCGTGTATTTATACGACATCTCTATACACAGTTATACAAAAAAACCCTACTTCAAAACATTTAAGCGTGATTGTGCTCATTTTAGTCTCAAGAAAATGTGAATAAGCAGCTGACTTCCCCTAAAATGAAAACTGAGTTAAATATAGAAGCAGAGAATTAATTGCATACCTCTATATATTGTTTCATGGAATTAAAAGTAATGCAAATTTAAAACTACTTAACACATTTTCCTTACATTTTTTTTTTCTTTCTCTTTGTGGCAGTTAACCTGAAATATCATTATTAGGATGACATATCTTCAAATCACAGTAAAAGGGGACTAATACAATGACATGGATCTCCATTTATTAACGTGCCATAAAAAGCGTCACATTTCAAATAACTACAATTCACAAACCTAATCTCTGATTAAGGTGCTTGGCCCCCAAATCTGTTGTTTGCAGATATTAAACACAGGTCATGTTACATTTAAAACCGCTATGAGAAACAGGTCACATTCATAAGGCATCTAAAAACATTTAAAAAATAATGTTTCTACACACATTCTATTATGCATAAAATATTATATATATAAAAAAGAATAATAAACCATACATTGTTTTAAGATATGTTGCATAATTATATTTATTTAAAATTTAACAAAGTAAAGTTCATCAAGGATCTAGAAAGTAAAAACTGGATCTTGCTAGAATTGGGAACTTCAGCACAGTAACAACATGATTAATTCTGTACAAGCCCTATTTAGTTTCTCTATTAAATTTAAAAATTTTAACAAATATTAAAGCCAGTAACTTATGCTGGAGACATTTCCCTAACCCCAGGCCCAGAAGGCATCTGCAAACTTTTTTCATGTTTTTTACACTGACTTTGAGGGAAAGTTTGTGGAATGGATTTTAACATGCTAAAATGGAACTGAAGGCATAATCAATTTAACTAAACATAAAAGGTGTAAGGAATATGTAGAAATTTCTGAATGATGGGCATTCCAATTCTGAAGAAATCTGTCCATGCAGGCCTGTAGATCCCAGAAGTGTCATGGTGTCAGTCCCATTAAGCAAGAGAATCACCTTTACCACGGGATAGGGGGTGTTCATGAGGGCGGGGCTTGTTTTGACTGTGAACGTGCCGGAGGTTTTTTTGTGAGGGTCGAGCAAAGCAGGACGTCAAAGAGCGTGAGCTGCAGTCACAGGCTCCATCCTGGCAAAGAGATGTGAAAGAGTAAGGACATGTGCTCAGCATTAAAACACATCATGTGACATTAAGACAAAGACTGTGCAAAATATTATTAATGTAGATTTTCTAGTTGTATTTAATAAAAATGAGTTCCAGTGTGATCCTCCTGACTGTATTGTATGTGTCCCATATACTGTATAAATCATTGTTTTACAAGAACATTTCTGCTTATTTAAAATAAAATAAATTAAAATATGTAATGAATATGTATCTTTAAAATACACATTGTCATATGGACAACCAGTCAGTAAACAGACTGACTCACAAATCTATACTTAAAATACCAAGACATAACTTTTATTGAGGAAGTCAGTTGTGAACTCAATAACGGCTCTGAGCAAGTCTGATTCGTACAGTGACTAACAAGTGAGTCCGAGGCCATTCCGTGAATCTTTTTGACTGACTCGCTAAAAAGAGTTGATTCATAAGAAACATTTGTTCCTGGCAAAACCACATATGGACACAGAGTGTTTCCAGAGTGACTAGATTTCAAATTACTGTCGCACTTATTATTTTTGCAACCATTTTAGTCTCACTGAAATATTACTCCCTCAACACCTTCAGTTAATTTTTTGTCATGTTATTGAATGGGTTAAACTTTGCTACTAACCTCCAAGCCCTTGTTCTTGCTGACTAGACCCCTGTCGTTTTGGCGCTGAGTTTGGGTCTGGCTCTGACACACCGTCTCCTCTTTTTGGCTTTGTTTCATAAATCTGCGGTTCACGATCTTGGTGATGCTGTCATTTCTGACCAGTGGCACTGCTGGTATACGAGACGGGGGGTGCTCGGATTTCTTTGAACCCACCAGACCGATGTGATCCCTACGAGCTGCTGGCGCTTTCTCCATCTCCGGGTTGGTCTTCTCTCCTCGACCACACACATTGCGCAGAAACTCATGGACCAGACCGTACTTGTGAACACCTACATTTTTACGGCCGCAATGTTTATCGCTGCCCTGCACTGATACTGAACTCGGCCTGCTAGGTGTCGAAGCACGTTGTGGCTGAGCCCACAAACCACGCTCTTTTGCTCCATAATCCAGCCTGGAGGAGGCGCTCAGAGATGAGGAGGAGGACAAAGAGGATGTGGTGAAAGAGGAAGAGGATGAGGGGGATGTGGAAGAGGAAGACTTAGAGGAAAACGGAGAGGATGCAGAGTGTCTGCGTTGAATTTTCGGCGAGGTGGTCTGTGGTTGAAACCGATCTGCTGAACCAAGGACCCTTTCCAGTGACACTGACGTCTGCGGGGTTCTTGAAGATACAAATGAGGTCACTCGGGGAGACCAGTGCTTCACAGCATAAAGACATCGAGGACCATCGGTTTGTAGCCCAACTGTGGTGACCTGTGGTTGGGATTGAGTTTGCGTTCCTATACTCACAACACTCACCATACTGCTCCCAAAATCCTTTGCTCTTTTCCTCTCCAGAGGGCTGGATTGGGAGGTTTGCAGCACACTGGCTGTAATTTCCTTCATGTCATCACTCAGGTTGGCTGAGACGTCCAAGTTATTAAAAGCCAAGTGTGAAGGGGATGCCATACTGGATGTCTGAAGACCAGAAGAGGATGTAGAACTGATGACAGCATTCGAATCTCTCTCCATCAAACTTTGGCAGTCAAACGGCAGGCTACCCAGCCAGTTTTCATATGCAGCGACCCAGTCTTGGTTTACAAGGCCACAGGAAACGGCATTGAAATGTGGTTCCTGGCTCTCCTCAAGTTCTTTCTCCTCTGCTGCTATCAGAGAGCTCATTTGGATCCTTTTTGCTGATGGTGGGCTGTAATATATACGAATGCTGGTTCTCTCTGGAGCAGTGTGGCTTCTCTGGGTCAGCTCCCGGTTTAGGTTCAGACCAGGGAAACTGGGAGGCATGATAGGAGAGTCCCAAGTCTTGCAGGGGTCTTCTCTGTCCAGAACGGCAGCTTCTCGACTGAGGTACTTCCACTTCTTGTTGGGTTTTGCCATGCCAGTTTTGAGAGGCATCCTGTTGGAAAAGCAAACTCTGTTAAGGAATTCAATCAGATAATCTGAGTTCAAACTATGGTGCAAACAAATGAATCAAGCTGACCTCTCCATTTTTCCATCTTTGGTCAACATCTTGTATCTGGGGGACTGAAAATGCATCAGAAGTATTATTATTTGTGCATGGACAATAAGTTCAGTTGTGTAATTTTATTATGTATTAAATATCAGATATAAAATAACAAAAAAATCCTTCAAAAACACCTTTACATTAAGAATAAAATGAAACAACTTAGGGACTTGGGATAAAAATAAATGTCAAGAAATATTGTATGCAATGCATTGCAATATAACCTTTCAGTAGAAAAAGACTGAATCGTTTCAAGACAGGGAATTGTTCCCATATTGCTTAGGGATGAGCAATTTAAGATAAACTGCAGCAAATGAAAAAGCCTGTCTTATTTAGAAAGTGTGTCAGAGAGATAGTTAGAGATTACAAAAAAGAAAACGCCAAGAAAAAACCCTTGGATCAGGAAAAAAATATTGGCAAAATTCCTTTGCACTCCAATCCAGGCTTTACTTAACCCCATCAAACTGTCACTGTCTGCATTCCACTTTTATTCTTAGCAAGATAATAAACAGGACTTTTTGTTTAAAGGAAAGAATGAAACTGCTGTAAACCCAGAGGACAACAATACAATTTAAAGATCCATTATGCATTTGTACCTTTGTATAATGCTTCATCATTTCTCTCTCGCCTCCTTTCCCTTAACCCTGCACAATTTTTCCCTTTGTTTGCTGTAAAGGAAAGTAAACTCCTTATTTGAACTTCAGCTGAGCCTTGATAAGTCTCTCTGTGGTCACTGTGGTTTGGCTAAGCCCTTTTCAGAGTCAGAAGTTGTGATTGAAGCTGATGTCTGCACTCCGCCTGCTGTCCTACAGTCCCAAAAGGGGATTAGCCTAAATTCAGTTGCCATGCGGCCTTTTCACACACACACGCTCACGGGCCTGTCTCATATCTCTGACCTCTGTTGCTGTAGTAGGACTGTAAAAAATGTATTTTATTAATGATCGTTCAGACTTCAGATAGCAGACAGCATGAACTACTGTTCTACAAAACTGAACTACAGAAGTGTGGAGTCTGTGAGATATTTGAATGTTTTTGAAAGATGTCTCTTGTGTTCACCAAGGCTGTATTTATTTGATTATTTTCAAAAATTCTAATTGAATATTTCTTTTAAAAAAAAATGTAATTTATTCCTGTGATGGAAAAGCTGAATTTTCAGCAGCCATTACTCCAGTCTTCAGTGTCACATAATCCTTCAGAAATCATTCTGATATGCTGATTTGAACTTTAAGACCTGTTTTAATGGTTGACCTTTGACAGTTGAAATCATGACAAAGTTCCACAATACACTGAATATGTAAATTATTGTTTCAGTGTTTTACACTAATTTTTGCTCTGACCTGCATTTTTCTGTTTTGCTTAGCTGTCTTCAACCCTTCGCACTCTAGACGCACATGGTTCAGGTGTTCTAGCAGTTCCTGCCGCTCAGAGCTCCAGCTGCTTTCACGGACCTTCAGCTGTCTTGTCAGGTCCATCACTGCAGTGTAGGACTCTGCTAACAGGTGCTGAAGCTTCTCAATGTGGTCCTTTTGCAAAGCTGCATTCAGGTCTGATGGACCCTTTACTCCTGCCTTCCCAGCTGAACCATCCAGCTATAAACAAACACAAACAGCTTGATGACATTTCTACTTCAATTTCCTCCCTAAGTCCCTACAGACGCAAGAATGAAGAAAGAAGAGGAGACGACATGAGAGGCAGACAACAGGTTCATTGATACTCTCTGAAGGGAATTTAAACTGATCTTCTAGTTCTCACCCTGCTTATGAGGCTCTTGAGCTCTGCACACTCCACGGCCCACGCTGCTTTGGCATTTGCAAACTGCTGGATGAAAAACTGGGCTGCCCTGTGCTGCTCCCAGAGTTCAGAGAACAGATCTGACAGTGCTGTCCTGAGGTCTGACAGCAGGGCACTGCTCACCTGAGAGAGGAACATACATTAGTGAATGAACACTGGGCAACAGGAACACAACCAGACTAACTGGAAATGAGCAACAGGTCAAGGAACAATGCTATTGGGCAACTAAACACTATTATTTTTACCCCAGTAATCCTCATTCTTTTTCATACCTGACTGTTGCACTTCTGTTGAAGATTATACTTGCATGCTTTTGACTCTGTGTCCTTAAGCAGATGAAGATCATTCTGACAATACATCTGAAATGAAAAGACAAATAAAACTGGTTGTTTCTGTGTAAAATAAACTTTACACCATTTCAACATTTATTGTGTGAAATTATTTATATTATTCTTTTAACAAAACATGTCACACTGAAGAATTTTGGCACTAATAAAGCATTTTTTAAATTAAGTGAAATATATGAAAAAATATAGAATTACAGAAAAAGCATTTAAGAATTATATAAATACAGAATATTTTATTTTGTATCATTTTCAGTCTTACTCTAATTTTCTTAGATTATCTCTCTATAAATGTATATTAGCTCAAATTATGCAAAGGGTGTGAAAAATATTATGTAACTGTGACTATTTAGGACACATTAAATGGTAAACGTATTTTCCACCACAGAACATTATTAACACAATACATGATGAGATGGGAAAGATTTGATGGGAATGCATGTATACATACTGTATCATTAGTGGGCAAATTAAATAAATGAAAAGTGTGTTTTAGGTATTCAAAGGGCCCAAAAAGTGCCCAAAGTTGACCAAACACCCAACTACACAACATATTCGTATATTCTTTTGGCAGGCCTTTTTATGTTGCATTCAATGTACATTTACATTTATTTATTTATAGCTTCTTGCTTTCCCTGGGAATAGAACCCATGACCTTGGCATTGCTAGTGCTATGTCTGAACTACAGGAAAGCATATGCTGTTATTTCAATTGCAAGTAAGAAACATTATAAAGAAAATTTCAACCATCTTCATCGATAAAGTTGCGTGACCGCAGTAGCAAATTTCGTTGCCCAATTTACCTCAAACAGACTCTTTCCATCAGCTGTGGGTCTCTCTCCCTGCCTCCATTGCTGGATGAACCATTGGAGCTGCAGAGTGAGCAGCACTAAGCTGTCCTGGTTACACTGATTTCCAACATTTCCTTCACATGGAAGTTCTCGACTTGCTTGATTCTTCGCGTCCTCTTTCAGTTCACTTAAATCTTCGCCAAAATGTAACATATTCTTCTCTGTAACAGGCCCAGGGCGCTCTGAATTGGAGTTTGACAGCACCTCCAACTTTTCCACAAGAGCATGCAGTTGGGCTTGTAACACCTCTAAACCATTGGTCAAGGGACTCGACATGGGGTCCAAAAGCCACTGTGTTTTGCACTGAGGATCTACTGCAGTTTTGCCTAAGTAGGGAGCACCAGCAGGAGTGTTATGGGTACATGTAGGTGAGAGGCCATTTTTTGCTGGAGTTGTTAGGAGCTGGATAGTCGATCTGACAAGCAGCGCCTGGTCATGGATGGCAAGAAGACTCTCTAGATCTTTCACACCAAATGTGCAGTCTGACTTACACTGAGCTTGTCCGTCTTCCTCTTTAGTTTCTGCAGAAAGCTCCTGTTCCCCACCAATCGGCCCTTCTCTGTGCATGTGGCTGATAGAAGAATTCTCCATATGATTCTCCTCTACATGCATCTGGTTCTCCTGCACATTATTGTGGGTAGTCGTTGCATCTGCATTCTCTTTCCCATCCAGACATCCACCTCTAAGCATCTCCCCCTGTACCCCAGTTTGGAGAGGCACTGCTAATTCTTCACTGGCCCCCTTTATCGTCTCCTCTTCTTCCAGGCTTCCTCCTCCTCGTTCACGCAGTTCACTCATCTCAGCTCGCAACCCACGGTTCTCCACCTCTAGCTCCACTATTCGACGACTCAGCAACGTGGCTTCCTCCTCCACCAGCCGCAAGTGAACTTTGACCTCTGCTTCTCGGGTATGGGCGGAGTTAGTGGCACCTGCTGCAGCCTGGGTTTCATCCACCTCACCATAAAGCAGATGGTATTTGGAGAGCTCCTCCCGCATCGCCTCACTCTCCAGGGCCATCTTTGTTAGTTTCTTGCACATGAGCGCAGACTCTTCTTTGGCAAAGTGGAGCTGGCATTTCAAATCAGCACTGTCATCCTGTAGAAGACACAGATGTGTCAAAACTTTTGGCATATATCAAAAACATTTATTAGAACAAACAGAGGAACTCTGATAAGTAATGTTGGCCCTCTACCCAGACCTGCAACAAAGCAGCACTAACCTTCACAAATCAATCATTAAGACTAATGTAACTTCCAACACACCTGTGGAGAGAGCTTCTTTTCACTCTTGCTGGATGTTGATCTCAAACTTCGTCTCTTTAGAGAATTCTGTGGATGCAACAAATCCATAATTAGTCTAAAGACATTTCAGCAGCTTTTATAACACAGCTTACTATGTATAGGTGGGTTGATGCAATTTGTCCCCTAAAATGATGTCCTCCTATGGGCATAAATGTTAATTTGAGTTATATTAATCATAGTTGTTATTTTCCTTCATACCGCTGTCCACTGCATTCCAATACGCAATGAAATGTGTGACTGTAAGGAAAGCATGCACCTAATAAACACACTCAATCATGTTCGTGTAGTGAGATGGCAAGAGCCCCAATTCCATTACTACACCAAACATCCATACTGCTCCAAGTATGTCAAGAATGCTGGCTAGAGTCAGTCTATCTGTCTGCTGCTTTGTCTAGGAGGTTCAAACCCTTAAAAGTACAAAGAGCAGAGGAGGAGCATGTAAACTTCAAATTATCTTCTTTAAATGTTAAAAATAACCTCATCGAGTCAATCCAAGCTGTTAAGCGCAACACCAAGCTAAAGAATAGTACTCATCATATTATAGCTTGATGTTTAGAGATGATAAATTAGTCATTTAACTTGTGTATTAAGACTGAAAAAAGATTTTTGACTCTAATGGATGAGTAAAAAGTGTCTGTATGTAGATTATCATGTTTCAGGTAGTGTCAGGCTCACACGAGGCCTTGATAATCTGGTTGTAGCTGATTTGCTCTGCTGGTGAGGATCAGGAATGAGCAGCAGCTGTCTGAGCTGAGCTGCTGGGATCCACTTCTAAGCACTGAATCCTGGATTAAACTGAATGCGTACCGTTATTAAAGACCTACAGGCCTTCATTGCCAATAAAATTTGACTTGTTTGGTGCATTATGTTGGTATAATGGTGGTGGCTTATATTTTTTAGATTTTTAGATTTTTGTGAGAAAGTGAAAGCAAAAAATATGCCTTCTTGTTAGTATTTTTAGCATGTATGTGGTAATTGAACATCATAAAACCCACATTTAAGCATAATGGCTTGCAGCCAGAGTTGGACAAGGATCACACTTTCAGGTATATTTCTAAGTGGTTTCTTTCTCATGCTCTTCAACCTTCCAGTTGCCCCATTTTTTCTCTCTTCTCCCCCTCACTGCATCTACAAGTGGGAATGACAGCTGCGGTTTGAATTCAGACCCTTAGATCATTCTATGCCCTACCCAAGCAGTCAGCTGTCGGTTACACCCACTACATACAGTTGGGGTAAAGGTCAGATTGTAATCCTAACAGCATCATGAAACTAAGGAGTCAAAGCAACAAACAAGTACTGCTTTAAAGTGATGTAGGGCATAAAGTATATATGCATACTACCATTCAAAAGTTTAGGGTCCATATCAGTTTTTCAGGGTCAGGTTTTTTTCTTTTTGAAATGAATACTTTTATTCAGTAAGGATGCATTAAATTGATAAAAGACATTTATAATGTTAAAAAAAAGATTTCTATTTCAAATAAATGCTGTTTTTTTAACTTTCTATTCATCAAAGAATCATGAAAAATTGTATCATGTTATACACTAAAATATTAAGCAGATCAACTATTGTTGACTTTGATAAAAAAAATATATTTTTTTTAAATTCTTGACTACCAAATCAGCGTATTATAATGATTTCTGAAAGATCATGTGACACTGAAGACTTGAGTAATGGATGCTGAAAATTCAGCTTTGTCATGACAGGAAAAAACGGACATTAAAATATATTAAAATAGTAATAATATTTCAATATTACTGTTTCTACGATTCAGCCTTGGTGAACAAATGAGACAATAGTGTGTACAATAGCTTTGTGGTCATACCACCTGGGATTTGTCCATCTCAGCCTGCAGGACCTGCTTTGCCACCTCCAGATCCTGCAGCCGTTCACGTAAACCCTCATTTTCCCATTCCAGCCGTGAATTTTTCTTTTGAATGGCCTCAAGTTCACTGTGTAGGTGAAGGGACACGCTTTTTGCCACCTGGGAAAACAATATTAATTTACAGTAAAATAAATACACTGCAAACCATGTGTCCATGCTAACTATCCACAAAAATGTTGATGGTAATTTGATAATTATCTCATGTCATTTCATTCTCTTGGGGAACACTGTTAGAACAAGAAGCTCTATAATACATAACTGAAACTTCATATGGAACATTGCAAAACGAGGATTAAGTTACCATGTTTCAGCTGTGGTTTGTGACATTGAGGATAAGAGTAAGTAACTTGGTTAGTTAATTGTTCAGGATTCAATATGGGTTGACTCTCCTATGATCTCCCTCCTTTGCTACCCTTTGCAAAGCACTCATCCTCTTGATGCTCAAGGGGTTGCTTACAATTGCGAACAATGTCAAGGGAAAACGGAAAGAGTGCATGTGATTATACCACAGCATTCAGCGCATGACTTTTCTTTTTTTATAGTGCAGGGCGTTTATTATCAGCATTGAGTTCCAAGAGCAGCTCTACAAACTTGTATTTCTCCTTGAAAAAAGTTAATGATGGAAATGTGGGGAACAGCAGACTTTGAAAAGGATGCTGTTAGATATCAGATTGCAGGACACTCCCATGGGGGTTGTTGAAGACTGAATATCTTGACAGAGTGCTATTGAGGACGCTGAAAAGCGATGGACACACACTGGCCCAGTTTGTGAAAGGAGGGTATCTATTTCTCTCACATGCCTTTAAAATAGACTGGTCATGGACATGCCCACAACACACACCAGCAGCTGTGCTTGGACACTTCCCCTCTTGGAGACTGTGGCTATAGTCCTTGACACATATACCGCACACATGCAAATGCACACACTCTTTCATTCAACCTTGAGTATACTTCCCATTGTGTTTCTCTAAAATACATTTTCACTCTTAATTCTGCACAGACAAAGCGTTCGTAAGAAACCTGAGGAATTTGTTTTGCATAGTCTGGACACAGATTTCAAAAGAAAACAGCCATTTTATATGGGTCGCCCTGCTGTGTAAATTCATTTTTAATTCGTAACGTTCCTACCGAAAGCTCTGTTGCTGATTGGCTTATAAGTTCAAACCAAAAAATGCTTATGCTGTGAGTGGCCCACCACAAACTGAGCTACACCAATTGTCTGCCAAACAGAAAACCGAGGGTTTTTCTCCTCATTTTACTAGTTGGACCACTTCCAAAAATAAAACCACTCACTCACATGTCAAACTATAATACAAAATGATATTTCAGCTCTCACTAAAACCTTAGTACCACGATTTGGGTCACAAACCACAATGGAAGGATTACACAATCCATCTGAGTGCATACTGATTCATAAAAACAGAGTTTTGACTCATTTAGTGACTTACTATTGAGCATTTAACTGGCACTAAGCGTTAAGCAATTTAGATAAACATCCTGTCCCGATGAATGCCATGGACTGCATCCAAAACCCTAACAGTGGTTTTCCTGTACACACACCACCGTAGCTTAATTGCACCCAAATCTTGAGGGAAACATCTATTTAATTACACCCTGAATGTCAGTGATTGCTCTTTATGCTTTTTTTGACCTCATACAAGGACTTTCTCACAGAAAACACCAGCAAATTATGACTGTAAGCACATCCTCACCCTAATATCATGTTCAAGTGTCCTGATAAGCTCTCCGTCCACCTGTCCCGTCTGGGCTACACGCAGGCTGCGTCTCTCTGCTTTCCTAAGTCGGTACTGCAGGATGCGACAGGCCTTGTTGGCCTGTTCCAGCTGCTGTCGGAGTTCCTGCAGCTGGTAAACATCCTCCTCCATGTACAGGTCCCTCATCTCCAGCATCTCAGAGCGGAGCTCCTCCATTTCGTCCTAAAAAAGCAGTCAAAAATGGTGTATGTTAACATCAACTTCATACAACTGAATCATATATGGCAGTATTACAGCCACCATAACTGTTTTAAAACGGAAGTTTTTGACTGGAAAACATGAGATAAATAAATGCATTCTACTTCAGTTGTGTGTACAAAGGGTGTTTCCTATGTCGCTATCGATGTCAGTCTTCAAGCAACTCATCCAAGACAGCACTGGCCTCACATCTTGAGTGTCAGCATGCAGTGCGCATTAACACACAGAACTAGGGGCGCATGCCAAGAATGACGCATTGCCCTTCTTGAATGCATTGGTGGCACTTCTGTTGACTTCTTGATTTCTACTGAGACACCTTGCACTTAATCACAGCAAAGCTTGTCTCGTTCTCACTGTGAACCTGTCCTTCTATTGCATGTCAGAGACAATGAGGAATGACACGAGCCAATTAGTGAAAGTATAATCTTCTAAGAAGAGAGTAAATCTAACAGTATAAGCCATATCACGTGCAATTTATTTTTGCTTTGTTTATGTTACTGTTAAAATACTTATTATACATGTAGCAAACACTGTGGGATTGTTTTGATTTAATTTTACATTAAGTACATAGTCCAGCACATCATATGACATGGTTTATGCCATGTTAGCTGATGATATTAAATGCTTAATAACCATAATCCATCAAAACAGGTTGCATTTAGTACTCTCCTACTTTATCTAACATGGGTAAAGTGAAGGTATTCAAAACAGATTCTCAAATAACAAATAATTAAATGCAATTATAAAACAATACATTGTTTTGGTAATAGAATTCAGACATCTTTTAAAAACTACAGTGTTTATGTTTTAGAAGAGCATCTTCATTTGGTGGATTTCCCATATGCACTCATTTGAGATCAGTCAGATGCTTGATCATGTCCACTATGATGGTGTCAGACAAAACAAAACATTTTCACAATGACAAAAGACCCTTATGGCAATTATAAATGACTTAAATTTGATTGTCTTGTATTTAAAGAGCAAATATGAAATGTGTCCCACTTTACCTACCTGAACTCCATGCAAGAAATTGTCATTTGCAATTAATTACCAAACAAATAAACGAATGAATAAATTAATCAGCAAACCTCACCTTTAAATATTCATTTTCTGATCTTAGGTCATCAATCTCTCTCAGCAGATCCTCATGCACCCCATCAGCAAAGTCTTCAGTCAGATCCGAAAATGCCACAGACGCGCTCAAGTTCAAGCGACTGTCCAGAGAAACGTAGGACCTCTGGTCTCCAGGAGAGATGCTTCCCTCTCCGAACCCAAACCCTGGAGACAAGTTGGCATTGCTCAGACCATCTTCTTCTCCGTGTCCTGATAATATCTGCTCAGCTGAATCGTCCATCATCTCTTCGTCGGTACCTCTGTGACAGACTTCACCACTCTGGGCATCAGTGGACTGCTTATGCTCCTCAGATGCGTCCGAGATCTCAGAGCTGCTGTCGGTGGAAGACAGTTTCCCGGTAGCACAGCCAGAGTCCTTACTCAGGTCATCAGACGTGATGCTGCCATCCGACAGCTTTCTCCTCCCGCACGATTTACTGCGAGTGCTATCGGAGCGTTTTCTCGACTCTGGTTTCATCTCAATTTTCCCTGTGTGGATGTTTGGCGTGACAGATGCTCCACGCTTTGGTTTCTTAGAGTGAACCTCGTTGGTTTTGCTCTGTGAGGCTGCCGGGATGATTTTAGACCAAGTGTTCGCCTGGGGTTGTTTTGACGTCTGATGCCGGTGGATTTGTCTTGACGGCTGCTGGCTGCTCGCGTCTCCGCAGGCTTTATCCTGCCCGTCCCGTCCGTGATGGGATGAGCGTGCATTAGACTCAGGATTTGCCTCAACTTTTGTCTTTGTCATTGCGTTGGCGTTCAAAGATGATAATTACCTCTCATTTACCTATCATTGTTTTTACAAACAAAGACGATTAATAGCCAGTAATGAGATGAATGATTCCAGCAGAATCCTCTCAAGAGTTTGTGTGAGATGAGGTAAAGTTAAGGTAAATCCGGGTAAAGCCTTTAGTCTAGTGTTTGAGTGAATATATGTACTGTGTGTGGCCATGTGCTATAAAAACTCTGAAATCTCCGCCCCAAAAACAGGAGCTTTACTCTCTCTCTCTCTCTCTCCTCTTAGTCTCTCTCTCTCTCTCGCTCACTCTCTCTCTCTCTCTCTCTCACTCACTCACTCACTCACTCTGAGTCACAGATAACTCAGCTTTACTAGCATTATTACGAACAGCTATAATAGTGCCAAAACAATGTTTTACTAGCATTAAATATGCTAGTTTTCTCCCATGCTTATTTGTTCAATATTAATTTAGTAATCTGCTATTTTTCTTATTTATAAATGCAAATGATGGCCTATAATGAGCACACTTATGACTGAAGTCGGTAACAGTGTCTGTATTATTCATTCATAAAATCTAATAAGATGTAAGTTCTTTGATTCATAGGTCTCTTTTCTAAATATATATACACTGGTTTCAAAAGGAAGACAGTTTATCAAAACCCTCGCTTCTCAGCGGCACGGAGCTGAAAATATCGGATAACATTGCTCCGCTGACATCTAGTGGCTTCAAATGAAAGTAAAGTTCCGACGCATTCAGGTGATGTGGGCTGTAGCCCAGGGAGGGGACGCGAAGTGTGGTCCATAACAAACAGCACATCAACTTCTGACACAAGAATATTTAGTAGCCTAATATTCTAATGATTATAATCTGTTTATTATAACATGGTTTATTACATTATGGAATCCAAATTATATCGAACATTAGTTTTATTTATTATTTTTTTTAGTAACAAACCTTAACCAGAAGCAGACGCACAAACCACATAGCGGTGACCAACTAAAACCCCTGATTGCGTTAAATGTAAGCTCAGACTAATCACTTAAAAAAATAAAACTGTTACTAGTCGTTGTTTACTCTGCTGCTTATTGTTTAAATTAATTATTGCTTATTAAAAATAGTAGCTGCAGACTTAACTATTTAATGTGTTATTCGTTATTTATATTTGTAATATATTTTGATGTATTTTTAGAACTATTTAAAATATTTATTTATGTTTTTTTCATTATTTCCCCAAACTGCACGTTTTTTACCTATGTTCTTACACTTTCACTTATATCTTGTACTGTTTTTCTCCAGTTTCTTGCTGCATAAAATAAACTTTTTAACATTTACATTAAGTTATGTTTACATGAAATGCCTTATTTACCATTTTCTAACCTTATTTTAATTAAGTTACTGCATAGGCCTATTGTATGGTTTGAACAGCATAAGAAAAGCCCATGTGATTAAAAAAGCAAAATGCTTTCTCTCAAAACCAAGAAACCATATGTTACACTACTGGGCCTAATTTATTTTCATGTTCTTGTCCCACAAACTCCTGGCCCTGTTTCACAGCACACATATGAATTCAAAATATGCAATGAAGCTGTAAAACATCTGTCTATTTGTGAATTCACTGAATATTTTCTATAGCTTCTTACTGATTTTTCTTATTCACACCCTAAAATCAGTGTATTATCTATATAACTGAGGATTCCTGGACAGAAGTCATAATCAATCAAGGAGCGCCACTGCCACAGCCGACGGCGAAATTTATTGTTAGGATTATAAATAACCCACATCCCTGCCTTTTTAGTACCGACCCCTTTATGTAACCTCAATATAACCCCGCCCCTTCGAGAGGTTAATATCGTGCGTTCGCAGAGGGGTCTTCTTTCACAATAGGCTACTGCTTCTGTCAATCAAACTTCGCCCCGCCCAACCTCGTTTGTACCGCTTCCTTAACCCTCCAATCCAGTTTGTTCTCTCGTCCTGGCGAAATGAATCCGCCCCGCTGTCAGTCTTCCCAAACTGGGCGCTTGTTTTCTGTCCCACCGGAGAAAGGAGCGATCCAGCTTTACATTATTGAAAGGTAACGCGACACACGCACAGTATACAGCCTTTTAAGCCAGATCGACGTTATACGTCGTGTTATTTTGTGCCTTCTTGAAGGTTTTGACGATATCAAACGGGTTGATGAGTAATATGCGGTTTATTATTGGTCAGTGCTCATTGCTAGCGGCTAACGCGGGTCAAAACAGCTCAAGCCAAACACCCCGTGCCTTCCGCCTGCAGTAGATCTAGTTTGGAGATGCCGAGCGAAGCAGGGTATTCATAGTATCAGATATGTTTGTATATTTAACGAGACATAACTTGAATGTCAGCTTGCCCTCATGCACGGATGGCTAGACGTTGCATGGTCTATGATTTGGCAGTGTACCTAGTCAGGATGGGTGGATGTAGATTGTTATGTTAATATGGTGCTGCATGTGATCATGTGCTAAGCAGTGCATTCTGTCTTTCAAATAATATACTGGATCAACTGTTTGCCCTGTGATTTTGATGGGTTTAATCTAACGTTACTCCACTGTTTTGGCTGACACTCATTACACCTGTGCGTATGATGAAAGATGCTACTATGATCCATCTGTTAGTTGACAGCAGTACTAATTCTGGGGAAGTATTTTCACTTGATTGAGAAGAGCACATACTGTGGAGGTGCATTGAAAAAAAAAAAAGGTTTTATACAAAGATGTATTAAATTGATAAAACATGACAGTAGATACTTTTACATGATTTCCCCCCCCCCAAATAAATGCTGTTCTGAACTTTCAACTCATTAAAAAAATCCTGAAAAATATATCAGTATTTCCACAAACATAAATCAGCATATTAGAAAAGATCATGTGACACTGAATACTGGAGTGACGGCTGCTGAAAATGCAATTTCCATCATAGGAATAAATTGTATTTTAAAATATAGTAAAACAGAAAACAGTTATTTTAGATTGTAATAATATTTTACAATTTTATATTACTGTTTTAACTGTATTTTGATCAAATAAATGCAGCCTTAATGAGCTTAAGAGACTTAATCTCAATGACCCCAAACTATACTCACATGTGACTCCAGTCTAGACAAAGTTGTTTTATTGTACTGCTACTACTAATAAGTTATATGTTTAACGTAGTGCTTTTCATCAGTTACGACTGTGAACCGGCAACTAACTGCTGTTTTTAGTAAACTAACTTTGTGCCTCCAGGTCAATATAAATTCTAAAACTACTGGTACAGTATTTTTTTCAGGCACAACCACCAGGAACTGTGCCACTTTTTCTGAGAACCAGCTACTTATGTGGTTGTCTTAATCACCATTGATCTGTAGCACTGTCATTTTCCAGTCAGTTGTACGACTAGTTTTCTCTGTTTATTGTTGTTGTAACAGTCCATCACAGCCAAAAATGTTTATCCAACCGTTCCCTTTTGCTGAAAGACTATAGGGTGTATTGTTTGCATGATTATTTGGAAATATTTGAAAGAAAGTGTAAAAAAGTTTTGTTGTCTAGCAAGTTTTTCTTTTTTTACATATATGATTTAAATAATACTATTATAGTCTGTTTTGGTAAGGTATATAATGTCATGATTTTTTTTTTTTTTTTTTTTTTTTTGTATATTGTGCAATGTTTTTGTTTATGTAAATGGAATTAGATGATATTACATAGAAATATTGTATTATTCACCAACAAAACAGGAACTTAATACACTTGAAAGCCATTTTCCAAAGCCAACATTGTAAAATGTTCTTTGTTTTTTACAAATGGTCTGTCTTATGTACTGTAGCTTCATACAGTTTGGCTGCCTTGCACCCTATCCTTCACATTGAGAGTCCAAGGTTTTCTTTGTTCCAGCCCAAAGCATATGGTCAGTCACAGCCACCTCTAGTCTACATTCATTTCAGTTGAGCTACCCTGAATTTGTGTGGTTGCAAAATGACCAGGGTTACGTCCTGCTGAGCCAGCCAAGACTTCCTCTATTGGCAGTTTACCACATGGGTGTTTGAATATGTGATAGCTGTCAGCTTGTTAAGTGGCTGCTTTGCCTTTCTGAGTTCCAAATAATTTGCATGGTGCCCACCTCCGTTATATGGCTAATAGTTTTTTGAACTGCTTTGAATTTGTACCCGCCTCTGTTATATGGCCAGTTGTTTTTTTTAAACTGCTTTGCATTTTGTTCATCCACACCTTTATAATGCCAGTCTGAACAAGAGTTCTTCCTTTTAGCTCCCTATTTCTGTTTCTGTTTGTTTGTGGGTCAATGACATGATGTTTATTTATGTCCGTTGTATTCATTTATTCAAGAATATATTACAGTGCAATTCATACATTGAATACATTTTGTAATGAGCATTGTTTTTTATTTAAAATTAAATCAAATTAAAATTAATTTTGTTAATGTTTTTTGGGTGCATAAAGTTAAAAATGTCAACTTTTCTGATATGATTAGAAAGAAAAAAGCCTCATTAAAATGATTCAATTCTTAAAGTGTGTTAAATATTTTGGCATAATTGTTTACCATTACTTCTTGAAATTTTTAACAAAATTTTTTAAAATATTAAAAAAAAACATTTGTTTGTCATGTGGTGTGATTAAAATCATGTGGAAAGATAAAACCAACTTGCAGAAAAAAAGGAAAATATTTGTAAGCAAATTTACATTGTCATATTTTGCATGATTTCAAAAAATTCTATTTCAAATGAATGCTTTTCTTTTGAACTTTCTATTCAATAAAATATCCAGTAAAAAAAAGTATCATGCCTTCCACAAAAATATTAAGCAGCACAACTGTTTTCAACATTGATACTAATAATAATATAATGAGCAATTTCTTCATCACCCATTCAGCAAAGGCGATTTCTGAAAGATGTTGTGACATTATTTCAACATTGTCATCACAGGAATAAATTAAATTATAAAATATATTAAAATAAAAAGTTATATTAAATTGTAATAATTGGCCTTGGAGACTTCTTATTGACTCCAAACTTTTGAACGGTAGTGTATACGATATATGTTTGATTAAATGTATTTAATGTACTTTTATTGAAAATGACATTCAAAACCATATAATGTCAACTTGAATACAAAAAGCACGTTTACAAAAATTCTTATGAATTGTGTTTTCATTTTCTTTATTATGCACACTCTTATATGTGCTACCAGGACATTTGCGTCATAATTCGTGAATGGTATCCTTTCTTTAATTAAGCCAACATTGTGAATCGGTACAGTCAGTTGCAATAATGACAATCGGATGCTGACACACTCTCTCTCTCTGCTATGAGCTGCCATTGGCCATTAAAGGATTAGCTTGGTCGGACACTCTCATCAGATGGTTTTGCCAAGCACAGCTGTTTAAAGACTGCAGTGAGGTGATTGGATTTGTTCTGTGTGTTCAATAAGGGAATGGACAGAGAGTAGGTCAGCATTAGTGTCCAGCATGTTCCAGGTATACGGCATAGTAGTAGTCTACAGTACGTTAATGATTCATTTTTATTAGTCGGACTAATTACATCCAGTTTCATGTCTTTTTAATTTTCAAACTTACAATATTGTTCTCTGGTTTGATCTATAGAGCAAATTCAAGCTGTGAAACAATGCCTTCTGATTGATATCAGCAGCAGTAACTGTCCATCATGAACAGCGAGGAAGAGTTCTATGATGCTGAGACAGGTATGTGATGAAGTTTAGTACTGTACATCACATTTTTATCATCACCTATGGCTAAATCTCCCTTCTGTCTCAGGTTTAGAATCAGACGACTCGTGTGAAGTCAGCTTTAAAGATGCCTGCGTCTATGAGAGCAAGCAGACGGTGAATGGCAAAGTACCATCTGAAAATGGAGTATGGGAGAGGCGGTAAGGAGTCTGAATACTGTGAAATAATATCCAGTGGCAGGAAACAAAATGTGAAGATGTTTATCCGTTGGACTGTGTAATGAATTTATGTGTGTGTCTGTGTGTTCAGGACTACTCTGCCAGCGCCCATGTTCTCCAGAAATGATTTTAGTGTATGGGGCTTTTTGAAGAAATGCATTGGAATGGTGAGCACAAGCTACTTTGACCAAACAACAGCTTAGTCAAAAGTTCTCCATTCAAACACAAGCATGAAATATGAAATTGTAAAAGAGAGACGTGTTATTTAGATTGGTGTCATCGTCCACATGCCAAGCCATTTATATCTGGGAATACTTTATCTTTGCAGGAGCTGTCCAAGATAACAATGCCTATTGTTTTCAACGAACCGCTGAGCTTCTTGCAGAGGATTACAGAGTACATGGAACATACATACCTCATTCATAAAGCTTGTACACTTTCTGATTCTATAGAGCGTATGCAGGTTAGTGCCTCTAGGGTTTCTGCAGGTCTTAAGAAGTCTTAATTTGCCCTTCCACAAATTAAGGTCTTAAAAAGTCATGGCATTCAGTGTTGCTCACATTTCAAAAAATTTAGATGTTCCTTGTTTTCCAATACAAATACCTAAAAAGGCTTAAATCAGGATACATTAATTTGAGATGTGAAATAAAGATATGAGGTTTTCTGAGAACAAAATTAAGTGAGTTAATGCTTAAAAGAAGAACAAATATCTTTCAGTGGGATATGAAAACTAACAGATATTTGTTTTTGTGTTAATCATAAACTTTATTTTGATCAGTTTCTCAGAAAATAAGCCATTATGTCATTTTGCTTCTTGGAAAACAAGACATAAACATTGTCTATGAAGAAGCATCCCTTTTTTCCAGTGTGATCAGAAGGTACAGTTAAAAAGTTATTTTCCAGTTAAGCAATTTTTTTGTCAAATGAATTAAAAAGAAATTATCAAATGGTAGTTGTTTTTTCAAACCTTAAAGTGTTTCTCATTGTGTGCTCTAGATATTTACATTTAGAGATCATATTGATATTGTTAACTTTTATAATTTATTACTTACATTTTCTTGAATTGGTTTTAAAAAAGTTTTGAAAAAGTGCCTTCATAAAACCTGCAGAAACCTTGCCTTCTTTATATTTTGCTCTCATATGTGTGCGTGCATGAAAGACTCAACAATTTCTTATTACGCAATTGCATCTCATTTGTCAGCTTGTTGCCGCATTCGCCGTTTCTGCTGTTGCGTCGCAATGGGACAGAACTGGAAAACCTTTTAACCCTTTATTAGGAGAGACTTTTGAACTTACAAGGTAAATCTGAAAAACATTTGGACGTAAATGCTATACATCATCTACTACAAAGCTGAATATGTAAATCCAAATTAGCATGCACCAATAATTTGAATATCTGTGCTCAGGGATGAAGAGGGTTACCGCATGATCTCAGAACAGGTGAGCCACCATCCACCAATCAGCGCCTTCTATTCAGAGTCACTCAATCAGGACTTCTCGTTTCACGGCTCCATCTACCCTAAACTGAAATTTTGGGGGAAGAGTGTGGAGGCAGAGCCTAAAGGCACCATGACACTTGAGCTCTCCAAGTGAGTTTTATTTATGTGACATCACTAAGAATAATATGATCACTTTTTTATTGGAGCTGGAGAGTCATTGAGATCCTAAAGTACAATCGGACCCTTGAGCAAGGCAATAACCTTTCCCTGCCCTTAGTGTACTGTAACTTGCTTTGGAAAGCATCATCTGCTAGATAAGTAACATGCTGGAATGTCCATTTATTATTTAGCATGTTTTGTATGTGTATGGAAGATATTTTGGTTGTTAGGTTTGGCTGAACTATTTTTTAAACACCTTTTCCTCTCTCTCGCTCTCTCTCAGACACAGAGAAGCTTACACATGGACGAACCCTATGTGCTGTGTGCATAACGTTATTCTGGGTAAACTGTGGATTGAGCAGTATGGGACAGTGGAGATAGTCAACCACAGGTACTTCATTTCTTTCCTTTCTTACACTAAATAATTTGCCTGCATTTTCAGCATTTAAATATTGTTGTTGTAAAGGCTGCATTGTGATCTTTCCATGTCACACGTGGATTAATGTTCACTCATTCCCTTATTTTTGACGGAGTCTCTCTGTTTGTTTTAGCACTGGGGACAAGTGTGTGCTGAATTTTAAGCCATGCGGCATGTTTGGCAAAGAGCTGCATAGGGTAGAGGGACATATCCAGGACAAGAGGTGAGCAGTCATTCGTATTAAATGTCAGTGGGTATATCTGGCACCCAGCCTATAGAGTTCACTCTGCACATCCACTTCGTGTCTGTAGCACTAAAGGCATCAGCAATGTCTTTTACAGCTGGATTGTGTATGTACTTTGGCATTTTTGATGCTTGTGTTTGTAACTCATTTTGTCTGGGTGTATTTCAGTAAAAAGAAGCATCGGATTATCTATGGGAAGTGGACTGAGTGTGTATATAGCATTGAGCCAAAAGTCTACGAAGCCAATAAGAAAGCAGAGAAGAAAAGCGGAGGAGAGTCCAAGAAACACAAGCAGGTAAAAAGCGTTAAGTCATTTATCTCTTACTGCAGAGCCGTGATTTATTTTCTGTTCTGTTTTCACATGGAAGTCCAAAAGGGTTCTCACGCATCCTCAAACAGAGGCTTCACCACTTACCACAATAGAGACTGTTTGCAAACTCTTAGAAGAGAACACTATGCCAACTGAAAAAGTTTCAAGATCTTTACTGAAGCATAAAAGAAATATCAACAAGAGCAAGTTCTTTCCATTGTGTAACTCTCACTGTGTTTTTATGTCACTAAACAAACAAACTCCTTTTTCAGTTTTTTTGTGAAATATTTTTAAAATGTATTTATTTAAATAGAATACAAATTAATTATACACTACTGTTCAAATGTTTAGGGTCTAAGATTTTTTTGAATGATTTTGAATTTGAAAGAGGACTTGTATACTCACCTGCATTTATTTGATCAAAAATACAGTAAAAACAGTAATATTGTGAAATATTGGCTTTGTCCGAAAGCTCTAAAATGCTGCCTTTGGAGGCAGCATTCCAAGGCAGGAAAGCATCAAGGCACATCCGAATCCAAATTCTGCTTCACTTCCTGTCTATGGAGGTACCTTCTTCTGATCGAATTTTGAAGGCATCATAGATGAATCCTTCGCTGCCTTTGATATCCCACAATCCTGTGTGTTCCATTCCGTGACGGTTTAGCTAAAAAATAAAGATGGCATCTGAAAGTTGCGTTTGGTGGTCAGTTTGTGTGTAAATGTATATTTCTGACTAACTTTTTGCACTTTTGATGTTATTTCTAGTGAGAAATCAGTATTATAGTAATTAAATATTTGTTTAGTTATCACCAAAACTCATTCAACTCATCTTTGTTGTAGATCATTAAACCGTTATGCTGCCTCAGAAGCCTGTCCAGAATCCGTTTCATGATCTACCTTCATGCAAAAACGCTGCCTGCAAAGTCATTGCCTCATAAGGCAGCGAGGCAGCAAGTCAGCTGCCTAGGGTTTAGGACACAGCCATTGTTACAATTTTGTTTTAATTTAAGTCTATTTTGAAGTTTTATTTATTTATGTGATGGCAAAGCTGAATTTTCAACAGCCTTTATTCCGCTTTTCAGAGTCACATGATCCTTCAGAAATCATTCTAATATGCTGATTTGGTAGTCAGAAAATATTTCTGATTATTACAAATGCTGTAAACAGTTATTTTGTGGAAACAATGATACATTGTTTTCAGAATTCCTCGATGAATGGAAAGTTGTAATGAACAGTATGCCTATTATTAGAAATACTTTAACATTATAAATGTCTTTACTGTCAACTTTGATAAAAAAAAATTTGCAAAAAAAAAAAAAAAAACCTACTGACCCCAAACTTAAGAATAATGTAATTGAAAAATAAAATGTCATTAAAATGATCTGCAGTGTGTTTGCTGGAAGTTAATTTTTATTTCCCTTCTTTGTATTAACATGCAGTTTCAGTGAGAAGTAAAGGTAAAGACAGTGGTATTTTAGCAGTGTAGCTACAGTAACTGAGCCACCATCATACTAGAGTTTGTAGTTCAGTTAGTTTTTTCTAGTCCATTTGCTTCCTGATCTTGCTTTATCTGTAATGTTTCATGGTTTGCATGTAAGGTATTATGGGCCATTAATGGTAGTGCTGTATGCTTGTGATTAGGAGCAGAGTACAGGGGGTGATGATGCAGATGAAATGCCAGATGTTCAGGAGACAGTCACTATGATCCCAGGCAGTACGCTGCTATGGAGAGTAGCCCCTCGACCACCACACTCGACACAGGTAAACCCAAGCCCCCAATGACTCCAACATCTGTCTTGGGTGATTGCATGTTATGCTTATTCTCTCTTTACTTTTCTTTTTATCCTCGATTCTGTTTAGATGTATAATTTTACCAACTTTGCCATGACGCTTAATGAGCTGGAGCCTGGCATGATCGGAGTCATTGCACCAACAGACTGTCGTTTGCGGCCTGACATCAGAGCTATGGAAAAGGGGGATATCGGTATGCACAATCTCTCTTTTGGCTCATTTTGTTACCATCTGTCCAGTAAGCTATCTTCTGGATGTTGCTGTATTTATTTTACCCCTAAGTTTAAAAGCTATTCTTAAATTCCAGATACTGCAAGTCGAGAGAAGGAGAGACTGGAAGAGAAGCAGAGAGCTGCCAGAAGAGAGCGTGCTAAAGACGAGGAAGAATGGTCTACGAGGCGAGTATTTGAATTAAGAGCACAACCATCCACTTCTTTTTTAGTGGCCTGGGTTCCTCATTTTGTATATTCTCTTTCCTCTCACGTTTAGAAATATTTTAGATCTGTTTTGTTTTTGTTTGACAGACAATGAAATCAAATGAAGATAGAGTCCTGTGTAATTTAAACATATTTTATTTGTGCTGGTTTAAGTTCTCTTTGAGAATTAACAGTCAACCTTGATTGTTTTAATTTAATTTGATTTTATTTTGTTATTTTAGAGTTTTAGCATTATCTAAGGCAAACTTGTATAGGTGTTTGAATATTAAATTATACTATGTCAGCTTTATTTGCCATGAAAATAGCCAAGGAAGCTGTCATGGCATTAAAAAAAATTTAATGAAGCCAGCCAGTTCTCAGACTGCAAATTGCATTTTTAACATTCGAAAACAGAAGCAGATACCATCATTTAAAAACCTTTTAGTATGTCCTTCTTGAAAGGTTAATATACTAGTGCAAAAAAAAATTCTATGAAGATTTTGAATAGGCTTTTTATTTTTATAACCTTCTTGGCTTCCCATCTTTCAGATGGTTCCAGCAAGGCAATAATCCGTACACTGGAGCTGCAGACTGGATCTACAAGGGTGGTTACTTTGACAGGAGGTATTCTCACCTTCCAGACATCTACTGATTCGGTTGGGAAGACAGAAAGAGTCTTGAGATTCATCCTTTGCTCTCCTTCACTCAATCCATATCATCTCCTCTCCTTAAGCTCTTTTTATATTTTTCGTTGGAATGTGAGATTCATATGAACAGTTTTTGGACAAAGTCTCTCCAAGAGTTCTACTCTTTACTAGAATCTGGAAATTCAGTGTGAATGGATTTATTTATTTAGAGAGGTAGGGAATGCCTTAATAATTCACTGTTTATTTTCATGTATGTTAGATTTTGAGTTAAACATTCTGTGCAAACCTCAGTATGTTTAGAAATTGCTAGTTTATGTACAGCATGTGCTAACTTACCTTTCCATGTGTCTCGCTAGTTACACTCAGGTGTTCATTTTATGGGTACAAGTGGTTAGTGATGGCATCGCTGCGGTGCCATCTGTGAAGATTTTTTTTGTGTCATTATTGAAATGTGAGGCTGCTCAGAACCTATTAGGAAAGCATAATTTTGTGTTTTTGTTCAAACTAATGCTGTTTTATCATCTCTATTATATGCTTTTTCCTTATCTCAAAAATATGACCTCTGTTTTTGGTATGCATGATGTGCAGAAACTTCTGCCTGATTTTGAGTACCTGGAATGAAAACAAGTTTATTTTTCCGAATTATCCCACTTTTTTTTTTTTTTTTTCCCAGAAATTACGGTTATATCTCAATGATTAGTCTCTTGGGCCATTTCTCACCATCTCCATGGTACAGGGGAGTTTACTAAACCTAATATTCTCATTCCTCACACATTTAGAAATATTTTAGATCTGTTTTGTTTTTGTTTGACAGACAAAAATGAAAGCTGCTCATGTAAAATGTTTACTTGGTAAAAAAAGAAAAAAAGAAAAAAAAGGTGTTTTTTAATTGTTAAAAAGCTCTTATAAATAACACAAAACCTATTACATCCTAGCATTGATGTTTTGAGTGTGTTTTGTAGAAACTAAAGCCATAAATGACTGCAGTGTTGAGTGATACATCCTGGTGAATGAAATGGAGATGGGTGCTAATCTTTCTTTTTATTTCAGCACTTAATGGCTCACGAATGTTAATGTGTTTCACCTTAGCCCACACACACACACACACACACATATATATATATATATATATATATATATATATATATATATATATATATCTCACTCATTTCGAAACTTTAAACAATACTGTGATTTTAACACTCACAAATCTCAGAAGCTATGCAAACATTGATGGGAATGCCTGCCTGTCTATGAATTGTACAGTTTAATGTGTCAATAAGCTCCACTGTTTATGTAAAATACTTTGGTTGGCCTAGCGCAAAGGTGTAAAGCATGCTAGTACTTTTGCTGATGGTTTTTCACACTATTATTGGTTGTTTTGCACAGCCTAAAGTTGGTTAGGTGGAGAGACAGGTGTATGTGACTGCAGTGATTAATAACACTGTTATATAGTTATTAGAAATGTTTATCATCTACACTTAATTGGAGCTCATCATCTATTGTGTAGCACAAGAGTATTTATCTTTAATATGTTCCTTATAGTGCATACAATTCCAAATGCCAAGCTTCGGGCCATGGCATACTTTAAAGGAAAGAGTTAACTACAATTTATTTCCTTCTGTATTTTCTACACTATATTGTGGCATGTCTAAACATAAATTATTTAATCTCACTATCAATGCTTACTAGCGGTTAGAAATATGAGTATATTATTCCACCAGCTGCTAACGTGAAGTCTTTTAAAGCCCTTGAAATCATGAGACATTAAAAAACAACTTATCCCCAGTTGTCTCATGATTTTGTGCCGTGTTTATCAGCTATTCCTGTAGCAATCACATCAAGTTAATATACAAGTAAACCTGGTCACAGTGAATGCAACTATGTAAAGCAAACATACACTCAGAATTTTCAAGTCATTCTGTCTGTGTTCTTATTAAGCTGTTGATATTGGTCGTGACACTAGGGATTGATTGTTTCTGTTGAATTTCACAGATAGAAGCTCAAATTATACCACTGTGGTGCTATGATGGCTTTACATAATTGTACATGACGTATTGTGACTTTTTACTACATTTGTAAAGATCACATGAAATGCACTTAAACTGTCTTATGAATCTGCTCATTTGTAAACTAGCAATATTAATAATATATGTGAGACCTCACTAATTAAAGAAATTTCAGTTTGCTCTTTTGTGTTTGAAGGGAATAGGCAAGCATAAGTTCAAAATTTATGACAAAACATTTGGGAGAAGCTTCAGCTTCTGGCATATGTTTGATGGTGATAACGTTTGTGAAATATTATCTGTTGGTTTGCATTAATTTGACCTAAAATGTGAACTGATCTTCATCAAAGTCAGTGTCATGGATAAAGAGGATCTAATTAAACACATAACATAAAAAGCATCCTTTCTATGTCTTTATTCATCAAGCTGGTACTAATTTAGGAGTATAATTATAAGATAATTCAACAATTAATTTGACGAAGAATTGCTAATACTCAAGAGACAAACCTTTTTTAAGGGCTATTTTGCTCCACGGTCAAACAAATGGTGTTTAAAGTTCAGTTACACTGTTACATGGACGGGTTGACCATACACTCAATACAAATACAGAAGGTGACAAACAATTGCATAATAGCTGCTATGTATTTCTTCCCAGTTCAGCAGTCATAACTACAATGCAAAACAAGACTTATTTGAAACCTAAGAGAACAATTATTCACCATTCAACATTCCTGATATCAATTGAATTATTGAACCAAGACAGAACAAGCCAGACAAGTAACGTATTTGCCCAGCAAAGTGCAAGTAATTCGATCTCAAACGTTTTAACAGTGGTGAAAACGTAATTTAACACCTATAAAAGGTTACACTTATCACCCCAGTCTTTGATAAACAACTCATAGCTGCACAATTCAGCGTTATTTGCGTAGACATATTGACATGTGCAACCACCAATCAGAGCAAAGGATGAAGAATCCTCCACCAATCGAACGTACGCCCCGCCCCTTCTGCTAGTAGAGGTTGGTCGACATCAGAAAGTGAAAGAAATCTTAGAATTTGACTAGAAAGAGAGAGAAATGTAAGTTTTATGCTTGTCATATACCACAATCACCACACATATTCGTCAGGACTGCATTTGTAGATGTGTAATGTAGAAGTCAGTGTTTAAAAGCATGGACCTTTTTTGTTTTAAATGGTTTCCTCAATACTCGTAGCGTTATCTTCGGGTTTAGCTGCGGATCAGTTGCTCCTAGATTAGTAGCTAACTAATTGTATTCTCACTTTACATTAATGATAATGTGTTATATGGCCGAATATTATAACTTTCCTGTACATTTACTACATTGAAACAGGCAGCAGAATGCATCTCGGACAGTGATGCTCTAAGATAAGGATGCTAGTCTTTTGTGCTTGCCAGTTTTGTGACTAAAGTAACGTTATCTGTTTAATTGTTATGAATTCCCCCAATATTTGTCGGGATTTCTGTATTACACGTTAATATATAAAAAAAAAAAAAAAACTTGTATGATTATTAGACCGAAAAATTGCATAGTATATTATTATTAGTAATTTAGTACTATTTTACACGAGTAACAATAATGGTAACATTGAAAATGTAGTAACTAATAACTATAGAGGCCTAAATATACTCCACTTGGAATGTGAAGGATGTTAGTGGCTGAAAAAAAAAAAAAAAAAAAAAAATATATATATATATATATATATATATATATTAGGGCTGTCAGTCGATTAAAATGTTTTATCTAATTAATTACATGATGTGTGGATTAAGTAATCGAATTAATCGCAAAAATAAATTTGACTGAAAATACCACCAGTTATGTGGTGGTTTTAAAGTCCCCATGCTATTTTAAAAGGGGGCGGGGCTGTCTTCCTGTTACAGTTGAAATTATGTCACCCCAAGGAATAATGCTGCGTGTTTCAAAGGGGACCTTTTTTGTTCTCTGCAAAATTGAGAAAAAACACATAATATTGTGTTTAAAATATAACACAATATCAACATCTTATTTACTGAACTGTTGTATAAAATCACATTTGCACTCCTGATATTCGGACAAAATCATCTCTCGTGTAATAGCCTACTGCTCTCCCTGCTCGTGTGATATGATATAAATATGATACAAAAACTCATACAGGGCATTTTTTTTTTTTTTTGCACCAATATCTTGAATTTTATGACATAACTGCATTTATGGAGTTGTTGCCCTGCATCATATTTGTCAACAGTCAACTATATGAAATGTAAGATGATGTACAGGTCTGGGGGCGGGGCCAGTGCGTTAACTACTTAAAATATTTTAATCGCGTTGTTTTTCATAACTAATTAATCAAGTTAACGCATTAAACTGACAGCCCTAATATATACAGGTGCATCTCAATAAATTAGAATGTCGTGGAAAAGTTCATTTCATCTCGACAAATTAGAATATGGTGACATGCCAATCAGCTAATCAACTCAAAACACCTGCAAAGGTTTCCTGAGCCTTCAAAATGGTCTCTCAGTTTGGTTCACTAGGCTACACAATCATGGGGAAGACTGCTGATCTGACAGTTGTCCAGAAGACAATCATTGACACCCTTCACAAGGAGGGTAAGCCACAAACATTCATTGCCAAAGAAGCTGGCTGTTCACAGAGTGCTGTATCCAAGCATGTTAACACAAAGTTGAGTGGAAGGAAAAAGTGTGGAAGAAAAAGATGCACAACCAACCGAGAGAACCACAGCCTTATGAGGATTGTCAAGCAAAATCGATTCAAGAATTTGGGTGAACTTCACAAGGAATGGACTGAGGCTGGGGTCAAGGCATCAAGAGCCACCACACACAGACGTGTCAAGGAATTTGGCTACAGTTGTCGTATTCCTCTTGTTAAGCAACTCCTGAACCACAGACAACGTCAGAGGCGTCTTACCTGGGCTAAGGAGAAGAAGAACTGGACTGTTGCCCAGTGGTCCAAAGTCCTCTTTTCAGATGAGAGCAAGTTTTGTATTTAATTTGGAAACCAAGGTCCTAGAGTCTGGAGGAAGGGTGGAGAAGCTTATAGCCCAAGTTGCTTGAAGTCCAGTGTTAAGTTTCCACAGTCTGTGATGATTTGGGGTGCAATGTCATCTGCTGGTGTTGGTCCATTGTGTTTTTTGAAAACCAAAGTCACTGCACCCGTTTACCAAGAAATTTTGGAGCACTTCATGCTTCCTTCTGCTGACCAGCTTTTTAAAGATGCTGATTTCATTTTCCAGCAGGATTTGGCACCTGCCCACACTGCCAAAAGCACCAAAAGTTGGTTAAATGACCATGGTGTTGGTGTGCTTGACTGGCCAGCAAACTCACCAGACCTGAACCCCATAGAGAATCTATGGGGTATTGTCAAGAGGAAAATGACAAACAAGAGACCAAAAAATGCAGATGAGCTGAAGGCCACTGTCAAAGAAACCTGGGCTTCCATACCACCTCAGCAGTGCCACAAACTGATCACCTCCATGCCACGCTGAATTGAGGCAGTAATTAAAGCAAAAGGAGCCCCTACCAAGTATTGAGTACATATACAGTAAATGAACATACTTTCCAGAAGGCCATCAATTCACTAAAAATGTGTTTTTTATTGGTCTTATGAAGTATTCTAATTTGTTGAGATAGTGAATTGGTGGGTTTTTGTTAAATGTGAGCCAAAATCATCACAATTAAAAGAACCAAAGATTTAAACTACTTCAGTCTGTGTGCATTGAATTTATGTAATACACGAGTTTCACAATTTGAGTTGAATTACTGAAATAAATGAACTTTTCCACGACATTCTAATTTATTGAGATGCACCTGTATATATAAACAGAATTTAAATAGAATTTATCTCTTACAAGAAATTGTGAAACTACTGTATTATAGTTTACATTTGTTATAGTTCTGTTTATGCTGCACAAATAGCCAAATAATAAAAAGTACAGTATTATAATTTTAAATATATTGTTCTACTTCTATACATTATTTAGCTGGAAAAAGATTGTAATTTCCCTCCCTGGGATAAATTAACTTTCTTTGTTGCTACAGATGTCGTCTGGAGCTCTGTTCCCTAGCTTGGTGTCCGGATCCCGGGGCTCATCAAGCAAATACTTGGTAGAGTTCCGTGCTGGAAAAATGACCCTGAAGGGCAGCACCGTGACCCCGGATAAGCGCAAAGGACTTGTGTACATTCAGCAGACAGACGATTCACTCATCCACTTCTGCTGGAAGGACAGATCCACGGGGAATGTGGAGGATGTTAGTACACGCTCATATAAACAGATTTGAATATGCTAAATTCCTTTGTAATGCTGATCTTAAAAATAGTAATATTTTCATTGTTCCCTTTACAAGGACCTGATCATTTTTCCTGATGACTGTGAGTTCAAGAGGGTCAATCAGTGCACCACGGGTCGTGTTTTTGTGCTTAAGTTTAAAGCTGGCTCCAAAAGACTCTTCTTTTGGTTGCAGGTATGCCAGGCTGAGAGCCTTCTGCCATGTAATATTGCTGATTAAAAATGTATTGTAAATATGACCTGAAATACATCTTCAGCAATCACCCCTATTTGACCTTTCAGGAGCCTAAGACAGATAAAGATGAGGAGTACTGCAGGAAAGTGAATGAATACCTCAACAACCCACCAATACCTGGCACTCTGGGGAGTGGAGGCGGCAGCGGCCATGAGCTGTCTGCTCTTGGAGGTATTTCTGAAGTATTTTTGTCCAATGTACTGATACACTTTCTAAACACTCATTTTAAAGCTGAAGTGTGTATTTTTTCTGTTATAATAAACTTGGCACACACACGCTTTCAGTTCTTAGTATTGATCATAGTGGAAAGCTTGAATGTTGTAAAGGAAAATAATTGTGTTGAAAATTAGGTCTCGCAACTGTATTCTCAGTTGCAATCTCACCACTGATACTTTAACATTATTCTCCAGGTGAAGGTGGCCTTCAGAGTCTTCTTGGTAATATGAGCCACAACCAACTGATGCAACTCATAGGACCAACTGGACTCGGTGGACTAGGCGAGTAATTATGCTGCTTTATTTTCTCTCTCTGTGACAGTATTGTTATTGTTAACGAAATCTATTAAAATTGTGTGTGGTAATTGAAATGAAGCTTAAGTAAAATAAAATTAAAAATATGAGATATTATTAGAAATATTAGATAGTAGACTTAAATTAAAAAAACTACAAATTAGAATTATGAAATATTAGATTTAAATTTAAAAATCCCTAAAAATTAGAATTGAAAATGAAATAAACAAGTTTAAGTACTAAAATTACTCAAACTTAATTTGAAATAAAAATAAATAAAAGATAAATATTTAAAAACAGGCAACAAAACAAAGCACATAATTAAATTATTAAAATTTAAACAAAAATAAAACTGAAATTAATAAAATAAAAGCTAATTCAAAATATGAATACCTTAATAATAATAATATTAACTGAAATAATAATAATACTAAAATAAGACTGCCGTGTGACAAATTGATCTGGAAATCTACTAAAAAAAACTGCTATATTGTATAGTAATATAATTTCATGATGTAATATTTTTTAATAATTTTTTGTACTTTTTTTTTTTTTTTTTTTTTGCCTTTATTACACAGGACAGAAGATACTTGATAGGAAGCAATATGTGAGCAAGAAGCGCATGTCAGAGCACTGCCCATCGCTGTTGACTCCAATTATAATATATTTTTATGTCATCAGAATGCACAGCTACTTTTGAATGGATGTCAACTATGCCAAAAATGCATTTTTTGCTATTTGTCTACCAACAGAAGCTAACTGGCCCATTCTTACTAGCAAAACCTTGATCCCTTGTATTTTCTTATGATCAGATTTCATCTAAAATTAATATGTTCCATTATATATAAAGTACATGAACCCAGACATATTTTTACAAGGTTATCTCTTCGCTGACGCCTATCCCTGTAACATCATGAATATTGGTTTGGTCTGCAGGGGGTCTGGGGGCTCTGGCAGGACCAGGTCTGGCCAGCCTGCTAGGAAGTGGAGTTCCAGCTACTAGCAGCTCATCTTCCAGGTAACAACCAGTAATAGCTTGGATATGGAAGATCGTACCTAATCCAGTGACAACTGAAATATTCTTCTTTCATCTTTAGCTCTCGTAGTCAGTCCACTGCCGCCACTCCATCATCCACCTCGGCCGCCACGCGCCTCGGCTCCTCCCAGGTTCCAACCACACCCATAACTCCATCTGCAACAGTCGCAGCCTCACCCGCACCCACCCCCAGCACACCTACAGGCCCTCCTCTCCCTGCTGGAGTCACCAGCCCATCTCAGCCCATCCAACTGAGTGACCTGCAGAGCATCTTAGCTACAATGAATGTGCCTACAGCAGGACAGGGAGGTGAGATCATGATGTTAGTTCTCTGTAAGGAAAACCTTGGATTACATGCTGACATGTCAACTTTCTTTATTCAGTGGACCTTGCAAGTGTTTTGACTCCTGAGGTCATGGCCCCAATTCTCGCTAATGCAGAAGTGCAGCAGAGGCTCCTGCCATACCTCCCATCTGGAGAATCCCTCCCTCAAAGCACAGAAGAACTTCAAAACACTCTCACCTCGCCGCAGTTTCAGCAGGTTTGACTATTGCATATAGTGATGTATAGAAATTAATTATTTTTTTTTTTTTATCAAAACACCCAAAGTTTTCATGTAGTCAGAAACTGAGCATGAAAATAAAGTTAAATAAATGGTAATTAAATTTTGTTAACTCGGTAATTGAACTGTTTATGTTGTTCAGGGTCTCCTGTTCTCAGGTGATAAACCAATTGTAGTAAAAATTCTTCAGCAACGAATCACATTTGGATATTTCATCTAAAAATAATTTACACAGTGCTACTCTAGCATGAGTTTTGGTCAGGTAAAGTGCGTCCTTACTGCTGATATGTTTGATAGACACCGACAGAGTCAAAACACATCAGAGAAGTGCTAATTAAATGTTATGGTTTCAGTCAATGCTTTGGCCAAAACCTTTTTTTTTTTTTTTCTATTTTCGATTGATGAAATTTTGGTGCATCTCCAATTGTGTACGCTTAGTAAATTAATTTCAAGAAAAGTTTGCTGGCATAGTTGCTCTTGGGCCAGATTATTTTTTAGAATATATCTTCTAATATTCATCAGCACTCTTTCTGGGTTGTGTAGGCTATGAGTATGTTCAGCAGTGCACTGGCATCGGGGCAGTTGGGGCCTTTGATGAATCAGTTTGGATTACCTACAGAAGCCGTAGAGGCGGCCAATAAAGGAGGTCAGTATGTACACAAACTGATCTGGTTCATTCCATTTCTAAACACTTTTATACTTTCACATAATATATATATATATATATATATATATATATATATATATACACACACACATTCCTCTCTCCCAGACATCCTTCTGATAAGTCTGTGGTTTATACAGAATGTCCTTACAAGGGCAAAATTGGATGTACTCTAAAGTATCTGGACAATTGTTTTTGGCTAGATTTACATAGATTACATAGATTTACAAATTGTGTAATAAAAAACAGATTTCAAGAAAGAAAAGAACATTCTCATAATGGATAGAATGTCAGTTTTTGCTCTATTTTTTGTAGATGTGGAAGCATTTGCCAAGGCCATGGAAGGTGAAGGCAAGTCGAATGAAGGAGGAGACAAGAAAGATGACGAGGAGGACATGAGTTTGGATTAGGCAACTCTCTACATGAGCTGCTTCTCTGTATTCATCAGTTAAACTTTTTTCTCACTGTAGAGCTTCCAGAGCATCATGTTGTCAAGCTAAATGTCATGTTAAGGGTAATCTGTTTTTTTTTTTTTTTAAGGGATAGTTCACACAAAAATGAAAATTCTGTCATTTGAAAATGTAGATATTTTTATTGAAACCTTAAAGTTTCTGTTCGTCAGTTGAAAATCTAGAAATAAAGTGATCATATCCCTTCACAAGACTTGGATTAAACTACTTGATTCATAAGGATTCGTTTTACAGCTCTTTTGGATGTTTTACGTTTTGGTTACCTGGACTTGTTTTTCAAGGATTATTCAGGTTTATGGGTTTGGAATGACATGAGGGAGAGTAAAAATGAGAATTTTTTGGTGAATTATTCCTTTAAACACTTAATCCTGTCCCAGTTGCAATGTAACAGTGACAGATGTTTTTTTTTTTTTTTTTCCTTACTGTGATGTGCATTTAAAAAATGTACAAAATAGATAGGGTGAATATGCCAAGTTTGATGTGCTTTTAACATTTCTCTGTTTGAGTGGCCTCACATAGCTACTTCTTGCTTTACTAATACACTGGGGTGCGATTACCTTTGTGTCCAAACTATAGATATTTCACATTTCTATTTTAATCAGGAGGTCTTATACTGTTATTAAAACCCTTTTACAAATAAAGAAACTTGCATCAACAGGTAAACAGTTTTTTGGTGTGTATAAATTGACAAAAACTCCACAGGCAACTGAAACAATTAAAAACATCTTTATAAATGCAAATAGAAAAAATGACAAAGACACAGCATCTACACAGCACAACAGATAGGACCCTGTGAACAGTTCAGTCCAAACGAAAGCCTAGCTCACACCGCCCAATAAACACCAACATACAGTGGTTTTTGGTTCAGTGTTTACCCCGTGGGTGTTTAATTCAGCAGTACAAACTATCCTCACACCATTCTATGACATACTGCTAAAATAGACAATTTTGAAAAATAAAGCTTTTGGAAGAAATTCATAAACACCATAAAACACAGTATTCTCATGCAGAAGGTCACAGGATTCCCTCACAGTGCTTGTACCGTTCCACATCCTCAATGCTTCCATGACAGTATCACAGGAGTGAATGTATTCACATACAGTGAGATTTCAATCAACACATCACATGGTTTTCCAACCGGATCTACAGTCACATTCATAACGTGTCAAGGTGTGTGATTACTCGGTATCAAATAGATTAAAGAAACAAGATGTGTGAAAAACGGTATGGCAGCAGAACCATACTGACAAATGTAATAGAAAAGGCACTTCATTCTTCAACACTCAGTGAAGATTTATATTTTGAAGAAATAGTGATGATTGATAACCCACAATTCTCTCCAATTCAATTACCCTCTCATAGTTGATCATTTGTCTCAGCAATGTGAATTTTGCCCAGTCTGAATCCCTGAGGGAAAGAAGCAAATGCACCATACAGAGCCATCATGTTAAAAAGACCACCACTAGATGGTGGCTATATGCTTCTGCTTCTCAGTCCAAAAAAAATAAATAAATAAATAAAATTTCAAATGTGGCTACAGAAATCAGATGTAAAAACAACATTGCATATTTCTGGTAATGTTGCACACTGTGATACTGTCCAGGTTCTGAAAGTAAACATAGGCCATTCCTATGGTGTATAAACATTTCTAAAGAAGAATATCAGAGATAAAAGATAAGACGATATTGTATGAACACTAACCAAGAAGATTCAGAAAGGTTAGGTCATATTCAGCACTGCACAACACAAAACAGACTCACTCTGTCAAGGAAGTGGCGTTCCCCTGTGACCAAATACACAACAGTTTAATATACAGGTGTGGAGTTATTTGTACAACCTACTGTACCGTTTGAAACATGCTCAATCAGTGTTGCACATAAGAAAAACAGGACACAGTAGGATGCTAAAAATTAAACATTTCATCACTGTAATTGTCACAGCTGTGCACTGGAACTGAGAAAACCATAACATAAGACTTAAGCCAAGACATTCAAAAACACTTGCATCTATAAGAAAAAAAACAAGTGGTAAATGGTTCAGTTTCTCTAAACATTTGATTAACTGTTTAAAATGGCACTCACATATTCAAAAGACGTTTTTACATTCAACGCTACCTAAAATCCATTGCGGTGTCTCAAAGAACATCATATCACTGTTAAACCACAGTCTAGTTAGTAAACGTTAGATGACTAAAAAAAAAGGAGTGAGAGATAAAAGCACAATTAATGTGCCCGTTAAATGTCATCTCTAACATAGAGTGCCTGGCTGGATACGCATCGGAATGCCACACATACCCCAAAACTCATCGAAACGGGAAAAAAATACAAAATATATTCAGTATTCATAAATTATGAATTCTAATAAAATTAAGGTCCATAAATAAAATATTGCATAAATAAAGTGATGCATTAAGAAAAAGCTTTAATAAGGTGGTTAATAAGCATTTGTGGTATTACAAAAATAGAAAGAAATAATGGATAAAAATGATCAGCGCTTAAAGTAAGCCTCTCCCTAATTGTGTTTGATTTATAAAATCAGTTCCATGAAGGACGTAAACAAGTGAAGATGGAGTGCCGAGACCACTGGACATAGCTGAGAGAAAATTCCACTGACCTATTTAATCAATAAATAATACAAATAACCTTCCAGAACTGCCATAAGACAAGAGCGTCATCTCTCTTGTATACAGGCATCTCTTAAAGGCAAAGCTCACCCCAAAATGAAAATTCTGTCAACATTTTCTCACCCTCATGTTGTTCCAAACCTGTACGACTTACTTTGTTCTGTGAAACATACAGCAAAAGATATTAAGTCATACAGGTTTTGAAACAATATCAGGGCGAGTAAATGACGACAGAATTTAAATTTTTTTGGTGAACTATCCCTTTAAGGGCCCTCTCCATTTCAGCCCTGCTGCACCAGTCTGCGATAGTGAGGCATGACCTTGCTGTCTGGGAGGTAGAGTGCCATCTCCAAAGCAACCAGAACCGTGAACTCCAGGGAAATCAACTCCTTGCGATTTATTCGGAAACGCTCCTCCAACCTCTGTTCAGGGTCAGGCAGATCGAAAAAGAGAAGAAATATGTAGGGTGAAAGAGAGAGAGAGAGTGCATAAATCATATTAACCAAGAACACATGAAGCATATACCTATAAAGAACGGTTAAGTCTCTGAATTAAATGAATATCCGAAGCAGTAAGACACTTACATCGATCAGTTGCTTGACCTCTTGTTTCTTGAGGTCGCTGCTGATCTTGGCAGCTAATAAAACACAAGCAGCAGACACCAGCTTTCGGTTGTGCTTGTTCAGTCTCCCTTGCAGAACCAGCTTCTCAAAGTAAACATAAGCCATAGCTATGGTCACCGGCTGTAGGCCACACTCCTCGCTCACTGAGCGCATCTCCCTTTTCAAACTGTGGTGGACATTAGAAAGAGGAGAAAAAGTAGTTTGCAAACTTAATTAGGTTGAATGTACAACATGCCCGTTGTATGATAATTCACTGGTAATTCAACCAACCAAATCTACAATGCGATTGCGATAGTGCTATGTGCTAAAGACCCCATAAAAATAGATTCATGGGCACCATTTCTTTCCTGTGTTCACATATTTTCTATTAAACTAGGGATGCATTCAGTAAATTTCTGGCAGATGCAATAAGTCTATAATAATTTTCAAGCTGTAACCAATAACTGAATAAATATTAAAAATAAATATTCATTTTGAGATTTGCAAAATTTGTTTTTAAAGATGATGGTAAAGGCAACTAGCTAACAATCTAAACATAGAAATATAAGAAATAAACACGCATAATTAAATTTCCTTACAGTCCAAAGCAACTAGTGCTGTCAAACGATTAATCAAGATTAATTGCATCCAAAATAAAAGTTTGTTTACACAATATATGTGTGTGTACTGTGTATATATAAATACACACACATGCATGTATATATTTTGAAGATATTTACATGTATTTATTTATATGTATTCATATAACTTATATATAAATATATTTAATATATAAACATGCCATTTTTCATATACATGAATGTGTGTCATATATATATATATGCACATAATAAATATAACAGTACACACATATGTAAACAAAAACTTATTTTGGATGCGATTAATCGTTTGACAGCACTAGAAGCAACACAACTGAGGTATTTAACCATTTTATTTTACATAAAAATGACTTTACCTTCTGATTTTGCTGAGTGTAAGCTTTATGTGAGGAAATTTCTCCTTGAATGTCTCGTTCATGTCTTTCTTCAGGTCAGATGGTTTCACGTACTCAATAACCGTTGTCTGGAGTGGACAAGGACAGTCTTATTATATTTGTTGTAAAAAAATGTAAGGGTTTTTATGGCTACTAAAACACAATTGTGGCTGCCAGTATTCAGCTTTTACAGCTAAAGCCTAGTCAGCTGTGATACATAAGATAGCATACTTCGTGCCTGTAGCTGTTAGACCATACTGAGCCCTTAGGGTTATCATATGACATGCTGTTGTGATCTGATATAGGTCATAAGCTGGGTTCAAGGATTATGAATCGCTATCATGCTGTAGTGCAACTCAGATGTCCTTACAAAGCCTTTTCATTGGCACCATGCTAGAAGAGATTATTGAAACTGTGTTGGTTAAAACTTTTCAATCAAGGAGCTTACCACATAAGATGCGAAAATTAAGACTCGCTTGTGCTTCCCACAAGGCCACTGCGGGTCACTGAGTAAGTTGGGGTCATAGTCTGATAGCTCGTCCACACCTAGCAAGAGTTACAACATTAAACACTTTTGTTTTTTAAAGAAATTAATACTTATCCTCAGCAAGGATGCATTATATTTATCAAAAGTGACAGTTAAGTCATTCATAAATAATGTTACAAAAGATGCCTATTTCAAACAAATGCTGTCCTATTGAACTTTCCATTCATCAAAGAATTCTGAAACAAAATGCAAAGTTTCCACAAAAATATTAAGCAGCACAACTGTTTTCAAAGTTGATTTCAAAAAGGTTCTTAAACAGCAAATCAGCAAATTAGAATGATTTCTGAAGGATCGTGTGACACTGAAGACTGGAGTAATTGCCATCACAGGAATAAATTACAATTTAAAATACAAAATTATTTTAAATTGTAATTTAAATTGTAATATTTCAAAATATTATTGTTTTTACTGTACATAATGTATGTAACTGACCATGTAACACACCAGTATCCTGTCCAACTGTGCTGTTGATTCGTGAAGGGGTGAAGTTCTTCTGCCCATTAATACGGTGGCGAGACACTGGCATCTGAGTTGTACTGATGTCAGGTGGGCCGCTGTTCTTCTGCCTGACCAAGGCATTAGTTGGAAGCAGAAAACTGGCATATGATACTGTCTGCAACGCAAAACATTCCAGAGCTATCAGCATAAACACAAACATATACATTGCGCAAAACACACACCCCGTGACCCGGTACTGCACCTTGCACAATGATGCTTTAAAACAGATAGTAATACACCAGCAAATAAACAAACAAGAAGGTTTCTAAGGCACATAATCATGCCTTTGCTCAATCTTCTTAGAGAAATACCTTTCCAAAGTCCACCTCCACTCCCTCCAGTCCAGGGACAATATCAACTCCACCACCAGAAGAGTGTCTCTGTCTCTGGGCTTCTAGTTTAGAGTCACTGCAGAGGGTTTATAAAATATGAACAGTCAGAATTTAATAATATTTCCCTGAAATAATCTGTTTTATTCATATATTGAGATAAAGAATCCTCTGTCTCATTGCTGTTTGTCTGGTGCAAAGACGCTGTTAATATACCAGCATCAGGCCTCAGTAGACTGCTTATAATCTGGTCCATTTGTAAATATAGTACACAATTATATTAAAGCTTAAAATGATACAGCAGCACATCTTTAAGTGATAAAGCACATTGACTAAATTATTTGAAAAAAATAAAATAAAATAAAATAAAAAAAGATGTGATTGGATGTATGACAGGTGGACAAATCACTGTGATTTCTGGACTGCCAAAACCAAAATCTAATCACTCACTTGCACAAACCTGGATGACACATTATGCATGTAATTTATGTACATTTAAATCTTACATTAATGGAGCCATATCATATATTTTTATTATTTCATTTTTTTCCTAGAAGTCCACTTAAAATGTTGAGTTTTTTCAACATTTAAAAATTTTAATTAAAATTTTTTGTTAAAGTGTTAAAGTGCTTTGCTCCTCTAAGACACATGCTGCTGATTTTCCGTCAAAATTACATTGATCCTATGTATTCAATTCAGAAAATAATCCACACTGAAAAGTGCTGCAAAAAAAAATTAACAAAGCTTTTTGGACTGGGGATGATGTTTTGAGTTCTACAAATTACATCATTTTCCGACTATACCAAAATCTCTTTTTAAAAGATCAAGGAAATTTGATCCCACATGATATGACACCATTAAAGAGTGCGAAATAACGTGAGGATCATAAAATATGATAAATTTAAAAGTTTGGGGTTGGTAAGATTTTAATGTTGAATGAAGTCTCTTATACTCACCAAGGCTGCATTTATTTGATCAAAAATACAGTACAGTAAAAGCAGTAATATTGAGAAATATTACTACAATTTAAAAATCTGTTTTATGTTTTAACATATTTTGCAATTTACTCCTGTGATGGCAAAGCTGAATTTTCAGTCCTCAGTGTCATATGTTCCTTCAAAAATCATTCTAATATGCTAATTTAGTTTTCAAAAACATTTCTTATTATTCTGAAAACAATTGTAAATATTTTTTTGTGGAAACCTGGTTTAGTGTTTTTTTTTTTTTTTTCAAAAGAACATTTATTTGAAACGGAAATCTTTTATAAACGTCTTTACGTCCTTTTACATCAATTTAATGCATCCTTGCTGAATAAAAGTGTTCATTTCTTTAAATATCTTACTGACCCCCCATTTTTCAACAGTAGTGTACATGAAAATAATTTATTAAAAAAACATCAGTGCAATTTCCACACTGACCATCCGGCTTTGTGAAAAATCGCTCAAGATATTTTTTCCCATTACAAATTAATAATTTATTTTGGAACATCATATTTTATCAACCAGGCTTAAAAGAAAGGAAGAAAGAAGAAAAGAAAAGTTGATTTGTCCATCCCTCATGTATGGGTTTGCATGATATGAAATTAGTTGTTTGGCTGACTGTGGTGGCTTTGTACCTGATGTGATAACTCTCTCCATAGGGCAATACAGAGAAAGCAGCACACAAGGATCTCTTGGCACAGATCAGCACAACCCTGCAGGACACAGATGGCAAGTGCACACAGAACAGACAACATCAGTCACCTAAACATCAAACCATCACAATACACCAGCCATGTTTACACCACAAGTGCATATGGGTCACAACAGCATGCAATGCAAAGCAAATGGGAGATCTTATAGCCCTGGAATGACATTGGTGACAAAATGAGTAAAAAAAAAAGTCAATCCATTCTTCAACCACAAATCCAAATATTAAAGCAGCATGTAGCTTTCTATGTCATAGCAGATTGGTCAGCAAGACCAAATCTAATTACAACAAACCCCATCACATTTTCCAGGGGTCTGAACAGCATCACAATTAACAGGTCAGCAGCTTGTGACACAGGATGTGCTCAGTGAGGTCAAAGGGTCCATATTACATCACTGCTGATGTCATGAGGTTGGGGGTGATTTCATGGCTGATGATGTAATGCACGTCGAGTGAAAAAAGATATATTGGTGTATATGTCATGATATTTTATAATACAATTTTTCAAAAAAAAAAAAAACTACAATAGAAAACAAATGCAGGATTAATAAGTCAAAAGAGCCAGATGAGTTTATGGCACTTTTTACCAGAAGAGGAAAGTAAATTAGAAAGAGAAAGAAAAGGAATCATGGAGGAAAACACTTTTGGAAGCTTTTATCTTACGCAACTGAGTTTCATTACATTTTAATGGTTCTTGCCAAGGTTCAGTTCTACTTTCAGAAGATGGCATTGCTATATAAGGTTCCATTCAAGATTAATTTAATTCAGCCCAGTTGTTCCTCGTGTAGGCAGACACATCTATCCCCCATTTCGTCTGTGTAAGAACTTAAGTAAATTATCTCAGTGAGTACTTATGCCAGTTATTAAGTTATGCAAGGAATCACAGAGTCTGTCTCACTTAGCATGAGAGCACATTGCAGTTATATAACAAAGAACTTTACTGCCTGAGGAAACAGTCCAGCATCCACTTCACCAGCATCTATTTTTTATATTCACCCTATCTAACATGAGCCCAGTATGGACTATCTGAACACCTCCATTCTACAGAGGTTGTTGATAAGAAAGTGCTAATAAAGGACTGGCCTAACAGAGGACCAATTATATTTGAAAATAATCTCTGAAAATTAAAAATAAAATAAATACATTATACAAGAGAAATTAATATTTATTTATTTATACAAATAAATAAATAAAGTTGATAGAAAATATTAATAAAGATCAGCCTAAATTAGGGGTCTTCAACAGAGAACAAATTATTGTTTAAAATAATTTTTGAAAATAAAAAATTATATGAAATAAAATGAAAAAAACAAATGCATCAACAAAATCAACTTTAAAAAAAAAAATACATCTAGGAAGCTGAAGTTCAGTTAAATGATAGAAAGTGCTAATGAAGGATCAGCCTAAATCAGGGGTCTTCAACAGAGGAACAATTGTTTGTTTGAAATAATTTCTTAAAAATAAAAAAAATAATAAAATAAAATAAAAAAGGATTTAAATTAACTTGAAACTAAAATTAAGAATTTAATTAAAATAATAAGTTAAGAAGCTAAAATTAAATGTTTCATTGTCCTCCATTAAAATGTTTTAAAATGAATATGTAATGTATTAATTAAACTTAAAGATTACGTAATAGTTAAATTGGTTTTGTAATGCAAGAATCATAAAGCATGTAAAATTGTAAATATATTATTATGGTACTACAGTATATGCATGTTATTATTGGTCAGGCTCAAAAAGCAACTCTGTTTTATTTGCGCTCTTGAAAAAGTTTAAAGTCCCCTGGTCTAAATTGATCTTGCATATACAGACTATTTATTCAAAATGAAAACCAAAACAAATACAGCTCCTACTCACAGGGAAAATATTTCCCAAACTATATCCCACCCGCCAACTCACCTGCTCCCTCGAGTGTCATACTGTCTCATATTCTTGATGAAATGCACCTTCTTAGAAACCTTTGGCCCTGGAGACCCAGAGAGGTTACGTGTCCTGCAACAAGAATTTAATAAAATTTAGAGATAAATACATGTGGCTAGCTTCAATTTGTATACGCTTAAAGAAAAACTGTGATGGATTAAATTGAAGCAAAAGCTTAATCTTTTGGCTCCTGACTATAAATTAAGGCTTAAAGGTCACACATCCAGCATCAGTCCATCAGCAGACCTTGGCTTACATAAAAAGATGAGAGGGTGAGAGGAACAGAACAGGAGAGAGATGAAAGGCAAGCAACAAAAAAGACAAACAGGAAATGATGTGCATATGTACTGCAGTGAGATCATGAGGCTTGGTTCACATGAGTAACATCATCTACAGGCAGATAATGCTTGTTGTGACTGGTTGATGGTCTTTAGGCTATACTTCTTTCACTGACTCAGCAGCCCCTTTATTATCTACTCTGACAGCAGTGATATCTTATCATACAAACCTTCCATCTGTCCTATGTGTTTTCCTAATCACTGTCTCTGTTGTCACAGTTACAAATGACTTTTAAAGTCGGAGAGCTCACTCATTACACTGCATATAACTGTCAAGCACTTCTGTTACTCTTAATGATTAATTAATAACTTTGCTCCATCAGACAGTAGTACACACTTTATCACCGAGACTTTTAATTTCGCCCAGAGGAGTCAGATTCATTAATGAATGACTCTTATAATTCATAATAAAAACATACAGCGCGACCCCAGCAGTCCGATTCTCGAAGAAATGAGTCCTATGAGTCGGTTTCTATTGCGAATTAAAAATATACACGACTTACAGTAAATATCTAAGATCCTGATTCCATGAAATGTCTGCCTCCCAAACGAATGAGTATTAACTTTATGAGTAAGTTAATCATAAACATGCAGCGTGACTAAAATAGTCAGATTACCGAGTAATGACTCTTTCACTTTAGTGAATCAAAAACACTTATAGTTAATTTGACTCACTTAATGAACTGCAAATTATTATTTCCCTTATGTCAAAAATATACCAAGAATAAATGGATCGTGCTACGCTGAGATGCAAACCAATGTTAGCTGATTTACAAAATAGTTACAGATAGCCTACACATTATGGTTTTGGCTTTATTTTTCCAAACATTTTTTTCATTTAAAGCACTGCACAAGAACTGCATCTGTTAAGGATTCAAAACCAGAAATCCTTATGATTCCCACTCCGACCTATTCATCTTAACAGGGATCAAAAATGTCGCATAAATATTTCCTGTCAAATTCATGCCTAGAAAACAAGACCTCTCTTCAAAGATGAAAATGAAAGTTGTAGACAATAAGGCGGAAGTCAGTTAATTCCCCTTAAAGATCTGTTTTTGTTTTGTTTTGTTTCTCGTATTGTAACGTAACGTTTGTAAAACTGCTTCAAAAGTCATCATCGAATGTAAACAACAGGCCAGATAAACCTTCAATCCATAATATCAAAACCTTGATACGATTTGGGAATAAACATATGGCTTTCATAAACGTAATATTTAGAATTGCTTATAACAGATAACACCTTTACAAAAGGTGGTTGCACCACACATTTACTTCATATTTGTTATGAATGGTGTAATTTATGCATACAATAGCCTACCAGCCACTGAATAAATGTCATAACGCGTTTCATTGTTTGCCAACCTGCATGACAAAAACAAAACTCACCTTTGGCGGGGATCAGGCACAGGATTAGATCCCGGGAATTGGCCGGGTGATTTACTGGATCCTAAAAGCGGATTCACCGGTCCAGAGGTCGGTGAAAGCGGGGGTGCCTGGACTGACAAAGGATCTGTTCGTCCATCCTCCGTGAAAACGTCGCAGCTCCCTTGATTGAATGCTGGAGGAGGGCTCAGAGGAGCAGGGTGAGTGTTAGTCCTCGGTAGAGGGGTCGCTGCTCCCCCGCTGATGGAGGATGACACTTGGGTGACGGTCCCGTAGCTGCCGGTTGTCGACAGAGGGAGACCCGTCACCGCCGCCGCCGCCGCGCCGACATCCACGCACCGGCTCTCGGCTTCCCTGGAGCCAGCGATTCCATTGCTTAGGTTGTAAACCGGTCTTCCGTCCAAAGATATATTTGTGAGAAACAACAGTGCTGCTTGTCTGCGACGGGAATCCCGGGTTTTTCGCAGGTGTTCTTTGTGTGGTTTGGCTGAATTAGTCCTCGGACAGCCGCGAGGACCGCAGGCAGCAGCCGCCATTCTACTGTGAGTAAGCTAAAAGCAGACAGACCTATTAGACCGGCTGAGGAGCTGGCCACGCCCCCTGACACCCTATTGGTTCAAATCACTGACACTTGCATATAAATAAGTCTTTGCCTCAGCGGATTGGACGAGAGGTCTTGGTTCATAATTTGTACAATAATTTTGCTTCAAATGTACAGGAGGACATAAGAAATATGACAGACATCTGTTGCTGTCTTTGATTAACAATATATATTTTTTAATGAGAATGATGCTTGAGTTTAATAATTTACATATTTTTATATAGTATTATTATTATTTAAATTATTTTATTTTTAATTTATGTTATAGTCTATTTGTATATTATTCTATTATTATTTGTAATTTTTATAATTATATAATATAAAATGATATATTAATTTCTATAAATTAATGATATAAAAAAAATCTGTATTAATTTTACCCTTAACTATCAGAAAGCGCCCCACTGTATGCATCATATCTAATTTCTTGGGGAATATGTTTGCCTAAACAAATGTATACAATAGCACAAACAGCAACAAATCTTCACAGTAGCAAAAAAAACAAAATTTTCTTGAATGTGGATAATAATCATGAATTTTTGTTTATTCAATCTCTAGTTGTATTCACACTGTAATGTTTGACTAGACACTGCTCTTTATACTTCTGCAATCTCTTTATACATCTGCTCCACATGATGCTGTAAATTCAATGCTGGCTAGCATAAGCCTTTGCTAAGCTCTAAGTTTCAGCACAGCTCATTACAGGAGTTAAAGTATCGTATCTATACGGTTCATTCTGTTATGTAAATATGCAGTGTGTTGTCCGCAACAGCTCAAGGGATAATAAAATAGGAAAAAGAAAAGGAGGGGGGAAAGCAATTTCCGGATTGTTCAGATAAAATGTTGGCAGCAGGAGCATAATCAGAAGTTCTTAATGGCCTTGCAATAATATTCCTCAGAATTACTTCCTAAATCTAATCAGTCTGCTCAAAATATTTCCTAGAGTTATTTATTTTATTTTATTTATTTTTAACAGCTAATCCAGACAAATGCATACCCTCTGAATTTAAAGTGTTAGTTCACCCAAAAATTAAAATTCTGTCATTAGTTACTCTCCCTCATGTCGTTCCAAACCTGTAAGACCTTCTTTCATCACACAAATTAAGATATTTTTGATGAAATCTGAGAGCTTTCTGACACTGCATAGACACCAATGCAACTACTAAGGCCCAGAAAGGTAGTAAGAACATCATTAAAATAGTCCAGGTGATATCAGTGGTTCAACCTTAATTTTTGAAGCTACGAGGATACTTTCGTGCACAAAGAAAACAAAAATAATGACTTTATTCAACAATTTCTTCTTTTCTATGCCAGTCTTTGACGTGCCTTCTCCAGAGTACCACGACGCATGCAAGGTGATGCTGACGCAGGAGCCGGCGTTCTGACGTAGGCTATAACTTTGTTCAGAACTCATCTCTTTTAGTGCATTGTCTGTATATTCTGTTTCAAATAAGTAAGGCTGGACAAAAAATTGCAAGTCACCCTCTCTGTCAAAATCTTCAGACATGTTTACGAAGACTGTTTTATGTACAGCATGCATGTTTCTTCCTCTGCTTGTAAACAGGTGCCGCGCATCCGGGCTTTACATCAGAACGCCGGCTCCTGCATCAGCAGTACCACACACATGCATTGTGGTACTCTCGTGAACGCATGTCGAAGACTGACACGGAAGAGAAGAAATTGTTGAAGTCATCATTTTTGTTTTGTTTGCGCACAAAAAGTATTTTCGTAACTTCATAAAATTAAGGTTGAACCATTGATGTCACATGGACTATTTTAATGATGTCCTTACTGCCTTTCTGGGCCTTGAACGTAGTAGTACCGTTGCTGTCTATGCAGGGTCAGAAAACTCTCAGATTTCATCAAAAATATCTTAATTTGTGTTCCGTTGTTTGTGTGAACTAAAGTCTTATGGTTGGAACGAAATGAAGGTGATTACAGAATTTTCATTTTTGGGTGAACTTTCCCTTTAACAGTGGGTATACAACTTAACAAAACTAGTGAAAAGGAATAGTTTTGAATGCCATCTCTAGATTATGGCATTGCTGTAAGAATGTATTTCATAATATAGTGTTATGGATGTTGATTTAGTGCCTGTGGTGTGAATGAATGGACTGTGTGCATCAATGTTTTAAAATGCTTAATCTACTTATTTGTAAAGTTGTAGTTATAACTTCCAGCTGACTTTAAAATGTAAATGAATCCAATATGAACGTTTTTACCTTCCTCATTGCTATTCAGCTGGTTTCCAATTGAGTGCAGTATACATCAAATAAAAATCATTGGGTGAGACTTTTAGTGGCTGTACTTATTTTTGGAATGAGCATTCATATGAAAAAAAAAAAAAACACTGCGGTATAATGCTACTATATCACAGTGTTCATTTCATTTAAGATGACAAGCAAAACAAAAGACACTCTTTCAGTTGATGCTTTGGTCAGGTCAGTAAACACACGATTTTGCTTGCTTTATTGTCCAAATAAAACACATGGCTGAAGATCGACATCCTTTTTACAGTCAACAGCAACAGTCTTGCAGGTGCAGTGTAAGGCTTAACGTCTTTTAGCGTGTCTACGGTAAAAATCCAGCATTAACAAGAGTGAACGAGTATGATCCACATTGATAAAGTACAGCATACATGGCTGTGCTGAGGTGTTCCAGCTAGCACCAACATGATAACACAAATGGACATAAGTAATGGTTATGCCAAGAAGTGAAGTAGTTATAATGGGTTAATGGACTTAGCAATAACTTGATATCAGTAAACACAGCACAAACCCAAGGATTATTCATCTTCTCTCTATTCAACAGTCCAACAGGCAATCAATGCAAAATACTGTTCTTAGTCATTTGTACACAACAGGGTCACTGCTCTGTTTTAGAAAGAAAGAAAGAAAGAAAGAAAGAAAGAAAGAAAAAAAAAAAAAAGAAAAAAGATAGCTATTGTTTTGATCAGAGTAAAAATATACATTCTCATCAATTTGTAGATGATATTAGATGATATGACCAAATGTAACATTACCTCAATTTAAATGTTAAATAAAAGAGACAGAAGATACTGTATGGATTTGTTCATATCCATAAAAATGTTCACTATCCAAACATTTGTGAGTATTATTGCACCAAATTATGTAAATGACATGAAATGGCATAATCATAATGCTGATAACCTTTCATGAATCCTAAAAAGAGAACTATTTTGAAACATGTAAACATATGCTATATGATTTTTTTCCCTTCAGCTGTCACACAAGTACTTTAAAATGTGAACTCGTAATCTTTGTTAGCGTAGACATGTTTGAAATACTGTGGTATAACCATACGTTCCTATTACAGGCATATAACAAACCAGTTTGATCAGGGCTCTTTGTCCTTGAGATGAACATTCATTCAATTCTCTTTATAGATGCACTCAGCCATTTTTCAGCATCAGACCTATTATTTCCATCATGACACAAATGTCCTTTGAGAACATAAAAAAAAATCCCACATTTTTCAGCGATATGCAATTTTTCACTTGAAAGGTAAGCGGAAATGTCTTAAAAAGAGACATTTATAACTGTGAACAGTTTCTTTTTTAAACATAAAGAGAGTTTCTTGCAAAGTCTGATCCCTGTTCTTGAAGGCAACATATTCTGTGCTTAATAAAATGCCTAGATGTTATCAGAAGCTCAACCCTTCAAATATCTAACACACAAACTGTTTTCATATATTCGCTAATGTTTAAACAGGGTGAAATGCACCTTTCAGATGCTAAATATCCAAACGTAAGAAAGTCTTAAGGCCTTTAATGAGACAACTCACACATTTTACTTGCACCTACTACAACCTCAATACCCACAGAACTACAACCAAGTGGATTCAGTATTTGTTGTTTACGCCAGCTGCCACGAGAGATTTAAAAACACCTAGGATGGTCTGAAACCGTGTTTAGGATGTGTTTAAGCACCATTGCTGTTAATGTACCACACTGATATGTTGTTTTGCTCATTACAGATTTACTGTGGCCTCACTGCTTTCTTTCATTCATTTGGTCAGACCCCTGCCTAACCTGCTACCCAAAAACCCGTAGTAATGTTTAACGTTACCACAGGGTGGCTCTTTTCTAGACACTAGTGCATCATGTGCTTCCACAGATGACAAGAGTCAATAAGGGGTCATGTGGAGATCTGACAAACTCTTCCTCTTCACCAAATAAAGCTGGACGCAACTGACTTTTCTGCACACTAACAAATCTTTTATTTGGAGAAGGTAAAACGTTTCAGACTGTCGTCTCATATTCCATCACTTCCTTCGGTGTGCCTAGACAGCGGTACTGGATCCTCGGTGTGACCGGAGCAGCGGCTTCCAGCACCAAAATGGTCTTTCGCAGCCTGCGATCAATGAAGTGGGCGTCCCAGGCTGGGTACTGCTTCCTGGGAAGGTCGATGCGAATTACCGGCCCCTCTGTCCTTGGGGTGAGGCGAGGTGCGGCGGTTCGCGAGGCCTTAAGGGTCCGCATCTTAAACACTTCTCCCACGTCTCCTCCTGGTACTGACTCTCCTCCTTTAGTCCTCTGCAGAGTCCGCGGCGGGCTGCTCACCGCATCCAGAGGAGGAGGAGCAGAGGTGGGTGATGAGACACAAGGATCTGAAACAGCACCCACCTGGACGTCACAACATCCAATATAGGCCCCAGACACAGGGCCGTCAGGGTGCAACAGGCAGTAGTAGACAAACATAAAAAATGTGCCCAGGGCGTAGCTACAGGCCACCACGCACACCACCACCACGGCGTAAAAGTCTGAAGTGCGCTGGCTGCGGTATATGTACCACACGGCAGTGAGGGCCACATTTTCAGCCAGGATTATGAGGCTGTAAAGAAGCAGACGGCACCGCGTGGGGCCCTCACGGACACTGAACCAGCAGAATATGTACACGATGCCCACCATCATGTTGTAGATGATCTCCTCCCACTTGGACATGCAGAAGTCCGTCTCACCTTGGATGATCCAGAAGGTCATGGCGCACCAGTGGGCCACAATGAAAATACCGAAGTAGAGCTGGAAAATGGAAACGAAGAGGGCGAAGGCCATGGCGCGGGCTCCCACTGTGAACAGGTGCCACAGCATGTTCACCACCACTGCTTTATACGACATGGGGAGCTTGTCGTCACGAGAGTCCCGTAATGCCTTCTGATAAGATGCCATCATCCAGCCCAGAGACACTAGAGAGGCGGACGCAGACAGACCTGGATCAAATGAAGCACAATGAGAAAGAGTGACAGAGAGAAAATAGGTTGGAACACTGTTGGTATGAGTTGGGTTCTTGGATAGTTAGATGGCACTAGGGAGGACATCTAAGTAGCTACTTGGCTATTGGTTAACTGCATGGTCTATAAAATAACAACTATACAGTACCTATAAATAATGAATTATATTAAAATAATATAAAAATATTCATTTAGACTTTTTTTGTAAAATATTTTAATTATTATTATTTTTATGAAGTTTTTATATTTTCACTGTACTAAAGTGAAAACTAGATGAAATATTATGTGGACAATATTTACTTTCTATTAATTTTAAAGTGTATGTTTTAGTAATGTTATGGTATCATTAGATAACTTTTAACATAATCTATGAGGCAATATTCTAAATGACCGTTCATTTGATTACTGTAATTTACATGTAAATTACATATTTAGGGAGGTATGCCTCTCAAATAGCTACTTCACTATTGGTTAACACTGAATGGTCTATAAAATATAATAAATATAAATGCAAATAATAAAATAAAAATAAAGTCATTAAAATCATATAATAATAATAATAATAATAATAATAATAATAATAATAATGTTTTTGAAATACTAATATTATTATTATTGTTCTTGTTATTTTACAATAAATTAACTTTTATATTTTTATTGTACTAAAGTAAAATTGAATTAAAATATTATGTGGACATGTACATGTACTTACTATTATAATAACAATTAATTATTCATAATTAAATTTAATTTTATTTAATTACAGTTAATTAATATTTAACTAAGTACTTAAATGTTTTACACTGTAACGAGGACACCTTAAAATAAAGTGTAACCAATTTTGTTTTTTAGCCCACTATTATAGTAATGTAAGCTATAGCTATAATGTTCAAAAGAAAAAACGATTTGGCTTTATTTCCAACTATTAAAACTTAGGCTGCCAAAAGGAATAAATAATTGTGATTCATTTTACAGCTACTCTACACTTATGCCAAAAATCGTTTAATTTCTCACTCTTTTTATTTCTTCTAAGGAATTTTAGAAGACACATTAGAGACAAAGTGAATACTTTAGCAATAAAATACTTCAAATTATTTCAAATCAAAACCTATAGAGGCAAAGTTTATACTTAAGCAAAAAAAATACTTCAAATTTATTTCGAATCAAAACCTAGCAATGTATAACCATTCAGATGAGTCTGTACAGTATATGAAGAATGACAGTATACCTCACCATACCTCTCAGGAAAAAAATGAAATTCTGTTTGAGTGCTGGTATACTCTCGAAAAGCTCTCATGAATATTTAATCAGGTTCCTGTCTGGCCATTCATCAGCTCACACATTTAGTCAGGAGCAGTCAAAACGGAAAATCTCTCCTAATCAGCAAAAACATAATCATTAGCTAGTTCTCCAGCCATTGCACTGAATATGATTATGGCCGATTATGACAGACCCAGCAAAGCACCTTAGTCATAATATCAGTCTTCAGAGTGGAAAAGTGCAGGTCAGGACAGACCAAGAGGAAACACTCTTGCACTGATGCCAGAATTCTCTACACTGCTGACTGTGCCCTGCTCATCTCCTGAGAACTGGATATGCTTTGTTGTGGAATCACATTTTGGCTCTCCTCAGGTTCATTTTTATCTCTCTGGAAAAAGAGGCCTTCAGCAGTCTGAATAAATTTAATAAGAGTAGGGCTGCCACAGAGTAAATACTGCAGCTCTCTAAACTCTAGTCCGAATGGCACGGAGAGAAAGAAGGACGTCACACAAAATGACATTTTTTAAACAAAAATCACATCCTTTAGTTAACTAGCTCTGGGCGCTCTATAAAAGTCACAGTTTGTGGTCTGACATTTGGATAAAATTCCTCAGGGAACATCTAACAGTGGCGACAATTGTTCCCATGGAACTGAACTAATGCAACAGTGAGTTCTCGCAGCTCTGTAATCAAAGGCACCTGTCAGGTGGGTTTGTAACTATCGCATGTCCTGTTCCCTCCTTACAAAGCCAAAGATAGACTGAAGCAATTAAACTACACAATTAAAGATGATTTTAATATGTCACCATTATGAAGACACTGACATGAACATCTAATGAGGTAATATTCTAAATGATCCTTTGATTACTGTAATTTTCATGTTCAGTTATATATCTCTTTATGATTACTCATTGCAAATTTGGAGTGCACTCTTGGAACAATGAAAAAAAGGAACAATGAAAAAAAACATCTTAACTGCTGTTGGATAGTTTAATCATTAATAAAAGTACTTAAATTTTCATGCACAATGACCTGAAATATGTATGCATGCAACCCGTGGTCTTTCATATTCAGTCACACTTATCGCATCCTCAGTAATTTACCAGCTAATTTGCTCTTGGATTGAAAATGAGATGCTGAGCAAACGCATGCTGTGAAATTTCATTTTGATCCTTAATTATGGCCAAATGAATTTCTAAAACAATTCTTATTGTGTCACATTTAAATTAGATGCAATACAGAAATCACACTGCAAGAAAGACATTGAATCAAACTCTGTATTCTGTGACCTGGTGGATAGCAATGTGACAGATTGGGTGACTGATGTAGTAGTCTCTCAGTCTCAGACAGTACGCCCACAGTCCACCCATAGCATGTTTTCTGACTGTCTGATGTATAGTGCGCTCAAAAATAGGTTGAAATCATCAGTTCTAATCTGATTGACTGGCGTTGTGCAAATTCTGGTAATAAAGACATAGGCTGTCTCATCAATATTTCTGAAAAAGTGCTGCTAACAAGACTTTTGAAGAAGAACTATCTAATCTCTGTGTTTATAAAAGTCTCCAAAGTTAGTGGCATCAAAACTTTGAAAGATATTTAATATTTCCAAAGAAAAAAATTTCAAAACAGAAGTGTATATTATTCTTTGTTGTTTTCTGTAGTTACAAAAGTTATTGATTATAAGAGACTTTTAAAAACATAAAAATCTCTTACTGACGCCAATATTTTAAATGGTAATTTATGTTAGAAAAATGTTACGTTCAATACTTCAACCTTTTGAAGTCTGATTATGAAGCTGTGCCCATGAACACCACATAAAGACAAAACAAACTGTGATTGGTAGCTTTATTCTTTTATCTTCTATGTCTTCTGTATCTTCTTGTCTAAGTGGGTGGTTCTTAGCGATAAAAATTTACTGTCACTGTCCGGCTCAAGACTACCGATGAAATATGAATATAATGCATATGATACAGTCAAATAGCATAGGCCCAACCTCTTCTAGCATACTTGGTGAGCTGTTTTTAATCATAGGTGTCATCAACTTACCCTGCAAAGGGAGGACCTGGCCGGTCTGGACCATAATGCTGAGTTGCAGAACGAGCTGAGGTGCGCTCTTCAGGAAGGTCTCAAGCAACCTCAGCATGCTGATGTCAGCGTTCTCAAACATCGTACGCCAGTAGAAGTGTTTGTGCTCATGGTCCCCACGCCAGCGGCTTTGCACGCCCAGATATAAGGCATGGACATACCTGGGATAAAAGCATAGGATAAGACCTCCAGATAATTTCTAAACACATCACCAAAACTTGCATCAGAAAATGCTGATTAGACTACAGGTCAAAAGTTTTGAAAATGTTTTTTTTTTGAGAGAGCTCACCAAGGCTGCATTTATTTGATGAAAAATACAATAAGAACAGTAATATTGTGAAATCTTTTTACAATTTAAAATCACTGTCATATGTTTAAAAATGTAATTTATTCCGGTGATGGCAAAGCTGAATTTTCAGCATCATTACTCCAGTCTTCAGTGTCACATGATCCTTCAGAAATCATTCTAATATGTTAATTTAGTGCTTAAGAAACATTTCATATTATTATCATCCATTTTGAAATTGATGTTTTGTTGCTTAATATTTTTGTGGAAAACATGGTACATTACCATCACTACACTACAGTGCACTACCAGTTTTGTGTAAGACTGTGTAAGAGAAAAATGAAGAAAAGAAAGAAAGGGCACATTAAATTGATCAAAATACATTTATAATGTTACAAAAGATTTCTATTTAAAAAAAAATGCTGTTCTTTTAAAGTGATTTCTGAAGGATCATGTGACACTGAAGACTGGAGTAATGGCTGCTGAAAATTCTGCTTTGCATCACAGGAATAAATTACATTTTAAAACTTATAGAAACAAATAGAAAGCAGTTATATTAAATTGTAATAATATTTCAGAACATTACAGTTTTTACTGTATTTTTGGTCAAATATGCTGCCTTGGTGAGCATAAGAGACTTCTAAAAAATTGTAAAAATCTGAATTCCATATAACCTTGATGCCAGTCTGCAGGCTTGGAAAAAACCTAGAGTCTGCTTATAATGTCAAAGTGACCAGCTGAAAAAGGCAGTACACTTGTCTGGGCAGACTGCCAGCGCACCATCGAGTGCTCCAGCGTGTGATGTTCTATCCTCAGCACCACGGTCTACATGCTGTTGCAGATGTCTTGTGAGACATACCAAGGTCGCACTTGAGATTACACGGATGTCAGAGAGCATGTTTTCTCAGGAGGGATCACTGTCTCTTACTTTGGTTATTTCAAATTTCCTGATTGACGACCCCAGGACTGCACTGTTTAACCTGTGAGATGGATGTAAGTGTCAGAGGAAAGTAGAGAGTGGCTTTTGGAACATGTGAAGCAAAACCTGCAGTTGTGCATTCGAAAGATATTTATGTGAGCCCCTTGAAAAATCTGACTTTCACTGGACTTAATTTGTTTCTTTTGACAGGAAGTGCCATGATATTTCAGTCTGTCTCAAGGGTAGCGAGAGTAATAGAAGTGCTCGCCAGATGTCAGGAGATTGGCAGAATGAATCACCCTGACTTGATGAAGTCTATAAAATTGCTCCACATCCTTCTCACAACTTGCTGTGTGAGAAAAAAAACAGCCTTTGAAAGAAAAATCAAGCAATAGAGAGCCTGCGAGTACGGCTGTCAGAGACCGTGCCTCAAATTTGACAAGTGACACAGAGTCTTTCTTTCTCTGAATAAAGAGTGTGTTTTCAATGAGACAGAAAAGCTCTATTTGCTCGTAAAATTCAGCCCTATGGGCACATGGATGATTTCAGACAAAATCAAACCTTGAACCTTGACCTTGCAACTCTTTTTTTTTTCTTCAAGAAAATAAGAAAGCGTGAACAAATAGACAGCGCTGAGAAAACATCTCTCAAACAGCCACGATTGGCAGGCAATGCTTCTCCATGGTGACGACTGACAAACATTGCAGCTGACAAGCTTGGCCCATTACTTAGCTTAATATAACTCAATTGAAGACAATCATCTGCTAGGCCTGCGTTTTGCAAAGACTCAGGCTTCCTCTGAAAAGGACTTTCTATTATAAAGACAGGTCAGAACAGGCTCACCACACTGATTATGTTGCTGTTCACATGCTATTAAACTCCATTAGAATTCAGCAATATTCAGAACGGCCAATTGACCCATTTGGTTACTAAGATGGCACAGCTGGCCAAACAGCACTCAGCTATTAACTGGTAGGGTTCCTGTAAGTCAGATAAATACAATTCCCCCTCTCTGCTAAATTACAACACTGATCACACCCTTGAGAATGACAGAAGAAAGAAAGAAAGAAAGAAAGAAAGAAAGAAAGTTCTAGATCAGATTTCCAGTTAGCTGGACTCAGGCTGTCATTAATTTTATTGAACAGCAAAGCCCTGCTGAGGTGGTTATGAGACACTGGATCATGTCATCATGTAACAGAATTAGGAAAATGGAAGTGCTTTCTATTTCCTGTCGCCATATACAGTATGTTCCTTTCGTTCTTTGCTGTCTTTCTCAAGAGTGTGATCAGAGAATGTTGTTGTAATCTTTCTGTCTTTGACTCTCTATAGGTTCTTTAACAAAATTTCAAAAGCTATTTCACAATAATGAGTATAAATCAATGTAGGACTACCATCTACCAGCTAGGGAGAAAGCGAAAGACAATTTTCCTGCATCAGTACAATCAATTTAGGATGAAATAATCTGTATCTATCTTTATATTGCTTTACAAACATTCAGTAACTGAATCATTTAATGCATTAAATGAACACATAATATTTAGAATATGCACAACATGCTTCTGCTGACAAATGGATGAGGGTTCCTTCATTTCCAGATTATTGTCTTTCTCAGTAAAAAATATGATGAATTAATTAGAGCTTGATATTTCGCCTCTTGTGCATAATAGACAAAATTTAGGAATGTAAAGACATTTAAAATGGTATTTCTTGAATTAGCATCAAACAATACTTTAATACTTTGTACATAAACATATTCAGATTTCTGTCTTTTAAATGTATTTAATTCATCCCATCAGTGCTCAACCAGACATACCTTCAAACAAGTACAAACCTAAATCACACTAAAACACACACTGCCTACAGCTTCCCTCCGTTTATCAAACACAGTAACCACAGCTTAAGTTTTATTAGGTTCCTTTTCTTGTCACAGTAAATCCCAGTGCACACTCTCTCAGGAATATGTCTCAAATAGGAATTAAGCTGTTTGGCCAGCAGCAACCGACATCCCCTATCTCTCCTCTAAAATGTGTCCTCACTTCTCCTCGGTAGAGTTTTACTTTGGTATCCAGAGGGGAGAATCAATCACATTGCTTGAAAATTATCTCATTGTCACAGATGAGACTGTTTTTAAAACTGGTGTTTTTCGCCTTCACTCCTGCTCACTCACACTTTAGGTTTGAATCTATGTATTTATAGATCTTTTGAAAAAAAAAAAACCAAACAAAAAAAAAACATGGATTTAAACACACTTTTGGCATGCTCAAAAGGGCACCACACCTGAAACAAACAAATGACTCTAATGAACCGATAATTTTTAGTGAATCAAAAACCAACAGTGTAGTTCACAAACCAATGATTTATTGTTTTATGAATCATTCAGAAAGACTCTTCACTTTAATGAACACGCTGAATCCATTGTGTCAAGATTATCATTGCTTTCATTGATGGAGTATTGTTCAAAAATGTTATGTTTTATGATACTAAATGTTAGTCAAGACGTTTATTAAAATACTTAAATAAGACTAAATGAATATGTAAACCAATTAGAACTGTTGCCTTCAATTTTTTTACGTTCTACAAACACTTTTTGCAGTGCATGTAGTGATTTCTTTCTGTGTAAAGATGTCTTTTCACCTTCGAGGGTGGTGACTGATCCTGACTGATCCTGCTCATCTGATGCTGCAGGGAACATGGAATCGAAAACTGTCTTTGAATGTGTGCAGTGAACCAGGTCAGAGTACCCAGAGGGGACTCTTGAATAGGGCTCACTCAAAATGCTCAGTGAAGTCTTTGGTTAAACGAAAATGTAAGAAAGAGAATATTTTATTGGGCATCAGTTAGTTGTATCATTATTTTATATCTGATGTAATTACAAGTCGTGAGAGGAAATTGCTTTATAATGGCTAATTTTCATATCGAACCACCCAGTTTTCACATATTCTCCCTCTCAATCCTTTTCTCAAGCATGCATCTCAAGTTCTCAACCCTAAAAATGGGCATTTATTTTCACATTTACTCTCCACCTATCATTCCTCACCTGTCCTTCTTTGCACCAGCTCAGAGCTTTCTCAATCTCTGGCTGTCTGCTGCAGGTAAGGACATGTAAACACTACAGCTATAATCCCTGTAATGCAGAGATGTGACAAGCTCAGTGCCGGTGGCAGCTTTAATGGCATTACTGCTAATTCCAATCAAACAAAGACAGAGAGCCTGGGAAGCTTTTAAGCAAAGACTCAGAGAGTCAGAGAGTAGGCAACTAGTGAGAGGTGAAGAACAGAAAGAAGTCCATTGCAAGTCAAACAGAGGTAACATGAAAATGGCAAAATGTGCTTCCTAAAAGGTGCTATTCTTAGCTATACTGATAGAAAGAGACAAAGAGAGAGCAGAGAATATTTCATTAGACATTGGCCTGCAGTGTGAATGATGTTTTCGTTAGTGACACTGGAAATATTTTGAGTTAATTATATATTCATGGGAAGTTAGCTCAGAAGGGCTTAGGCTAAAAGTCTCAAGGCTAATTTGTGACTAAAAAGGGATAATGGTTTGATTTATTCAAATGAGATGAAAATTATTTCCCAATTGTGCCTTATTTGCAGGCTGGCTGGTTTGTTTTGAATTGCAGATATCCTCATTCTCTTTCTGAACAGTGTCTGCCGTCTCATTACATGAAGACATGAGCTTCATCTCCAGATCTGCTCTGAGAGTCACTTCACCAGCATTTCACCATTTTATTTACTGGTAATAAAAATTATCATCATATCATATACACACAGAAAATCAAAGGTCATCATGTCAACCTGTCAAAAAAATCGCAAACATCTGGTTTACCTTGAAGAATTATAACAAAAATATATTACTATTGCACTGTAGAATGTAAGTGTATTTACATTACATTACATTACATACTGTAGAATGTACAAGTAAGTGTATTTACTTGTCTCATAAGTGTTTAGCACAGTTGCCGTTGCTAGGAAACGCTTGTTTTGTTTACTGTGTTGAGACGTGCTGAAATCGCGTTTGGTCTCGTACTGTATCACGTACCTTGTCAGCATTTTAAATAAAAAAAAAATATATTGCTGACCCTAAACTACAACTTCCTACTTTATTAACTTTCTAAAGTGTCAAATTAAGTGGAAAAGACAAGTCCAAAATTGCTTATAATAGCTGGATCTGGCAACACGGAGGCTGTGCCTGCGTCCTCACTCACAACTCTCTCAACGAGGCTAAAGAGACCCGTTTACTTCGTCAATATCTGGCAACGATCATTTTTATACCACGGACGCTAAAATTCTTACAAACTGTCTAAACTGAATTACACATGTCATGCAGACATTCATATGAGGAGTTTAACAGCAAATTAGTCATTCAGAGAACAAATTTTATTTTTGAACATGAAACATTTACAGAGGTCCGGACCTCGGTGGCCTCATAGCTGGCTACGGACATGCTTGTCAGTGTCTGTGATTGCTTGGCCATTTATTGTGATTAACAGGAAAGTGTGTCCAGCTGAATTCAATTAGTGATTTGTTAGACTGGTATAATAAAGGTTATTATACCGCGGCAGCCCTCGTGTGAAGCCCTTGTCGTGTTATGACCGTAGTGTGTAAAGACCATCGACTCTACCGAACGACTCCACCGGACAGGGACACCGGCAAGGGATAAGTATCGCTTTTTATTTATTCTCTTTTCTATTACTTGTTTCACTTCTGTTTCAGTTTTGTATAACCATTTCTTACTATGTGTAAGTTTTTTTTAGCATGTGTGTTTGGCTCAGTGTTATTTTTTAGGATTACTGTTAAACTAATGTAGTTTGATTTGTATATGTTAGGCCTATCTATTTTAATTTTAGCTAAAGTTGTATTAATGTTTGTCATTTTATTAGTTTTTTATTATGTCTGTATAGGTTATTTATTAAGTTTTACTTATATTTAGTTTGAGTTATTTCTGTACATCAACAAACTAAATGGAAATGAAATATTATATATATATTGAATTTATGGATATGTGTGTGTGTGTGCATATATGCCTGTGTGTGTGTGTGTGTGTGTGTGTGTGTGTACATAAACGTAGTTGTTTTTGGTGTTTGGCTTAGTGTTGTGTTAGAATCATTATTATACTCTTATACCTTTTGTTCTCTTAATATTTTGAATTGTTTGTAGCTTTATTTTGTTTTCATTTAAATGTTAAGTTTAGAAATTTTGTTGTATGCATTTGTCTTTTTAATTTAATTAATTTTTTTAATGTATGTATATATAGTATTTATAAAGTTTTAGCTTTTAGTTTTGGATCAGTTTTAGTTGTTTTAATACTACAATTGATTGTTTCTGTTGTCCTCATTTGTAAGTCGCTTTGGATAAAAGCGTCTGCTAAATGACTAAATGTAAATGTAATGTAAATGTAGAATGTACTTATAGAATGTACTTACTACTACTAATAATACAGTTTATTGAAACACACAGAAACGCAAAGGTCTTCATTATAACCCGCCAATAAAAGTTTGATCTAATTTGAAGAAATTATGACAAGAATATATTACTGTTGCATAGGAGAATGTACTTCTTAATAATAATAATAATAGACATTTTTAATACATTATTTTTAAGGAATATAACAACATTTTTGTCCATGTTTTAATTTAAACAGTAAATATGGCCAAAAGGAATTAAAATGAAAAAGGAATTAAATTGAAAGGAATTTAATCATTTTTCATTTGCTTATATTTAAAAATTGTATTAAATTTTAAAAGATGAATTAAATTAATAGTAAATTTGTATTTGATATTACAATGTTTTTATATTCTGTGTGCTCCTGGCAGCAAAATGAGCCACTATAAACCTATATAATTGTCCAGTCAAAGAAAAAAATACAGTGATACAGATTTTTAGTCATACCGCCCAGCACCAGTTATGGTAAATTTGGTATTAAAAAAAAAGTAGGGGAGGGATCTTCTAATAAAAAGGTCAGGGGCAGAGGTCTGATGAAAAGCTGAGTAACAGATAGAGAATGATACAGATGGCATGAGAAGCACAGCACACGTGTTGTGACAGCAGCATAAATGAAGCTTGATTGAAATGACCAGCAGCTCTGTGATATCAATGGCAGAAAACATCATTAACCCTGTGTTACCCTGCAGGTCAGCCAACAGAAGTGTCCAGTCACACAGAAGCTCGGCCTGTTACTGCTGATCAATGCATGCAGTGAAAGACAAGCACATCGCCGCCTCTGTGTTTACAACCACAATTACACAGCGCTCACTCCCTATGCATGCCTCTAATATGTGTGGGTGTGTTCCTATTGATTTCTATGTGAGTGGATTAAACTTTTGGCTGTGATCGTGGGCTGCAAATTTTTTCTCAGCATTATTATGGAAATTGCATTGTGAGTTGCAGCGCGCTGTCTGTCAGCAATTAAGATGCTTAGCACTTGATAGACACTTGCACATTCTGCTCATGGCAACCACACTGAGTAAAAAGAGTGTAAGGAAGCAAAATCTAATGTCACTTTTTCTTGAGCTCAGTTCAGAAAGGACTCTTATCTTGTAAGAAAAAATTAAATAACCATCTTTATGTCTTTATGGCAACTTTTAGGTAAAATCTGGTGCATATAAACAGCTCAGGCCCCATTAAAGAAGTAGTTCACACAAAAATGAAAATTTATTACTCACCCTCAGGCCATCCAAAATGTATATGACTCCAGTCCATCAATTAACATCTTGTGAAGTGAAAAGCTGCCATTATTAATGTATTATAACTATAAACCATCATGCAAGTTTCTTACAAACATGCAGCTTTTCACTTCATTAATTTAATTACATTAATTTATGGACTGGATCCATGTGGTTTACTTGTAGATTGTTGTAATGTTTTTATCAGCTGTTCAGACTCTCATTCTGATGGTACCCATTCACTGCAGAGGATCCATTGGTGATCCAAGTGATGTGATGCTAAATTTCTCCAAATCTGTTCCAATGAAGAAACAAGCTCATCTACATCTTGGAATGGCCTGAGAGTAAGTCAGTTTTCTGCATATTTTCATTCATGGGTGAACTATTCCTTTACACAGAAAAATAAATGACAGAAAAAAACAACTAAATTCTAATTCATCACAGCTATGTTTCAATGGCATCAGTAAGCAATATAAAAAAAAAAATCTTTTGCACTGCTCTAAAGACAAAGGGATTTTCAGAGTGTGCATAAGGCGATTTCTGGTGGACAGATTGCATGAGTGGATGAGTGGAGGAGTCTCTCTGGGAGATTATTGACCCAGAAGCTCATGAGAGGTGGAGGAAGAAGAGGAGGAGGAGCCTAGAACCAAACAGCTTGGCGATAATGATGAACTGGCATGGGACTACAGGAAATACAAGGAGGATCCCGTTTCCTTACAATGACTGCAGAACAGTCATGGGCGATGCAAACTAACAGCAGTGAGGTTGAGTACTGTGATATCTTGCATCATTTCTGTTGTCATTTTCCCATCATAGACACCACTACTTACTGAATGTATGTTCCAGTGACTGATTCTTAAATTACCATCCTATATTTGGCCTGCTGAAATATATGTGCTTTCAAATATGAAAGCCTATTAAATCTAATAAATTTGTGCCAAACTACATGAATATTCACTACATAAAAAGTTGTTACTAGGATTTTCTTAACATAAACCTTGCCATCTTAGTAGTTTAATCATATGGCCCTGAATACCCCTAGACGTGGGTGTGGATTAGTTGCACGCCAAGGGAAGGCACATGATGACAGAACAATATGAATGAACTGCTGAGGTGAAACCTTAAAGGAATGCACTATAGATTTGTATCTCATTATCCCGAGTTCTAAGCACTCACGTACCTCCAGACCTGTGCCAGCTGAAGAACGTGCACGACGCTTTGGAAGAGCCACACGCAGACTCTGCAGCAGCTCTCAGCGCTGCTCCGGGATCCTGCGACCGCAGCGGAGCGGCCAGCGCCCCGCTGATCGCTGTCCTTGGTGCTGAAGTGGCTCTCCGCACTGGACGCCGCTACCATGGCAGCCGCAGCCGTGCCGCTCCCGTTGGCGTCGGAATAATCGTACGCGAACCATCGGAAGCTGAGCACCTGCACCACCACAGACGGAATGATGATAAAAACGAATGTCAGAGCGAACCACCAGTAGTTCCGCCTGAGATAGTAGTCGGCAGCCAGCCACAGGTCTGAAGCCCCGTCCGAGAAAAAGACCAAGAGGGCGCAGAGGGTCCAGCAGCAGTCCAGGAGCGAATACTCCTTCCCGACGGGACGCCACTGGGGAGAGCGCTTCTCCAGCCCGGGGAGGCACGTCGGCGGAATGTCATTCTGCAAAGAAACGGCTGTACCGTCTGATTTCGCGGCCATGTTTGTTGTAGAAAAGAGAGAGAGAGTAGATGGAAAAGAGAGACGGGAGAGTGGGAGGGAGGGAGGGGGTCGTGTGTCTGTGTGGGAGGGAGAAAAGAGGGCTGGGACAAAAAACGCTTCTCTTTATTCCTGCTTGAACATCTAGCTCCTGATTTTCCACCTGAAAGCAATTTATCACGGCAGTCACCGACAGTAGGCGTGCAGGAATGCGTCTAGTTTTTATTCAAATGCCTATAATGTGATATAGAATTAATAATACAGCGATAGGTAGAGGATATCCAATCTCATGGCCTGAGAGGAAAGGTGCCTCTGCAGTCCTGATTCAGATTCAGTTTAGCGCCTGTATTTCCGTTGTCTCAAGCTAGATCAGGTTATGTAAATATTATAAAGTTATATTTATCTGTTCAGACCCAAATTGTTACAGACACAAAAATATGGCCATGCTTTATTCCTACTCTTATTGAAACAAATCAACTCAGTAACATAATGTAAGTTCATGTTAGTTAGCCTATTGAAGTGATTTAATAGTTCTTTAATAAAATTCCAAAATCAATGTAAATTCAGTTGGTTGTGTGTGTGTGTGTGTGTGTGTAGTCCTGTTAAATATGATATAATATATAGTATTATCTTTTTTGTATTTTACTAAATAAACACATGTAGCCTAACTGTACATAAGATACAAAGCTATAGCGTTTAAAAGTGCTTCTGACTCTTCAGAGTCTCATTGCCTTGTAAACAGCGGCGCCTCATGGGTATAGTAGCTAAATGAAGTCATAATCTCCCTTTGAAGTGCAAATGAACTCATTTAAAACAGCTCCCACCACCACCACAGTCAGTCTAAGTGGTGTTAAGAATGCGAATAAAGACCAAAACTGTAATATCAAGTCTTTGTAGATATTGATAACATTAGTCAAATGCTGAATTTTAGTAAGAAAATAAAACAACACTAATCAGATTTCAAACGTTTTAAGCTCAAATTCATACTATGACTTTGTGATTATCTTTTGTGGTTATATTAACTTTTCACTACACCTAAATCAAGTTATAAATTTTACAGAGCTCCTCTCTTACCTCCTGAGGTCGAAGACTTTTTCTGAGTGAGCCTAGAGAGCCAAGAGCCGCTTCAGTGACAGATTGACACTGTACCGTTACAAAAGAGTTTCTGTTCTAGTGCTGCCACCTACTGCTAATAATACGTACACGAGATGAAGCAGAGCTCTGACAGCTGTTTGGCAGGGACGTGATTGACAGGCTTAAAAAATGAAAATCACATTAATGGTCACTTCACTGCAAACGGAGACAAATGCATCAAACCAGTTCATCTCTGGTTCTGCCAGGTTTTAAAAATGAGATGGGCTGGTGTCTTTAGCCAGACAGCTATCTGACCAGCAATATCACGAGCAGGTTGAGATGTTGGCATATCAAACTTTTTTAATGCAGTTGTAGTAGTTGAAAAACATAACCTATACATCCAAATCAAAAGCTTTTACAAAATCATCCCGCAGTACAGGTTGCTTATGAATAGCCCAAGATAAAACTTACATGATGATTCATAGTAGGGTATTCATGTTCATGTGTTTTTTGTTTTTTTTTTCTTTTTGTCAATAATATTCTGAGAGTACATATTAGGCTAAATGTTTCTAAAGTAAGCAAATCTACATAAACAAAACCAAGTCCTTGTTACCAGCCACAGAGGGGCAGTAAGGTAGTTTCATTTAGCCTTTGATCAAGAGCAAAATATTACAGAAAACCTATTAAAAATGTACACTATGAGTAGCCTAATCTTTAACAGTGAAAAGAAACTATTTACATCTAAGCCAATTAGCCAAACACAGGTGCAGTCATCATACTAAAACCGACCATTATCACTGAACAGTGGATTTGTAGAAATACCATTTAAAAAAGACTGTGATTATGTTGTCAGAAAATACCAAGGGCCAGATGGTTACAAATATGTGGTTTATTATTGTTCATAAATATTTTATCCATATTTTGACAAACAACCTCTTAGAAAGCACAGGTTGCTTTCAATTATTTACAGACTTCAATGTTTAAAATCCCCCCAAATCAATAGTTTCCCAATGATGGACTTTATTTTTTAATGCTGGTTGAACAACATAAGGTTTATGAACATAATTTCAAAATCTAAGAACCTTCTGACAATTACAGTAACAAAGCTGAATGCTTAGGTACTGAAAACACAGTCTGGGTGTATAGTAACATGATTTTGATTGTCAAATCTTGAGTAAACCATGAACAGAACACATCTTTTTTTAATTCAGGGTCTTCTGGTGGCCTTGTTTACAAAAACTAAATGTCTTCAACTAGCTAGTCAAAATCGATCAATAACAACATGGTTAATGAAGGATTAAAAAAAAAAAGACGAAAATTATTTGTAGGCTACAATTTAAAATTATTTTAATAACAAAAATTGTAATAATTTTTTATTGTCATATTTTTATAATACCTAATATATATAGACCACTTTATTATTTATGATACATTTACATTTATGCATTTAGCAGACACTTTTATCCAAACACACTTATGTTGCATTGAAAGTACATATTTTGAATCTGTTCATGCAGTCCCTGGGAATCAAACCCACGGCACAAAAATAATGAGACAATACATTGTTCTGTACACATTTTAAAATGTAACATGCATTATTCCGCCTTAATGTCTCTTATTTTCCCACCTAACCAACATGTATAGAAGAACAAGAAGATAATTTATGCATTCTTTATATTATTTGCATCCCTTCAGTCAAGAGTTTAATTAACATATAGTTTAAAAGCTGAAGTGGGACGAGATGAAGCATGGCATAAGGAGCATATATTGAGCATTAGAACACCATCTGGCAAGCACTTCACACCACATAGACAAAAACAGATGTTTCTAAGATCCTTAACTCCAGTGTGTTTTTTGTAAGCTGGCCAAGATCAAGGATACATGCTTTCAATCCCATCACAAAACAAACTGATGAAACCCAGAAATCAACAGTCTTCAAATCCCCTCCTCTTCCCACCTGTCTGTACAACTTTTTACAGATGTCAAACAGATGTGATTTTTGGGAAGAGTCGTGTCTTCATTCGAAAATAGAAATTAGTCTTCAACTGAAAATAAATACTTTCAAGCTTATTAGATACAGGCACACATAAGCACTTCATTATCAGTACTGTGATTTCTCAGTCATTAAATATCAATATTTTTAAATACTGCATTCTTTTAACTATCTGTAATATAAACTACAAACAAAAGTTTGGTGTCAGTAAGTTTTTTTTTATTTTATTTTTTATTATTTTTTTTTTTTTTAAGAAGTGTCTTATGTTCACCGAGGCAAAAATTCTGTAAACCACTAATATTGTGAAATACTATTGCAAATTAAAACAACTCATTTCTATTTGAATATATTTTTTTAAAATGCCATTTATTCCTGTGATGGCAAAGCTGAATTTTTTATTATTATCGATGCTAAAAACAGTTGTGCTGTGATTCATGCTCTGATAAATAGAACGTTCAAAAGATCAGCGCTTATTTTGATCAATTTATTGCATCCTTGGAAAATAAAAGTATTCTATATATACATATGCATATATATATATATATACATACATATTACTGACCCCAAACTTTTGAACACTATTGAATATTTGTTGTATACAAATATATATAATATATATATACACAAACGTATTTGTACAGCAGTTAAAAAATAAATTAATATTTTGCATATGCAAATCCAATACTTATTTCATAACAAAAGCAGTATATTTACAAAAATGCAGTTGAATTAATATAATCATTTAGAATCACTTATTAATAATATAATATAATATAATATAATATAATATATAAATATTATAATATTAAATTAGTCATTTAATTATATAAGGACTACAACAATGTGAAGATTGTATACTATACACTGTAAGATTTTAAAAGGAAAAAAAGCCCTTTTGTCCCATGTGAAACAATGGTCTTGTATATCCATACTTATAATTCTGAATCATCACAAATAATCTGTCAGCTAAAGATAAATTTAAAAAAAAAAACTTTAAACCAGACAAAAGCAGCAATGTTTACATAACTTTACTCAATTGTTAGTTAAGTTTCTTGCCATCCAAGAATATTGTCACTTAGAAAAGCTCTACTCCGCACACACTGGAATGGCACCTTCATCAATAACCACCTCTTTTTCTTCCTCCTCAGCACATTCTCTCTCCTGCCTCAGTGACCTCTTGCGCTGCTCTTCTAGGAACAAACTGGAGTTGGCCGGGATACAGAACTCACGGAAACACCTCTTGAAGTTTTCATCCAAGAAGGCATAGAGGACAGGGTTTAAGCAACTGTTAGCATAGCCCAGAGCAATGCAGAAATGCATGGCTGCCATCGAGGACTGGCTGGTCCCAAGATCCACATGGCCCAAGGCCTGGATCAAAGCCAAGACTTGCACTGGCATCCAGCACAACACAAAAGCAGCGACCACAGACAGTACCATATAGGTGATTCTCCTCAGATTCCGGTCCTTCTCTCTAGAACCAGACAGGAGACGGACACTGCGCAGACGTCGTACCATCAACCCATAGCAGACACTTATGATCACCACAGGAATCAAGAAAGAGAAGAGGAACACACAAATCACAAACACAGGCCACCAGTGTTGTCTTGGTTTAGGCAAGTTCAATATGCACTCAGCACCTGCACAGAAATAAAGTCAGGGAATGAATTGATAAAGCTGATTTAAAGTAGTGCCATGATTTAAAATGAATCATGAGCGGAAAGCAAAATCTATCAAAAGAGAGAATAGGGATGAAATATATGCCTATTTATCTTACTATTTAAAAGTGCACAAATCATTTAAAAAAATAAATAAATAGTTTTTTTTTTTCTTAAAAAGTTCTTCTGAACAGGATGTTTTACAAATACACTACCATTCAAAAGTTTGGGGTCTGTACAATGTTTTTAAAATAGGTCTCTTATGCTCACCAAGGCTGCATTTATTTGATCAAACATACAATAAAAACAGTATTGTTATCTGTTTTTATATATTGTTAGTTGTGTTGCTTAATATGTTTGTGGAAACTGATTTTTTTTTTCTGGATCAACAATAACTTTTATTTGAAATAGTAATCTTTAGTAATTTAATGCATCCTTACTGAATAAAACATTAAATTGTGTCTGTGTGTGTGTGTGTGTGTGTGTGTGTGTGTGTGTGTGTGTTTATTTTACTGGCCCCAGACTTTTGAACTGTAGTGTATGTTTCAAAGGAAAAAGCTATTTTTTTCTACAATGGTGGTACTTCCTGTTGCTGTAATCAATGTTCATGTACACAAAGTCATATATATTTTAATTTAACTCAAATGCCAATTTGGTTTATGTTAATTTAATATTAAATTTTTTGTTTAATGTGTGATTTTAATTTATATAAAAATGATCATGAAGAAAAATTTTAACTGCACACACTCTTATAAGGATGATTTATTATTAATCATGCTTTAAGACAGTGTGCAGTTATATTTTTCTTCATTAAGCTTCCTCTAACTTGAACCTCAAAAAGGTGTGCGTTTGTTACTTTTCTATATAAAAAATTATCCAACAAATATCAAACAGAAATTGGCATCCCCCTTGCAGGCTGTTCAATGCAACAAAAAACTTAATTAGTGCACCTTTAATACACAGTAAAACCACAAATATAATCATTTTGGGTACAACTGACTAAGTAAAGGATGGAACATCAACATGAAACCATCAAAATGACAAAGACAGATTCACATTTTCGTGACATAATGAACAAACATTCTTCGGAGTGACAGGCTGACAAAGCATAATGAGAAAAAAGACTACCGTAAACATCCTTCTCCTCCTCCACCTGACCCATGATCATAACAGGCAGTCCTACAGCTGATGCCAGCACCCACACAGCCACGTTGATCAGCTTGGCCCGGAGTGGGGTACGAACTGTCAGGGAGCGCACAGGGTGGCAGACGGCTATGTAGCGATCCACACTCATTATGGTCAGTGTGAAAACACTTGTGAACATGTTGTAATAGTCAATGGCCACCACAGCTTTGCACAGAGCCAGACCGAAGGGCCAGAAACCAAGGATGACATCCGTGCCTTGGAAAGGAAGAGTCGCCAGCACTAGTGCATCAGCCAAGGCCAGGTTAAAGATGTAAATGTTGGTGGCCGTTTTCATCTTTGTGTACCTGAAGCAGGTACAAACATCACTGTTCAAATAACTTTCATTAACATATTTTATTTAATGAAATTTATATAATTATTAATGTACATTAATTTATATTAATGAATACTGCATAATACACTAGTATAAAGTCTTTTAACAAAAAAAATTACACACTCCAGTTTAAATTACTAATTAAAAACTTTGCTTTTATAATTATTATTATTACATCTCTCACGACCTTGGCATTGTTAGTGTCATGCTCAACTATTTGTGCTACAGGAATGCTATTTATACATTTTATAAATAAAGGGGTTGATATTTAAAGTAAATTTTAGAATATTTAAGACATTACGAATTTAAAAAATCATCAGGAATCAGAAAATTCTGTGGAAACCAAATTTCAAGTGAATTTCTGTTCACAACTTCACATTATATTTAATAGGAAATAGTTTTGGCTTTGTATGTTTGTATAGTCTTAGTAATTCTTGGAGGAGATGCATGCATGCAAAACACACAGTATTTTCATATATGACAGTATTATCATTTATTGATCGTCTGCGATTGTTTGCAATGCCCTGCTAGATGACATGACCTATTGACAAAGACAAGGACAAGCAAGAGCATCATTCATAAAGCAAATGACAATAACTACAGATGGATCTTCAGTATATTAGGATTAGGGTTAAAACCATAGTTCGCCTACAAATTATGCCATCCAAGATATAGATGAGGTTTTTCATCTGAAAAGATTTGGAGTAAAAATCACTTTGGAGATGTAAAATCACTTTACATCACTTGTTTACCAATGGATCCTCTGCAGTGAATGGGTGCCGTCAGAAAGAGAGTTCAAACAGCTGATAAAAACATCACAATAATCCACAAGTAATCCACACAACTCCAGTCTATTAATTATCTTGTGAAGCGAAAAGCTGCATCCATCAAGACATTTTTAACCTTAAACCATTGCTTCTAACTAAAATAGAAGTCCTCTAATATGATTTTTTTTTTTTTTTTTTTCTGGGGAAAATTCATCTTGTCTGGATCAGGAGAGAAATATGCATAGATCAAGTACCGTTTACAAGCGAAAACAGTCCAAAACAGTTCTAAGCAAATATGTTGGTGGATTTTGATATAAGAGGACAACAGGGGACAGATTCTTCAAATCTGTTCTGATGAAGAAACAAACTCATCTACATCTCAAATGACAAGCGGGCGAGTAAATTTTCAGCACATTTTAATTTTTGGGTGAACTACACCTTTGATGAAAATTAAATCTGAATTATAAGCAGCCATGCTTATCTTCAAATATTATCAAATTTAGGCATAGACCGTTTCTTTCTGGATTTAAATGAAAGACTATGCCAGTGATGTTGTGAAAACCTTGTTAAAAATCCTCAAGAGGTAGACTGACACTTTTCATTCCAAATTCAGTGAAGCTCTGAGACAGGCGGTGATCTTCGAAGATAAAGAAATTGCAGGCGGTGCTTGGTAACCATCCTAGCAACAGGTTTTAAAATAGGCCCATAGGACTATATATCAGAACGTCTGAGTAATGACCATATAAGTGAATGCACGAACACACACATTATAACACTAAAGACAGACTCATTGCCTTTCCCTGTTTACACAAACCACAAGCATGTACAACTACCTTTAAGGATGTTTTCCCTTAAAAATCATGAGGTGATGGAGCAAATCTATTTTCTGACTCCTAATTACGAGGCAGTTTTCCTTGTACATTAGATCAGCATGGAATTCCTTCATAATTATACCTTCAACAAAATGCAAGCATGAGAGGGCGAGACAAAATTACTACATGGCCATGCTTGTCATGTTAAAGCGAACGACCAGGCGAAGAGTGCAAGTTGGTAAATCAGAGGGACATTTAGCATTGTCTCTTCACAATAAAACCTACATGAATTCCTCTTTCTCTGAATTAAACCTCAGGAATGGCTGAAACAATGTTTAATGATTATAAAACTCATTGTGTATTCTGCTAATACAAACTCTTGCTGTGTTGATCGAAAAACTGTGTCTTGGCCCCCGTCTACAGCTGTTTCACGACATGGAGGTTTGGATGAGAACCAAATGTTTATTTAGCAATGTAATGAACAAGCAGGCTTGTGACACGATGCTGGCAGAACAAGTGCTACGATGGATTAGCTAGCGCCAGAAAAGAGAAAATGGTGTTGCTTCAAGCTAATATTTCACTGTGTTAATGTATAGTTTCAGCTACAGGGCAAAAACATGTCAAGTGCTTTACAACAACACAAACATGAATTGCAGGTCTGTTCTGGCGATAACATAGCCATGTAATCATGCATAGTTCAAATATCAAAAGAAATATTTAACAAAATAAAACTATTTAGGAGAAAACACTTCTCATATATTTTGTTGCGTTCAATTAAGTTGTTTTGTATTTTAGATTTTAAATTAGGCAAATATTTAAGACATTATGAATTTAAAAAATCATCAGGAATCAGAAAATTCTGTGGAAACCAAATTTCAAGTGAATTTCTGTTCACAACTTCACATTATATTTAATTGGAAATAGTTTTGGCTTTGTATGTTTGTATAGTCTTAGTAATTCATGGACACAAATTCAAATATTTATAGATTGTTTGTTTTAAGTGCATTTTTGTTTATGATAACCAAATTTGTTCTGTGTGAGCATGAAATCTACTCTGAAACAAAACCAGCTGAGAACTATGCAACATACAATAAAACCAGTGAACATTCCCAGGACTGAATTGGTTTTCCTGAAAATAACCAAATAGGAATCATAAATTAACATTAGGGAAATGTTCTGCTCTTGTCAAAAATGTAAATCATAAGAAGCATTTTCAAATAACGACCCCAATTAATAAAAACATGATGATGAAACAATGTTGCAGCAAGATGAACATACTGTATAATGATGCTCTTTTTTAACCCTGCGAAGCCTGTCATATTTGACAATTAATTTTTTGAAGGCCTCTAAATGATCAACATGATTGCACCTTTACTGAAAAATCTATTGTGCAGAATCTTCTATATGCCTTCTGATCTCTGTTTAATAGTTCATTCTTTTTACTAAGTAAAAGGCTTTTATTATTCATGGTTCATATCTTTTTTTGCTGTGAAATCTTGAATGATTTTTGTAAAGTAAACCTAAAAAAAAATCCAAGATGAATTTGCTGGATTGAAGCAACTTAGGTTTACTTGATTATCCATGCAATCATGTTAAAATATAAGTATCAAAAATAACACAACAAGCTTCTCAATCATCTCTCAATAATCACTGTTTTAGATTGCATTATAAGTTTTGCCTCTCACAATTAAACCTACAGAGCTTTGATCATAAACTAAGCATTTAAATGTCATCTTGCTAAGACATATTATTGGAAGATAAAATAACAACTGACATTTATATGCATTTACGTAGGTAGCCTGCTATATAAAAATCTGATTTACATTACAAGAAATAAGAATTTCATATTACTATTAGGCCATATAAATAACAACATCAGCAATGCTGAAATTGTTTGGGTGTCTAAATAAAATGCAGGTGTTTTTCTCCTCTTTGAGTGTGCTATATTATAATATATGGGCCATAGAAGCCTGATGTATCAAATATGTTCCATTTCAAAAAATTCATTTTTTTTTTTTTTCTCTCTGACTATTATTTTATATGTCAGGCTACATGGTTAACTTTGTAACTCTACACACCTCACATGCACTGAACTGGTTGTCCTCCTCATACATCAGTATACTGAGCTCTTTCTTTAGTCTAGTGCACACATTTATAATGATAATCCCGAACACTTATTCTCACCTGATAATGACATACATGACCAGGCAGTTCCCCACGAGCCCCACCACGCACACTATCAAGTAGACCACAACGACAGTGATCTTTGCTCCCTTAGGTAAAGGCTCGTCTACATCATCTAGCTCACTCAAATTCCCCTGAAAACGCGAGTCGTTGAACATCTGCTGGACGTCGGACAACTCGAGCAACTCCATCGTGAAGAAATCACCCACAACTGTTGAGGAGAAGATAAGAAACTAACAAAAACTTATGCATGTCTCACAACAAACAAGTGAACAGAAGAAGTGAGTAGGGTTTAAACGACGCCCACACCCTTTAATATCTTTGTATCCTCTCTTCTGAGGGAGCAGTATTGTGAAGTACTTACATCACTAAAGTGCAGATCAAGCTTGAAGTGTGTGACGCTCTCCGGTGAAACTAAAGAGAGATGGTTCCATCTTAAACCAAGAAAAAAGAGACTCTTTACCGCTTAAGATTTCATGTTCAGCGAGACGAATCTCCTCAGCGTAGAGTCCGACGCTCACTTCGCGCACATCGTTACAGTAATCAAACATTGCGCGTGCGCGTGAATGTGTGTGTGCTCGCGCGTGTGTGTACAAGTTTAGCTCCAGGGTTGGTTGCTACACTTTTCATTCCTTGTTGAATATCTCTGGTGGAACAAACATTGACATAACCTAGCCAGGTACAAAAGAAATCTTGGTCCTTGGGTAAAAAACAAGCAAATGTAATGCCATAAATATTTGATTTATAATAAGCCTATATGATTGTCTTAACGATATCCACAATCTTTAAAAAATGGTAAAGGATAAAATAAAAATGTGATAATTATAAATAATAATAATAATAATAAAAACACTTTATAAAAATATTTAAATTACCACTAGAAAGACTTAAGATGTTATTTTGCTCCTCAATATATGGTGGTAACCAGCATGTAGGAGCAAAGTAGAGTTCTTTTAAATTTAATATAGCAATGTCAATATTGGACAGTTATGTTTGCAGTGTTTTAAATAAGCTTTAGCCTATCTATGGATACACTGAGGCATCCAGCTAAAAGTGCATTACTATAATTTAGTCTTAAAGTTATGAAAGGATGACCTAACTTTTCAGTGTCTGGAATAGGTAGAAAATTCCCATATAAATTTAGAAAAAGTATATGATCTGACATGTAGCCTTTAAGGCCCTTGATGTAATCCGCCATCTTGGAAAACCATCAAATTTCATCTGGTCTAGAAGATATATAGAGCTGTATGTCTTCTGCATAAGAATGAATACTAAAGGCTAATAATCCTGGCTACAGGAACATTTACAAACAGTATTTATTGCTTTATACAGAGGGAAACTGCCCTCTGCTGAAGGGCATTCCACAAGATTTGAAGCTGCAACTTTTTTTCTTTTTTTTTTTTTGCAGTGGAATTCACCATGCTGCCCACCAGATCACAAGTAAAATATATTGTATGACTGTTTCAGAACAATGAATTCTGAACAGAAACAATAGGTGGATAATACTGTTGAAACAGAGAGATTCGGGTACGTCACTGACTGAGACAGAGATATTCTAATGAAAATTATGTGGACCATAATGCAGTTAAAGGCCATTAGGCTAACCATGTGTCTTCCGATGAGCCTAGTTATTTAAACAATTAAAATGCACAGAAATATAATGAGGATTCGAAAATCATAATGCTTTAGAAATCGCAATGCATGATATGGTAGCTTTACACTTTAAAATGCTTTCCTTACCCTACATGCTGCTCAGTATATAACGCACAGAGCTAGATAAAATACTCACATTTAACCTTGAGAGGAAAATTTACAATGCCTTTGCCAGTGCCATCTTATTTACAGTGAAAGCCTTTACTCATGGCTGTTGGTGATGCAGTATGACAGAGAGAGAGAGAGCGAGAGAGAGAGAGAGAGTGAATATTTATAGTGATGTGCTGTGGGCTACAGAGTGTTTATAAGGCAGCACACACGGGTAGCACTACTGCAGTTCGTGGTGGAGATAAATGAGGGGATATTTTGTATCCCAGTGGAGAACACTCACTGAAATGTGAGGCAATCAATTTTCGACCTGCACTCACAAAACAGCAGCTCTGAAAAGCAGAGGTTGGAAAACTCAGAGTGGTGCCAGGGAGAAAATGAGCCAATGAGCTGGAGAGGAACCGGAGATGATAGTGGTGACAGGCAAGAGACAATGTGGTGACAGGTGGGGGAGAGACAAGGTATAAAAACAAGTAATGTGAAATGGACAGTGCGGATTGTTCATTTGAAATGCTCTTCCTCACCAAGCCAGCTCGTATATATATATATATATATATATATATATATATATATATATTTATATATATATAGGCTATATATATGCGTATGTGCCTCAAAGCATGTGTGTTTAAGCAGAAAAAAAGCATGCTGGATTAATTTCTTTCTCCCTCAAAAGAGATTTTGTATATCGATTAGACAAACACAAAATTACTCCTGTGTATGAGAATCACCATTACATCACACTTAAATGCCCTCCAGTGCAATTCAATGAGGAATAATGGCTAATAGAAACACTTAGAAAGTCTGAGATAATGAAATTCACAATGCCAGTGACCTGAATGCTCAATAAAACCATGTTCTTAAGAGTTCTGCATGGAATGTAGCAATCACTATAGATTTAAAAAGAGAAGAACAGAGGGAAATTGTATCACGCTCAATAACTCAAATGAGAAGTAATGATTAAACTTAATCAGCATATCATGCCCATTAAGGCACCCTCCCTATCTGTCAGAGAAAGAATGGCTATTTCACACAAGTGTCTTTAAGATCACTGAAATTAGTTTTTAATCTACTTTTTTTATGCTACTGGACTGAATTTAACCTGAATGAGGTCAATGACTTATACTTGATTTATACTTATATATATTTTTGTAAATGTAGGCTACACTGTCATCAGTATAATGGCCTTGTTTGTTTTTTTTTTACCATAAAATAAATTAATATGATTAATTAATAAATATTGCGAGTAATTTAATATATTTGTAGAGCTTTTAATTACACCAGTATCTTTCTGATTAAGAGAATATGTTAACGTCATGAAAAAGTTTAAATTACAACATGATATCATCCTGCCCTCTTCTGGTGGTATTAGATATTACGGAACAGCCGTCACTGGTCCACTTGATAATTTAAGGGGAAGGGTATAAATACCTAATTATTTTCTTACATTCAGTTTGAAGCATTTTCATTTCAACTTCATTCGCGCGAAAAACATAGGCTACTTATGGAAAAAAAAAACTCTTCATGCACATTTATTAGTTATCAACACCGAACACAACACAACAACCGCATTTTATGCCGCAGGAGGCGACAGAGTTTCACTTTCAAGCCTTTAAGCTTATATGCAAAGCAGTCCCAAACTACAAAGCATAACAGATAAATATTGTCATATATTTACACATATTAGTGTTCATGTATTGTACATAAATTTACACTTTAAAACAAGATTTGCTTTCACTTTATTTTAAGGTGTCGTTGTTACAGTTTAATTATACATTTAAGTACTGAGTAATATTAATTAACTACATGTACTTACTATATGGTTAGGGTTAGGATTGGTGTTACTTGCATGTAATTAGGCCTATGCATAATTTATTGTTATTATAATAGTAAGTACATGTAACGTGTAAAAAGGACACCTTAAAATAAAGTGTTACCCAAGATTTATACATTTGTTAATGAATGGGTGTTAATGAAATTCATAGCATACTGTACAAAAAAAAAAAAAAAAGTTTAATTGTGCTAAAATCAAAGTGGTACTAAAGTCACAGTGATACATTCATTACTCTTCTGCACCACTTCAAATTTAAATTCTGATGAGGAAAATTGTGTTGAAACTAGATAATACAGTGCAGAAAATTTGCTACTTGATGAGTCAAGTTGATTGTTATAAAGTGACTTTAAAGTGCGTTTTGACTTTTGAGTTGAAAACAACACTTTTATGATTTGATGTTGCTGAATGGCAACTTGAACCTTATTGGTTGATTTGTGAGGGTACAAAACGGTTCAGCACTCCAGCATTTTCTTAAACGCCTTCCTGAAACTATTGTCTAAGAACGCGTAAAGGAACGGATTGAGACACGAGTTGGCATAACTCAGACCCGTGATAAAATAAGAAATACCTATAACCAGTGGAGTGGTGGGCAAGTCTGAGGTGAGGGCGACCACCGTACTCAGGTGGAAAGGTGTCCAACAAAACAAGCAAACGGCAAGCACGACGAAGACCATCATTGTGACTCGTTTCTTGGCTTTGTCCAGAGCCTTTCCATTTGAGTTGAGACGCGTGCGTCTCAGCTTGTAGAGCATCACGCTATAGAGGATGCATATGGTTGAAACTGGGATGACAAAACCGAGGACCAGCGTGTAGATCCGACTGGCTTTGAACCAGAAACTCTCAGGGCTTGGGAAACTCAAAACGCAGCTCTTCCGGCTCTCCGCGTCGTCGGGACTCACATAGACACCGGCGAAAACGGTGAAGGGCATCACGATGAGAATGACCAGAGCCCAAACGCTCAGGCTGACCGTTTTGGCTAACCTGTAGGTCCGGTGGGGCATCCGTTTGGAGCGCAAAGTGGACACCACGACCAGATAGCGGTCCACACTCATCACAGTCAAGAAGAAGATGCTGGAGAAGATGTTGTAGTGGTCTATGGACAGAATCACTTTGCATAAAATCTCTCCAAATGGCCAGTAGTTTAACAGGTGCTCGGCTATGTTGATGGGCAACACCAACGTGAAAAGGTCGTCGGCGATGGCCAAATTCAAAATGAATAAGTTGGTGACGGTTTTCATTTTAGGCGCCTTCAAAATCACGTAAATAACAGCGGTGTTGCCCGTGAGTCCCACAGCGCAGATGACTGAGTAAATAACCGGTAGCCAGATGTAGAAGTCAGGGTAGAGCATCCACGCTGGAGACGTGCAGTTGGTTTGGTTGTAATTCGGACCGGTCAGGTTGCATGAAGATTGCATCGTTTTATTATCCATTGTGCCTTTGAATTCTATTAAAAGCAGAACCTTTTAAAAGTGGAGAAAGTAAAAGTTTACTACAGAAGAAAAACTACATGCAATTGTTGGATTGTTTTCTGCAGAGAAGTCAAATATTGTTATTGTTTCAGTGATTGTTTCCTAAATACATTTTAAGTAAAATATGTTTTGCATATATTCGTACAGTTATTCTAGTTTACCTTTTTAGTAAATAATAAAAAAAAAAATGTTAGTTATGCATTTAAATCTTTAAAACACATGCGTTTTGAAATGTAATAGTGTGTTTCATTTCACGAAGTTGAAAATTCATTGATAAAAGTAAAAACGTTGAGAATTAGGCATCTTACCTGACAGATCCAGACATACAGGATCTTCTGCTGATCTGCTCTATTGGTATTCAATGGACACTTTGCGGTAAATGGCAGAGCGCAGCGCTTTTACGCGCTCGATTTCACGCACTTATGATGTAAGACAGACGCCCCACCAGTCTTTTATATCATTTTCATCTTGTATTGTCCAACAGGAAACACAGTAAGTCTCATAAAGTGCAATTTATCCACTTAGTCTTAAGAAAGAAATGACTGTATTGTAGCAGAATGAACATTGTTCTTCTTAGGAGTCAAAAAAAGTAAAACACCATCAGAACTTAAAGATAAGTAAATAAATATTAAACAAATAAAATAAAAATAAATTAACAAATCAATACTTACAAGTGGTCAAAGTGGATTTAATCTATTTTGTTCATGCAAAATTAAAAAATAAATAAATAAATACCAATACAATGACCTTTGCAATTTTGATATGAGTGCATAAGTTAAGAGAAGTATAGTGATGTAAATGGGTACTTGTAAAGCCAGGATGCCTGCAGCCTTTTTCCTGTAGGGGCTGAAATGTCAGCATGTTCAAGCCTTATTTTAAGGCTATTTTTAACATAGTTGTTGCCATAGTGATTTGCAAGTCAACTTTTTTTTTCTCTCTTACAACCCTCTTATGCAGATGACTACACATTTCAGGAATTCATTTAAACATATTGTTCTCGAACATCAGCATGTTACTCTGCTGGAGCTTTAATTATCAGGATATTATGTATGTAGACACCTGCTGATATGATGTATATGGACATCGTTTAATTTTTCATAATTTAATAATTTTTTTGCAATGCTATTTTTACTTTGAGTTAATGCATTACTCTCAATTTCTGCATTAGAGGCATACAACAGTCTATTTTTAGCAAGATAAGAAGCATGCAGTATCTATGTGGAGTTCATTTTAGATTATTTAAAATTGAGAAATTAACTCTGGCAGTACGTCAAGCATCACTGCTGACGTCAATGCTCACAAAATATATTTGCAGTTGTCAAGGTAAAGTGTCTGTAGGTGAAAATAATACTGTCTTCTTGTATTCACATACGGGGCCTTGAGAAATCACTTATGTTTTATGTATAGTAGCCCACATATATAGTGTCATTTTCAAGTTCATTCTATAAAATTAAGTAAAAGCACTTAAGATGTGTGATTTAAAGTAGCTTTCACACCGTAAATCAGAGGCCATAATGTTCTCCCTGAGTGGATGCATATATGTTCTGATTTAGCCATGACAAATTATCAATCAAGGTAACACATAAAAAAAGAGAAGTGGCATTAGTAATGTGATAGCAACACATGCCTCAGAAAGACTCAATTTCTTTCTTAAATGTCAAAAAAAGAAAAAGAAAAAAGAATGTAAATTAGTAGGAGTAAACAGGAGTAAAATAGATGCCGAATACAGTGAGCACTTTGAACTTTTATGATAAGGCCAAAAGAAGGAAATGGAGTCTGGGATGATCAATGGACAGGGAAAGGTTGCCAATGCAGAAAACAGATTGTCATGACTCATGACTTGAAGACTGATATGACTTAGAAATGGGTGTTGGTGAAGTTTCAGAGGTGCATGGGGGAAGGGTAATTGATCACCATTTTAAAGCTTAAGTTATTAAGTTCTCTTATTCAAACTATGGAAACTACAGCTATTTTTTAATTAGAGTTTGTACATTAGATGTAGGTTGTTGTGTGTAACAGAACATTATTTTACAATAAAACAAATAAACTGACAGATCTGCTCCAATGTGCAATTAAGGAAAAAAAATCACTGAAAAATCTTCACAGATAAGTGGAGGAAATTTCCTCTTTCTCCAGATTCTGAATCTAATAATCAAAACCAAGTATCCTGGTACAGTAATCAAGACATAACAAACATTTATTCAACACTGCAGCTTATTTACAGTGTCATGCAGTGTTAGCAGCTGCATAAAACTAATAAAATATTAATTGCTTATGCAAGACCATATAATATCCCAAATGCTGGCCTAGACCAGTTCACTACTCAAAATGCAAAATCAAATGAGTATTTTTGGCTCATTTTCATACCGTTTTCAATTAAATCCCATGTGTGCAAACTGATCCATCACATTTAAAAACATTACAGTGAGCCCATGTTATACTCTGCCTTGCATGCATTGATTAGCCAATTCAATTCTTCAGCCTTTTGTTGAAGTGGTATGAACCCTGCAATTTTACTTACAATTTGTGTACCAAAACCATTTTAAAACGATTGTTTTGAAAAGTGGCATCAAGGGCACTAACAGCACTGAAAAGCCCTTTTCTATGAAATAGGCTATGACATGTACTTTTTAGACCGTGTAGACAAATGTCAAAACATTGAATTTGCTTGATTTGTATAGTTTTGACAGCAGTTGTGCTTTAATATGTCCTGCCTCAAGGGCTTTCATTTACATTAAACGTGAATTAAAGAAGAATAAACAAAAGCAAAGTACAAAAGGAGCATCAGGAACACTGTGTAATAGAACAAAACACCTCGTCACCCACTTCACCTTCTCTCTTTTTCTCACCATCTCTCCTCAGTCAGGTAAACAGAAATGCTTGTAATGACTGTGCTCTTTATAGATGTGATATTCTCTGTGGTGTCAGTCAGAAGAGCTTTGATCTGTGTTAAATATTCCCTCATTCATCTACACTCCCCCTGCACATTTCTATATGGTGTCTCATTTGAATGCTTCTTATGACCTATTGAATTACAGATAGCGAGGTTTATGTTCTCATCATCTCATCACCTTTATGTTGAGATGAGATGGAAGCTGTTTCTATTTGTTCTGTCTGGAATCCAGTTTTCAGTCAAGGTCCACAAGTTAAATGCAAAAGGGTAATTTATCTAAAAATAAAGAAATTTCTGTTATCATTTACTCACCCTCATGTCGTTCCAAACCTGTATGACTTCCTTCTTCTTTGGAACTAAAAAGAAGATATTTTGAAAAAATTCTCTTTTTTTCTGCAGAAGAAAAGGGAAACAACAAGAGAGTGAGTACATGAAATTTTCATTCAATTTTCATTTTTATTCCTTTAAAGATCTGTGCTAAAGTCAGGATTTTTTTTTTTTTTTAAATCCAGAATTACTAAATTACAGGTTAAAAAATGTAATTTTATAGTTTGAATATTTTTATTTATACAACAAAAAGAGTAAAAACTTATAAGTAAATAATCAAAATGTCCTTTTCTTCAACTCTCTTCTCTTTTTCTGTTCTCCTCTCCTGTAAGAAAAACGTGGCCCAGCAGGATGACCAAAGTGCCTGTAATGATTTAATTTATGCACATGTATTATTCTGTGATTGTGCATCTACACGCTTAAAAATAAGGATCTTTATTGGGATCAATGGTTCTATGAAGAACCTTGAACATCCATGGAACCTTTCAAACGCAGAAAAGGTTTTTTATAGTCAAAAAAGGTTCTTTAGATTTTTAAAATGTTCTTCAAAATAGTTCTTTTTTAGGAACTGTTCACTGAAAGGTTCTTTTGGGAACCAAAATGGTTCTTCACTGCAAAAACATCCTTTTGGAACCTTCATTTTTAAGAGTGTATAAAAAAAGTTGTGAAACCTTCAGAGTGGTAAAAGCAAATGTCTTCAGATGTATTTGCAAAATAGGACACAGTGTCCTTTTCAAGGACAGAGGAAAACCACAGCACAAAAGAAATGTAGACTGAGTGATGCAGGGCCAGAGAGCTCCACCATATGCTCCATGCTGGAATTTGAGAACACCAGGTTGAAGTGTGTCTCATCACATGCTGAATTCCCACACCAATTCTTATGAGTGAGGATCTGTGTATTTATAACCACAGCTAAAACGTATTGAATGAATTTAGCAAAAAACATGTTTTATCAGCCTCTATTGGTCTTATAATAAAGCAAAAAAATATGAAAATAGGCATTAAACATACAAATATTAAGCTGTTTAGATGATACATGTACGTTTACTAGATTCAGACTCAAAGAGACATCTCTCTGCACTATTGATATGCAGTAGAAACAAGATTATAATGCAGATTTAAACCAATTTGGTCACTCAAAATGGAAAAATAAATAAATAAAATGTTTACTAAGTTATAATCCTTAGATCTGAAATAGAACATTATTTTTAGCTACACTGTACACATTGTATTTTGTATATTTTCAAAATAGAATATCTGCATTTTCGACATAATTTTATATATTTATATCTCTCTATACCTGGAACCCTGGGACTCAAGCAGCTTTTAATTTTTGATGCTTTTATTTCCAGCCCTGTTCACTGGCCCTTGATGGCCCAAGCTTTTTTGCAAATCTTTATTCAAGATTCCTTCTCTTATTTTAGGTATGATTTATCAAATTAGGCTCTTTGAGGCTTTTTTCTTCTATTTTCATTTTTTGGTAAACTCATCTTTCCACCCCGTGGGCTTTGAAATCATTTCCAGCCAATAAAAAAAACAGTGTGCTAGCACCTCTTTGCTAATGCAGAAATGAGTGGTGCTGAGCCAATTTTCAGTAATGGCAGGAAGTGAATGCATTAAAATGTTCTCTCTTATTTTCTCCTTATTTCTTTAACAGCGGCAGTCTGTACTCTCGCTCTATAAACAGGCCCCATGGATTAACAACATTGGTACCTCAATTAGCACATTTATTATGTGCAGATGTTTTCCAGCAGGCTGTAGGGTTCACTGATGTATTGAGAGTGTCCGTGCATTATTATGTGGACATGTTAGTTTTACACTTGGGTGCCTGTGTGTTTGCGGTTTAGGACATTACGGAGTAAAGATGGAGGAATTTTCACATTTTGATTGTTATTACAGAATGCACAGGGCCAGAATTTGCCTTTCAGGACACATAAAATGGATTTGGTTTAGGGGTTCTCTCACTGTGTCCAAAAGATACTGCTAACCAATCTCAAATCATAAGACCCCCTATTCATAAAATCTTCCTGATTAACAGCCCTTGCTGATTTATGCATTTAATAATGTTTACAAACAGCTTATTTTCCTTTAATGGACTCCCTGCAGTGCTAAATGTATTGGCTGAAATCTAAAAATAACAATAAACCAAACATTTTCTGATTATAGGCACCATAATCATAAATAGCCACAGTTGCATACATAATATTTTAGAAAGAACCACCATTGTTCAAATCATAACTGCTGATATTATAGCTTTAATTATATAAAAATACATTATCAGTCTCTGCATAACTTAAAAAAAAAGATCATTAAAAAAATAAATAAAGCATAAACTCACAGACAGAACTTCATATGCAGTACATTATTTGAAAGCAACACATCTGATGACTTTCTCCCTCCTTTTATTCTTAAATCTAGCACTCAAAGAGAAAAAAATCTCAGTGAATTAATCAATCAATCGACGTTTCATTGACTCAAAAATGTATAACTACATGTGTGATAATCCTAAATATGAATATACTTTAGAAACTTTTGATATGATGAAAGTGGAAAAGGAGTAAGAGAAATTAATGTAACTGTGCAAACAAAAACAAAAAAAAGTAATGTGAATCAAAAGTTTATTTAGCATCATTAATTCTTGTATTCAAATCAAATCATTTATTTCTAATTTATTTTAGATTTGTGTTTCATTTCCTAATGGATCTTTTCATTTATATGCTTTGCTTTCTGTTTTCTGTACACTGCATTATTTTAACATGATACTGTATCTAAATATAGATCAAATATAAAGTGGAAAAAAACTAAAGGGAGATTAGATTAATTGAGCAATTTGCCAAATGTTCTCTTATGATGTAACATGTAATTGCATATGCATTTTTTTTTTTTTTTTTTGTAAAGATTAAGTCCTAAATGATACAAGCTAAATGACAATGTAACAGATGAATATGGCTGAATGCAAATCCTTTCACACAAATAGAATTATGAACAATTTTCTGAAGTAGGATAATGTTCGCAATTGAGAGCGATATAGCAATAAGATCTCTGTATTGAATTTAAAGTTGCTTATGATGTTTATATGCATGAATGAAGATGTTAATCATCTCTGTAGCACGAAGCCTCCGAAAGCACATTCAGAGTGGTTGCGGTCACAGGGTCCTGCTCTGCCCTGGAATTCACAACCAAATGAACACAATTGTAGCCATTAATTTTCCCAGATGAAAGGCAGTGTTTAGCATGTTCTTTGCATAATGAATGTGATCTTGAAAAGTTCTTGGCCTCTGAACAAATGAAGAAAAATATTGCCATTCAGTCTGTTGCCTGGGGAACAAGCCCAGCTCACAACATTCTTATTGATGACCAATAACAAAGACTGAGAACTAATAGAGATGCTTCATCCTTCCTAATCCCTGATGTTATTGCTTGTGCGGTTAGCCTTTTCTCAGCTAAATGTAGAAGAGTTCTGTCCACAAGAATCAAAACCGTTGTTCTGCCTTGTTTGTATTCTGTTGTTGTATATTTCAGGCTGGCAGAGGCAATAGACTGGTCTGCCAGCATTCAGGGAACAAAGGAAGCAGAGATACCTCTAAACAGAATGTGAACAATGACCGAGGATGACACTAGACAAATCATTGGACAAATAATGCAGACACACAGTCTGTCACAGAATTTCAGACCGTCGATAAGATGAAAGGCATCACACGGAAGAGGAAAGAAATATGAGTGAGAGAGGAGAATAAAAGTTCAGTCTAATGAGGACAGAGTGTTTTCCCCTCTCTCAATATTGAAAGGATTTAAAAGATGAGACGCTCATGCGAAACTGAGGTAGCTCAGGTCAATACATAGAAGAGACAGGTTTTCACCAAAGTGCATGTCAAAACATGATTGAAATTCAAACAAACACATATTTACATACTCAAGTTGAAACCTGATTTGCAAGCCCTTCGACAGACTTTTACTGACATTCTCACTTCTCCAGCAGGGGGCAGAATATTAATAAAGCAGAGTCTCGGCGTATCAAGAGGTGGCGCTAGAGAGCCATGTTCAGCTTCACTCTGTTTAAACTAAGATTCTAAACACTCAGTTAAAAACAATTTGCATTATTTAAACACGGCATAAACGTGAATATTTTATTCCTTTTACTTCATAACGTCTCTTTTTGTTTTACTTTGAATTTAATTTATTTACACGTTTTATATTTAAGATCCCACTGTACGTCTATAATTAAATCTATAAAGCAAGTAATTTACTATTATAGTTTTTATGAATATTTTGAGTCTTTATTTTTAGATTTTCAGTTTTCATTTTTATTTTAAAGTAATTTAGTTTTAGTAATTTTGTTCTGTTTTTGTCTCTCTAGTTTAGTTTTTATTAGCTTTTATTTCAGTTTTAGTTATTTTAGTACATTTTTAAATGACAAGAAGATGTAAAGTCTTGCCTTGGAAACTACATATATATATATCTCATTTTATTTCAGTTAACATTTATTTTGATTTTAAGTAACGACAATTATTATTTTGGTCACACTTTATTTTAAGGTCCAATTCTTGCTATTAACACACCATCAACTATGAATTTTGCCTCAATAAACTCCTAATTTGCTGCTTATTAATAGTTTGTAAGGTAGTTGTTAAGTTTCAGTATTGGGTAGAAATAGGGATATGGAATGGTCATGCAGAATATGTGCTTTATAAGTACTAATAAACAGCCAATATTTTAATAATGGGCATGCTTATAAGCAGAGAATTGGTCTCTATACCAGAGTGTTACCATTATTTTTAATGGGGTTAGTGTTAGTAAACAAACCCTGAAGTAATGTTCCAGTAAGCTTTTGAACACACTTTGTAGAGAACTGCAAAGTGCACAAATTTGGAACAGTGAAAGGAGCCTCTTTCTGTCTCTCGGTTTGTTCATTTGACATAATCATTCAAATGCACTAGAACAGCTGACACTCTAGCAAAATAAATGGAAATGTTCATACACTAATTGAGATGCACTACATTGCTTGTATCATTATAAGCCATTTTATTAAATTACAATGAGATTTACATTAAAAAGAGATACAAATATAAAAAAATATTATAAAAAGAAAGCACAAACTGTACAGTAAAACCAAATGACTTGCAGCCTAGATAATGTGATTCAGTGATGTCATTGAAGCATTACTCAGCTGGACCAAACACTCATTAACCTTGTGGGAAAGGGACAGAGCTCACAGATTTTATTGAGTTGATACACATGACCTCTGCAAACTGTGTCTGTACGGTTAAAGGAATGTCAAGTCAAAGAGGAATCTTACATCGAGGGGTCACATGCCACATAAATGAGTTCAGAGTCTTCAGATCAACTCAAGCCAGTATTTTTGGACAATCAACTGTTAAAAAATTAGTGTGTTGTCTCCTTTAATATATATAATCAGGGTTATTACAGTTAACTAAACCAACAACTAAAATAATAAAATTAACTTTTTCTACTTGAGCTTGATCTAAAATAAAATAAAATATAAAAAAAGTTAAACTTATTTTATTTCAGATAATTTCCAAGGCAACATTCTCATTTTCATTTAGTTTAACTTTTTATTGCTTAAAATGTAATAAAAACTATATAACATATTAGGAAAAAAATCAAAATAGTAGTTTTGCAATGATACTGATATTACTAATATCAGTGTGTGTGTGTGTGTGTGTGTGTGTGTGTATTTATTTATTTATATATATTTATGTGTGTGTGTGTGTGCGCGCACATCTATTACATAGATTATATGTCTATATAAACATCATGATGTTTGCATTATACAGTTCAGTCAATGTATTTTGCATGTTGCCTGGCAACAGTCTGGTCAGGTATGATTAGTACAAGCAGCGAGAGAGATGTAACATGATTGTCTCTGCAAATGTATTTTTTTAATCAAACACACACATGTAGTGTAACTTAATTGTATTTAACACAATATAAAAACTTCTCTCATTATATTTGGTCCTACTTTGGTTATAGTGAATTGTAAAATGTTTATTTGATCATTGCATGTGTGTAGATGTGTGAAGCACAGTGAATTATGCCTGGCTCTGCTGTTCTGTCAATGCATGTTGTGATGAAATGTCATCCACGCATCAACGATTTCGCTGGAATCGTATCAAGAGAGGTTATCTGATGTCACAAACCGCACTAAAGGACAGAGACTTTCTCTCAAATACATCAAGCATTATTCGGTTTTCAATATTTAATCTTCTTTCATTTAATCTGTGAGAAATGTCAACGTAAAACAAAGCGCATATTATCACTGCTCCTCCCTATATGGAGTCTGTTATGACTGTCATCCCAGCATCCATTGTGCAGACAAAAGAAAGGATGACCATAGATCGATGTGTTGCTTATCTCAGTTCGGCGGTACAGTTGATAGGCTTTCAAGACCTTTTCTCCTGCCTTTATGGCACAGGAGTCATTCACAGGCCCTGCTGTCTACACGCCTGAGGCAGTTCCTCTTCACTCTCTTCTTTTCCTACTTTTCCCTTATCCCTCACTCCCGATTATAGGAGCATATGTCACTTGGAAGTGCTCTGCTAATTAGAGGGCTCTTTTGTCTGTGGGTTTCTCTTTTCTCTGCTCTTGTTGTTGATGGTATTGTCACTGGAGTATCTGTGGGAGTCCTGCCGTCCCGACAGAAGGTTTTTATTGGACTCTTTATGAGTTTACCTCGGGTGGTCTCCTCTGCAAATCTGCACCTCTCATTCTGTGCCCAAAGTGAGCAGAGCCAGATTTCAGCCATCAGGGCCTCTTATCTCTTCAATTCAGGGTGTTTAAATGTGTGCATCTGTGTGTGTGTCCTGCTCAGGGACACAGGGAAGCGCTTTATCTCAGGAATATGAGCTTTATACAAGCTCAACCTGATTGTTTTGACAGTGCAGTACTTTACAGAGCACAAAAAAAATGTGAGCGTGAGGAGAATTGTCAACAGTGCCGACTTGATTTCTCGTTCTCTTGGGAAAGTGGCACGTGTGCCATGTCAAAACTAGTAAATAAGAAGTGACCCTCAGTGACCCTCAATGCCAGTGTCCTGGCATTCTCTAGGGTCCTCTCTCCTACAGCACCTGCTCTCTGAAATAAAGAGATCAACAAAGGTCACGACCCCTGTGTATAAAACACCTCTGTGGGTCAGAGGTCAAGCATTGACCGGTGTGGCTGTCCCAAAGTGACTCAGATTCACTGCGTCCAATCGTAACGTGACCCAGAAGCATTCAGTTCCCCGGTGGGCTGACAGGACATGTCAGAGATTCTGGTAATTAGTTTGGGACTTATGCTATTAAAGTGTGTTTCTGAAGTTCTGGAAAAAAAATAAATAAATAATAAAAAAATAATAAAAAATAGGTCTTGTCATGTCATCATAGAAATTAATTTGTGAAGGAAACTTAGTACATGTACACCATTATTATTATTATTATTATTATTATTATTATTATTGAATTGGTCATTTTTTAACAATTTTTCGGTTGTTGTTTTTTTGTTTGTTTTTGTGTTTTTTTTTAGTTTTTTAGATTTTTTTAGTTTTATATAAATTAATTATTTCATTCAGCAAGGATGCATTAAATTGATCAGAAGTGGTGGTAAATACATTTATAATGTTGCAAAGGATGTCTATTTCAAATAAATTATGTTCTTTTAAACTCTATCCATCAAAGAACTATGAAAAAATGTAACAGTTTTGTATTTTTCACAAAAAAATATTAAGCACTGTATTACACACTGAAGACTGGAGTAATGGCTTTCCTATCACAGGAATAAATTACATTTGAAAATATATTAAAATAGAAAACAGTTACATTAAATTTAATTTACATTAATTTAACAGTTACATTAAAATAAATATGGAACTTAGAAAAGGGAAATATAAAACTAAAATATAAAACTAAACTCAAACAAATCAAAATATATAAAATAAAATATGTAAAATAATTTAAAAATATAAAATAAAATATAAATAATATAAATAAACTTAAAAAGAGGAGAAAAACTAATAACAGAACCCATGTAAATACCCCCAATATTTTACATAAGACTGAAAAATGTAAATGTATAATTGCCTCTTAACCTTTTGTGATTAGCCTACCCAGTGATTACTTTGAATCACTATTATCTGAAAAGTTGCAGATGGTGACTGAGTATGGATATTTGAATAGGAATTTCCAAGCCAGCCAGTCAGCTGTGCGTGCTCACAATATCCACCAATTTAGTCTTTGTAGTGCTGGGGAAAGCAGTCTAACCCCCCTTCTGATGTATGTACTTTCTATATTATTTAGTTTATTTGCATACAGATGTCTAGTCAGCCCCACTTTGGGCCTGAATGGGAGGGAGGGCTGCAGTCCTGGCAACAAGGCAAGAGTTGCTTACTAGCCCATAATTTCCAAGCATACTTTATAGCACCATGGCTACTGTGTTTCGATCACTGGGCACAGGTGGCATCTTAATTATCATGGATATTTTTGTGAGAAAGGGTGAGGGCCATTTGTATTGGATCACTAATTGAGCAGACCCTCTCAAAATACCATTAGCACCACTTGGATCATTAAATTTAAGGGCCTGATGACACAGAATTATATAATGGCTTAGCCAACATTTAAATAGAGCAACTTTTAGGGGACTTCTGCTCTCAGATATGAGGGTATCCATCATATATGAGTCAAGATCACCAATCTAGACTTTTGTGTCCAGAATGTGAATAATTAGTGAGGGCATGGGTGAGGGAATTGTGGGGCATGAGAACAGGTGAAGCAGAGTCTCTGGATGAGGGGAGATTGTCTCAGTAGTGAGAGAGAACGAGAGAAAGAGAGAGAGCAGGAGGGATGGTGTGAAAAGAGCTTGTCTCCTGTTCTTTCAGCTACTTTTGTCTTATTCTCTCACTAAGACAAGAAAACCTATACTTTAGGACAGCTGCTAAGCTGATTTTCCCAGAGATTAGCTGCATATCTGTTGTCAAAGAACTGAACACATAATGCAGGCCATTGTCTTTGAGGTGTTAGTAGTCAGCAAAGTTTCCCAAAACCTGAAAGTTATTATTGAACTTTTGAGGTTTTAGTTCACAGGCAATCGAGGCCTTTGTCTTTTCGCAATATAACAATATTGCACAGCCGACTTATAATATATGCTTACATTTTGCAAGTTAAAACAAGTAATGTATAAGTTTATTATTTTGTCTGGCCATGCAAATGTGTTTTAAAATTACTTTATGCTGTATATGTGTGTGTAGGTTTTTATTTGTTTTATTCATATTTTATTTTATGTTATTTTATTCATATTTTTATTTATATCATTATATAATTTACAATAAAATTACAATATACTTTTAATTAGAAACTTTAAATAAAAACAAAAAATAAAAACTTATTTGAATTATTTGGATAGGTAGATAAAAATAGATAGGGTATTTAATTTACACTACAAGGAAAGTTGCAAAAGTTTTTCAAACATACACTCATAAAAATAAAGACAGTTAAATGCTTAATTTGCCATTTGTTCTGTAGATTTATGTTGTGCAGTGTCTAATATCACTCATTGTTCGGTCATAATTTAGTTGCTGTTATCTCATCTAAACTTTAGCTGTTTCCCTTTTCAGTCCCTTCCCCCATTTTTTTCTCACAAAATTCTTGAAAAAAGCAAACTAGCTGGGCTTGCCTGATATCACCCTCCAGGGTGACAGCTGTGCCAAAAAGCCCTTCACCACACACAGACACACACACACACACACACACACACACACACACACACACACACACACACACACAAAGCTCATTTAGGGAGCCTGGCTCAGTGGCCTGGAAATCACACTCTAAGCTCCGCCCTAAAGTGTGGTTAGCCATTGTTATTGTAATGGGGCCGTGTGCATGTGTATGAAGAAGAAGTGAGTGGGTTTAGACTTCTTCCCTCCCCGTAGACATATTCCACATAGGAACTACAGAAGTTTTCCTGAGTTTTCATTCAAGTTGAAGATGATTACAAAAACCTCTTCAACATGTCAAATAATAATAAACAGTCATCATCAACCATTATGTATGTGTAAGAGTGCAACACTCTCTCAAAGAAACAGAACCAAAACAGACACCATAAAATCATTTATCATCAATATTCACTAACATGAGACAATCTAAACACATAAAAGCCACTGTTGACAGACTCCAAGCGCTCATATGTTCATGTGAGTCCTTTCAAATAAACCTCTAAAAGCTTTTCACACTTTCTACAAGCCTGGTGTCCACTAAGTGTAAATGCCTTAATAAGCACCCCTGGCCCCCTCTACACGTCCCATGGTCCCCCTCCTTACTCACCATGGCAACAGCAAGTTGGTGATGGTGGTAGTGGTGGGTGGGGGGGTGTTCTCAGCATCATTATCAGCAGGCCCATCTGTTATGGGGGGTAAGACTTCAGATCATGTAAAGAGGCCTATGTAGGCTCCAGCAGCAACCCAGAACATATGCCTTCTCACTGGCCTGACAGGGGAAAGGGTGGGGGAGAAGAGAGGGAAGAGAGGTACACCAGAGTGCACAGAGTGCACAGATTGAGTTTGAGAAAGAATGAGCAGGCCTGATCTGAGGGCATGAGTTTTCATTGATTGATTGATTGATTGATTAACTGATTTATAGAGTTTATAGAGACTAAATGTCTTTAAAAAAAAAAAAGAATATATTTACTAAACATTAATGTTAAGAAAACTTCTAAATATTTTTAAAGAAATTATAAGAAAAGTTTTTAAATATATATTTTTTTATTTTTAAATTTGTTTCCCTTTTTCCTTTGTAAAGTGACCTGAAAGGCCCTGCCCTATAACATATATATATATATATATATATATATATATATATATATATATACATACACATATACATACACACATAAATGTGGTTGTGTGTGATGTTGTTGTTGTTATTATTGGGGTGAACATCAGTTAAACCAAACAGAAATAACAGGGATGAAATATAAAATAATATAAACAATATAATATAAAATTTCCTGTCTGCTTTATAATTTATGATCATGTTAATGATGTTTAATTTGAACATCCACATAAACTTTGCATCTGCATGTCTAAAATACTATCAATGTCATAGCCGACCAGTTTGAGACACACAGCATAAAAGTAGTGACAAACAATGAGCCAAAATTTCTCCTAACTCTTTGTTTCTTTTGTCTTTTTAGAAAATTTGTCTCTAAACAAGGAACAATAGCTTCAGGTTGTGCTCTCTTACCTTGTTTAAACGTGTTTAAAATATGTATTTTTTGAGGTAATGCAAAAAAAGAAAAAAGAAAAATCACAGTAAAAAGTTTTACAGAGAGACTTTAAAGTCCTCACACGTGACTCGAGGCGTGCAAGACAAGCTTTTGTTTTCATTTTTTAGAGGTCACAGGGACACAGGCAGTGAGGCGCGCCCTCATTGGCTTGTTGAGATGAACAAAAACTACCCCCGCCGCCGCTGATTGGCGGATGCATACTTCTACTAAATAAGACCGCCCACCTCTGTCTGTAAATTTTCTTTAAAGTAACTTTCTCTGTAATGAAGTTGAGTAATTTTGCGGTGACAAAGGCGAAGAAATCACCGCAAAGATGAAGTTGTGTAAAACTTTTCTCGGTGAGTGCTGGACTTCCTACTTTAGTCTTTTGCTCGCGTCAAACTTAGATTTAGTCTTGTGCGCCGTGGTTTTGTTGATAGTCAGTGTTTTTGGGTTTGGTTGACTTTTTTATTAACAATAACTATTCACAATACGTTTATTATTGTAACCTATAGCCTACCGACAGACACCGTTGTTGTTGTTTCCTTCTTTGTTTACTTTCATTTTAAGTATTGATATAAAATGTTGACTGAATAGACTTGGATTACATTTTAACATCTAATTCTATTGCCGAACGCATAGCAGCGACCCAGATCCCTGATTTTTTTGTATCTTTTAAAAGTTGCGCAACGAAATCCCTATCCAGGCAGTTTTTAAACAAAGTCAACTTTTGTCTCCAGAGGGAGTTGTGCTTTAAGCTCAGAGGCCGTCGGACTTCTGGCGTATTAAAACTTTTGTGTTCGGGAGGGATCAGTCCATCTGGCTGTGGGGGATTCCGGGTGTTGTGCTTCTCATTCGCTCAGCTGGCATCCTATGTAATATTTATACACAGTGTCTGGCCAGTGGGAACAGACTGGGGTTTTAATTGTATGCTGGGCTATCCATCTGTATACGAAACTTTAGGATCAGGGGTGAGCAAAGTTCCAGCTGGTAACCGAAGAACTTCGGTGTCATTAAATATGCAAAACTCTCAAAGGCTTTTGCAAGCTTCATATATGATAAGAAATTTTTTTGAAGTTTAGTAAAGAGTTCCCCTCCCCCTTTATTATTAGAGAAAATGCATTTTCCGTTTTAAGTTACATCTCCTTCCACTACATGTAACCTTAACTTATTTATAGATTGATTTTGATATTTTACCATTAATCGAATTTGCAACTGCACTGTGTTTGTTTGGTTTACTGCACTGTAAAATTATTTCAGTAATAATATTAACAACATATCTTGTTTATTTTTTTTAAGAGTTTATTTTCGAAAAGTGAAATGAACTTATTTTTTGATGTTCATTACTCGGGTAGAAAAGTGATATTTTTCAACAATTAAAATCACTTTGACATCATAAAATAAACATAAACTTCACTTTTATTCGACATTTTACAGTCTGCCAACCTCGGAAGAAATCACAGTAATTCAACCGTATACTTAGACAGATGAAGTTAATTCGATAATTTTCCACACTAGGTCACGTTGATAGGCTTCTAGAAGAACATAAAAGAAAAGCAATTCAACGCTTTTGAAGCAAGGCAAATGTGTGATTTCGCAAGAAAAAATAGATCCATATTAAAGAAATTGTGTTTTTCCAGTTACAGAAATTATTCTCTTTCTTGTCAATACCGAATAGTATCGTGTATGGCAATCGGACATTAGTCTTTTAAACATAAAACAAATGTTTGTATTTGATTTTTAAATTACTCTACTGCCTTTTTGAAATGTAATATCCCGTGTATTCATCGTTACACTGCTATAGACTCGTTGAAAACAGCGTTTTCTGACTAGACACCTGCCACGGAAAGCGCTCTTGTCCATGGTACTGAAACAGCGCTGTTCTGAGTGCTGATCTTCAGCTCAGCTCCTGCTTCTAAAAGTAGCGATATTTTCCAAAATAACCGGATAAATTCGTTTAGATTGTAAGTTAAATGTCAAACTTGCGTGTGAGTATTTCATATCGGGTGGGTGGGGGTCAATAGCGGCCCACTCTCCATCTTGTGTTGTACATGGTTTACTGTGATGATGATGTCACGGAGGAGGGGTGGACAATGGGCCTGTGAGCGAAAGGTAAGGCAGAATCGTTCGACAAAGCGTGTGGAGAAATGATTTTGGCAGCATTTATGCTCACATTACCTGTCGATTAATGGATATATGCGTCTTGCTTACAACATGAAGAGGTTTTGGACCGGTCCTGAGCGAATTATTAGAGGTTTTTAAAGGTAGCGGCACGAGACTCATTCTGAAGGGGAGGTGTACAACACTGAAGTTAACACACACAGAGCCTACAAAGACCAAGAGGCCGCTCGCATCTCCTTGAAAAAACGTCGTTTGCTTGTGGTATTTTTTTTTAAATTTACTAATTCAGATGCTGATGTGGATGAAAATTCAATGTTTGGAAAGGTTTGCTGGCTTGGATTTACGTTACTATTGAAGCCAAATGGACGCCGGACTTGTAATCTCTTCTCTTAAAGAAGAAGTACCATTCCACCGTGTTTACATTTCTTGCACATTTTGTTTTATTTTCTCTTGCGTACTATACGACACAATTACGTTGTGTAAAAAGAACGATTCTACAATGGTTTTTGGATAATTGTATTTGCAGTTACATCGCTGCTGCTTTAGTTTCAAGAAACCCAAGAACTTAAAAGGGCCTCTATTGCGTCTATAACACAATATCCAGGCTCTCATATTACATTTTTAGTGTTGAGCTTGTTTTAAAACAATATTTATAGTCGAATCGGAAATGTGGAAGTTTAAAGCCAAGCGGAATATTCATTCGATTTACACAAAGTCAGAGATACATGTACAAATACAATGTATTTTATGGGAGTGGACAAATAGTCATTAGAAACCCTTAAGCAACGCAAAAGCAGCATATGTTTCGTCTTGTGTGCGTGCGTTATTTACGAGAAGCAAAACAATGAGAACAAACCATCTGTTTAGTTCAGGCTAGGCCTACATAATACACTATTCATTTATTAGATTATCGCCTTTCTTTCAGTTTTACATTTTAATTGCGCTTTATTCATCGCTTATTCTTGTTTTAGGACCTCTGTAGGTTGGACTTTAACGTTATTGCTCTAATAATACAGTCGCAGCAGGTCTTGTAAACATATTCTGCTAGATATTGTTTCTCCTCCAGGAAAGTGACAGTGTTTTAAAGGCGGAGGGTTTGGCTGATAGTAATTGAAAGGCGTGGTGTGCTACAAGAGGTTATGCGCAGCAGCATCATGGTGCTTTTTCGAAGTCAAGGGCCTGATGCGACAAAAGAAATACTAATTTTAGTCTATACTAAAACGTAATAGAAATTTGTGGCTAACATGCACTCTCATTGGTCCGTTTCATGCAAGGGCCTCCTATATAGGAGTCAAACGATGTTTCTTGTATGGTGGGAGATACAGTCATTTAAGAGAATGGGCCCTATTTTTTGAGAAAAACTTTAAAAAGGGATGACTGAAACTATTTAGGTCAAGTGACTTGATATAAAAAAAAAATCTGTCATCAACTCACCATTTTCATCTAGAAATAACATGTCAGCATTCAAATGTTCCTTATCTTTTACATGCCATTGTCTTTGGAAGTGTCTTTGAAAGCAATATTTTGAAGAATTTATGTATATTTATATTACTTGACTCCTAATGTGTTGGAAAACAGGAAACATTATTTTCAAAGATATTATGCTCCTCCCTTTTGTATTCATCTTACTTTTATAGAAAGTTTTCAGCAAATGCAACAAAATCAGTTTATTTGATTTGAAAAGACACGGGACACTGAGTTCTAAGAAAGGTTTGCATTGCATATTGCATCATATGCGGCAAGTGCCACAATTGTTGCGGTTCTCAAGGGAATTTCCTCCCATGTTACGTGTGTGACGTGACTGAGCACCAGGTGCTGCTTAAAACGTAATCAGACCACATGTAATGACGCACTGATAAAAACAGCTGGGTCATCTCTCATCACCCAGGAAGAATAATCAACACCAGAGACATGAAGGCACGCAGACCATGATGGACTGCTGAAAGCCCATTCAGTGACCAAAGTGCATGGGTCCTCTGGGGGCTTTTTAATGTTTGTTTCTGGATTACAGGTGTTCATCTTTTATAATCATCCTGTGGAAAATGACATCACAATAGATGCATATGAATCAGCATTACTGGCATAGATTTGCTTACTTTCTGATCTTAGAGGCTCAATTGCTCGCAAAGAATATGTGTGTTTTCTTGGTATTTTAGTTTTATTGCATATTTCAAACTAATATTGCTCATAAAAATATAATAAATATATAATATATAGAATAAATAGTTTAACTAATTACCCAAACATCAAAAATGGGAATCCACTGTCAAGACCTGCTTTAGTGTCACTTTTAATAAGTTGATGTTTTTTTTCTCATTTCATTGTGTAATACATAAGTATGCATCTTTTAATATTTGAACATGTCGGACTGAAATTGTTGTCTTGTCCTTTCTGTCCAACAGAGAATGAGTTCAGAGGGCAGCTGCTGAGCCAGAGGTGGACACGAGGGGACAGAGTCAGCAGCTGTGAGAACAAGAGGAGTAGGAGACTAAAAGTGAGACATTATGTGTGTTTGTGTGTGTCAGAGTAGCTTCATTTTCATTGATTATCTCTTGTATTATACTGTATCACAAAACCAAAGAAGCTAAAAGTACATTTCCTTTTCCGAAGCTCTGAAATCTTTCTCAGTCTGGGAGGTCCTCATTTCTTTCTTATATTTCACTTCGCTTCCACTAAGGATTGGGAGGGATGTGCATTTGAAAGAACTTATTGGATGTGTATTATTGATTGAGCTCTTTACAAGCATTTAAGAGGATTGGAGGCTACTCTGGTGTCTGTGAAATCAGACCTGCTCAGATCTGAAGACAAAAATCACAGTCTGATGGTATAAAAGCCAGAGAATAGTAATATTGTACTTTCGAATATGATTCTAGAGACACATTAGAGAAACAGAGAGTGTAAATATCTAAAGACATTAATAAATACTTATTATAATCTCATAACCACTCATGTGTTTGTGTTCTAGATGAGCCAAGACGCAGATGAGAAGCGGACAAGGACACGCTCAAAAGGAATCAGAGGTGAGAACCTCTTAAAACTTGAAAAATATGTTTTGTCCATTTCAGTGAATTTAATGACTGAAAGAGCTTTTATCTCGCTCCTTATATCAGTTCCTCTTGAGCTTGTCGGACAAGAATACTGGTGAGAGCTTTTATGCTTTTGCAGTGTTACTCATCATGTTTTTAAAGACCAGAATTTAGTAGGTTAATGAATATAGCTAATCAAAACCCTTGTTTTGCAGCTGCCCTACACCAGGATGTGACGGCTTAGGCCATGTCAGTGGAAAGTATGCACGACACAGAAGGTAGGTAGTACGAATTCAGCGTCTTATAGCTGCCAATAAAAAAAAGACAAAAAGTGAGCAACTGAGTTCTTTGTCAAATCTTTTCATCTGTTCCAGTGCATTGGGCTGCCCATTGGCTAAGAAAAGAAAACTCCAGGAGGCTGAGGAGAATCAGCCAGCCCCCAAAAAGAAGCCCAACCCCCTAAAGCTGGTCATGGATGATGGGTTCAACGCAGACAGTGACACAAACAGTGAAACAGAAACAAAAGATGAGGGATTGGAGTCTGAAGAGGACACTGCTGATAAAGAGATGGAAGCGAAAGAAAAAACACCTACATCAGAAGCAATGACAGGTCAGTTAATAACCTATTAACTACAAAAAGGTTTATTATTTTTAATGTTATGTACCATGTGGTGCACATACTATGGTCTTTATTATATCACCCAAACTTGTCATGAAACATTAAAATTCATTTACTTTATGATTGCCCTTTTTGTCATTCCCTTAGAAGAAATTTCACAAGTGGATTCAGAAGAGAAAACGACAGCTGTCAGAGAAACATCAACTCCAGTGCCAGAGAGCGAAATTGAGAAGGAAGAAGCCAATATCGAGGCTACATCCATCCAACAAATCACCATGGATGCTGAGGCAGAGGAGGGGCTACAGGTCGCCGAAGAGATTCAGGCTCGAGAGGAAGAGGTAGAGGAGGAAGCAGAAGAGATTACAGAGGAAGAGAGAGTGACCCAGCAGCTGAAAGAGACAGACGAGCCTGTGACAACAGTTGAGGAAGAAGAGGAGGAGGATGAGGAAGAGGAAGAGGGGGAAGAGGAGACACAATGTTTGAGCCAGAAGAACAACTCGGACCACCAATACTTCAGTGGAGACTTTGGCAAAATCCAGACCAAAGAGACTGGGGAGACAGAGAAGGACATTGAAGATGATGATGATGAGGAAGAAGATGAGGAGGAGATCCAATCCCAGGTAGAGCCTTCCTCTCTAATTTCCCATGTCCACGCTGCTTCAGCTCAGGAATTAGACGTGATGACGCACAGCAACATCAATCTAAACCACCCTCTTGGTGAAGATGAGGAGGAGGAGGATGAAGAAGAAAGAGATGATGCTTCGGATAAAGACTCGCCCACTGTAGTCATTGAGCTGGGTTCAGAGGGAGAGGAAGAGGAAGAAGAGGAAGAGGAAGATGACGGAGAAGAAGAGGAGGCAGATGAAGCGGACGATGACGAGTTGGACAGCATGTCACAGAGGTCAGAGGTCACAGATGACTCAGAGACGTACGACATGACACGGGGGAACCTGGGACTTCTGGAACAGGCCATTGCACTGAAAGCCAAACAAACCGGCCGCAGTTCTGAAGAGAGCTGCTCTCCTGAGCAGCAGCACTACCACAGCTCAGAGGAGAGGATGAGTAAGACCATGGACATCTCAGCTCGTAGAGCATACTATGGCAAAGGTGACAGGAAATTGCTGCCTACCTCTTATGACCCCATTTAAATTTAGATAACATTATCATGCAGGTACAGTGTGTGTGTGTGTGTGTGTGTGGAGTTTAATTTGTTTTTGCCTCCTCACTCTTGGGCACAGAAGGTTCTAGATCAGAGAAGAAGGAAGTAAAGTGCCCTACTCCAGGATGTGATGGGACAGGTCATGTGACTGGATTATACCCACACCACCGCAGCCTTTCTGGGTGCCCACATAAGGACAGAATTCCTCCAGAGAGTAAGCATTGTGTTGCACTATTATTATAATATGTGACACACACACACACACACAATATATATTAATACAAATTTAAAACAAATTTACATTTATATACATTTATTTGTAAAAATTGTATTAAAATTTATCAAATGTGTACATATTTTATTTAAAATTTAAAAATGTATGTATATTACTAACTTTTTTTTTTTTTTTTTAAAGAAGTTTTTTGCTGCATTTATTTTTATACATTTTTAAAAATGTGATTTATTCCTGTGATGGCAAAGCTGAATTTTCAGCAGTCTTTAGTGTCACATGATCCTTCAGAAATCATGCTATAATGCTGATCTGGTGCTCATGAAACATTTTTTTTATTGTTATTATCAATGTTCAAGAGAGCTTGTGCTACTTAATATTTTTGTGTAAACCATGATTTTATTATTTTTTTTTTCAAGATTCTTTGAATAATAGAAAGTTCAAATTAACATTTATTTTAAACGTGTTTAATGTTATAAATGTCTTTTTTTTAGGCTTTTCACACTGCGCTTAACCCCGGGTTATCGTCGTTCTAAAGATCGCTTTTAACCCCGGTTAAAAACCCGGTTTCACACCTGCAATTTGAAAGCGGTGTTAGCACCGCATTTTAACCGGGGTTATGAAACCCTGCTCCGGAGCACGGTTAGCACCGTATTTGTGGTGTTAAAGCCGCATTGCGGTGCTAAGTTTGTTCAGTGTGAAACGGAGCGGTGTTTGCTTGTTGCTGCTGGACGCTTAGCAACAGACAGCCAATCAGAGCTTGAGCAGCGAGGCTCATGTCACGTCAGGAAACACGCGTCATGTAAACAGCAGGCGGTGAGAAAAAAGTAAAAGAAATGTCAAAAGACGGAAAGCGTGTGAACTGGAGTGATGAGGAGACGAGACGGTATTATACAAGTAAACACTAGTCTCTCCACATTTAAAAGAATGGCACGCCTAAAACGCGTGGAAAACGCTAGGCGCGCCGCTTTCTCTCTCCTTCTTTCCAAAGCGCTCTGTAGCCTGCGCTCTATGTATGCGCTCCCGTGGCTTCTGCCGTTGCTAAGCAACCATGACCTGTGCTCTCCATGAAGATGCGGAAGTTTCAGCAAAGGATAAATAAATGGATTTCCAGCTCTAAATCGCTTGCAGTAGCTCTGCTACCAAATTTATTTAAAAATGTCACATCAAACATCAAACACACACACACACACACACACACTTGACCCTCTATCAATTGCAATTATTCTCTAACTGCTAGCTTTTCTTGAAAAACTAACACTACCTTTCTTTTCTATATTCTATCTACTTGTTTTCTTATACTGTGTTAGGCTAACCGAGACTTGTCATAGCACTTGCATGTTGTTGCTCTTTTGTTGGTTTTGATTGCCTCTATTGTCCTCATTTGTAAGTTGCTTTGGATAAAAGCGTCTGCTAAATGACTAAATGTAAATGTATCCGGGGTTTAGGTTAACCCAGGGTTAACAATTTCAAGTGTGAAAAGCCCTACTGTCACTATTGGCCATTTTAATGCATCCTTCCTTGCTGAATTAATTTCTTTAAAAACACAACAACATTGAACGGTAGTATAAATATTCTATAAGCTAATGTGTTTTTTTTTTTGGCACTAGTCTTGGCAATGCACGAGAACGTACTTAAGTGTCCAACACCTGGATGCACTGGACAGGGACATGTGAACAGCAACCGCAACACACATCGCAGGTACTGCTCCTTAACTATTTGAAACTTTTCAGGCGTCAATTTCTGTTCACATCAGGTTTCCCTAAAACCTTGTGTCTTTCTTACGTTTTATACTTTTAGTCTCTCTGGCTGCCCTATTGCTGCTGCAGGGAAACACAAAAGCCATGAAAAGCAGTCACAGCCACAGACCTCTGTCAGTGATCCTATCAGTGGAGGCTCAAACTCTGACAGAGTTCTCAGGTGTGTGTTTTCCTCCTCTTCTCAACATCCCAGCTAGACCTTTAACAGACAAAAGAGTCTGATAGGTAAACATTGTGACTAAAGACTCTTTTCTCTACAGGCCGATGTGTTTTGTGAAACAGCTGGACATCCCTCAGTACGGTAGCTACAGGCCCAATGCCATGCCAGCCACTCCTCGCGCCAACCTGGCTAAGGAGCTGGAGAAGTATTCTAAGGTGTCCTTTGACTATGCAAGCTTCGATGTACAGGTGTTCGGCAAGCGCTTGCTTGCACCCAAGATGCCCACCAGCGAAACCTCACCTAAAGCCTTCAAATGTAAGCACCTCCTCATTCCCTTTAAAATAGCAGTTAAAAATACAACATACATTAATAGATAATGAATTATTGATAGCATACTGAAACACATATTATTATTATTATTATTATTATTGCTATTATAATGAACAGTCAAACCATTCCCCAAAGCCTCGTCCCCCAGCCACAGCCTGTCAGGAGGCTACACCAAAAGCAGCTCCTCTTCCACCTCAAGTGGGTACGATTATACCCATGATGCCGAAGCCGCACACATGGCTGCCACTGCCATTCTCAACCTGTCCACCCGCTGCTGGGAGAGGCCTGAAAACCTCAGCACCAGACAGCCAGATCAGGCCAGCAAAGTGAGTTCCTCTCTGTCTGTATCTGGAAAGTTGAGTTATATAACTTCCACATTATATACGCTAGATTATAATTAATGTTTTCTACAATCTAGGACATGGACATTGAGGTGGATGAGAATGGCACGCTGGACCTCAGCATGAAGAAACCCAAGAGCGAAGGAGTCAGGTCACCAGACCCATCTTCATCCTCGCCATCATCTTCTCAAAACCATGGCGTCACCTCACCCCACTCCAGCCACACTTACAAACAAGAGGAGTGGGAGGGGCCTCTGGACTACACCAAGTCAAACCGACAGAAAGAGGAGGAGCCAGAAGAGGTAAATGTATATCAATTTGAGATATATTCACATAGTCTCACTTCATGGTTAAATCATGGTTAATGAAAAAAAAAAGTTTTGCACCTATTTTGCACCTGTTTGACTGTTGTTTGTCTGTTGTGTCCAGGTTGAATACACCACACACTCATACGCGTCCTCTGATGGAGACGATGATGATGCCACTCAGGAGAGCATGGAGGACAGGAAGTACCCTGGTGAGGTCACAACCTCCAGCTTCAAAGTCAAATTCCAGCCCAAGGACAGCAAGAAAGAGGTCTTGCTGTAAGTGTCTGCTGCAACAACAGCCTTATTTAAACACAAAACACATCTGCTAAGCCAATAAAAGTAGTCTGTAAATTTAGTGTCTTGCAAAGGTTAATAAATGACCAGAATGATTCCATAGGGATTTAATACTCTCTTCATCTCCCTCCAGATGTCCCACCCCAGGTTGTGATGGTAGTGGACATATAACTGGGAACTATGCATCACACCGCAGGTATGCAAGAAGCTGACACATTATTTCAACTCTGAACAAAAGCCCTACTTGTGTTTTCTTTTTTTTCTTTATCTGTTTTCCTCTCTGTTGAACCCTAACAGCTTCAGCTCTCTATAGCATAAACCTGTATATTAACTGCAGACAAATGCTATATGTCTCTTTAATGCATTTGGGCAACTCATTTACTCATGTCTCTTTGTATGTATATATTTGCTAAAATACATACATAGAAATGACAAATCAGTGACATACTACAAAATATATATCTCTTCCATCTTCAGTTAAATCTTCCTCCCTCTATTCTTTCTTCCTGGTGTTTTTCTACTGTTCTTCAGTCTCTCTGGTTGTCCCCTTGCTGATAAAAGTCTTCGGACCCTCATGGCTGCCCACACTGCTGAACTCAAGTATGTCTGTGCTCTATTTTTTCCTCTAATGAATCCTTTACCGATTACTGCTTTTACTTGACTCTACTGAATACCGCTGTTACTGCAAAACACTGTTTACTGTCCCTTTTGCTGCTATTCTTATACTCTTGAACCAGTAATCGCTTTATATTTTCAGTGGCCAAAAATATAATTTTCTTGGACTGTGTCCTAGAGATGCATCAAAACAGTTGAGACACATTAAGCATCCAGGTTGAAGCCCAAATGTTTATTTAGATTTCCAGGATGATTGTATGTGTGATATTTGAATTGTATCTTTCTAAAGCAATGCTATGTTCATGCTAACCTGTCTTTCTCTTTGTGACCTCCAGATGCCCTACCCCTGGTTGTGATGGATCAGGACACATCACTGGAAACTATGCTTCCCATAGAAGGTATGTTAATTAAAGCTGCAGTCCGTAACTTTTTTTTTGGTTAAAAATTATCCGAAATCAATATTTGAGCAAGTACATAACCAGCCAGTGTTCAAAACTATTGCCTTACTTTAGCCCGATTCACAACGGTTATCTTATAATAATGTTTTCTAATCTGAGTGGTACGAGTAGGTTTTCGTGGGAAATTTGAGCATGGCACTGCATCATTACATCACGTCTGTAAACATAAAGAAGTTGTCCCTGGCTACTAGGCTATCGCATGTGAGGATCCTGCAGGTAGCGGATCGTTTATAGCCTTTTCTCACAGCAGCTAGAATAATTAAATGTATCATTTTGATGGTGGATTGTAATCCAGAAAGGATTATGTGTTTATGAAACAAATGTGAATGAAATGAAATGATATTCCAGTTTTAAATGTGCTTCTGATTACAGATAGCCTGGGATTACACAAGATTTGTATTTTAAAGAAAACCAGTTCCAAGGGAGCATAGTTTGCTTTTTGGGTTAAAAGAATTTCTTTATATGAAATTCGAATGGTATGACAATTAGATATTAGACTGTACAGAAATTGAAATCTACACGCTAATACACACTATACTCATAGACATACAATGCTGATGTTGTTAACATTAATAATTTGAGAATAAAGTATAACAATAATAATACTTTGCACGGTTTGGTGTGATATGAGCTAATCGATCGTTAGATTTAATCACCATTGGTAGCGCGATTTATGGTAATACTTTTTTCCTTAGTTGGTCAGAACAAACGTGGCAGACTTGTTACTTACTTGTTCAGATGGCAATATACAATGAAAATTCTTATTTGGGTCATATATTCCAAGACATATTCACAAGTACAGTAAACATCTACACCGGTGCGGTGACTGACAGCCACACATTCACCTCAAAACATTAGATTCATCCACGCTGAAGCCATGCAGGAGCACAGACCACGCAAGCAAGATAATTCCGCACACAGAGATTTTTAAACAGAGATGGCGACAAAGAGGCAAAACTTACGGACTGCAGATTTAAGAGATATTACATTTACTGTACCTACTTTCAAGATGCACTTTTGGATTCAGTGTCAAGCTTTGCAGCTAGTCAAAAATATTAAATGGCGGATGTAAAAAAAAATAATAACATTCACATTTTCTCTATTGCAGTCTGTCTGGATGTCCACGTGCCAAGAAGGGAGGAATCAAAACCACCCCGACCAAGGATGACAAGGAAGATTCTGAGCTCCTAAAGTACTTTTTTTTTCTTTTTTTTTTTTGCAAAACAATCTCAACTTTTGCTGTACGAAAACAGTGGATTTATTGAGCACAGCCTGCATCTTTAGAGAATGCCAAACCTGACAGTCAGTTCATCACTTACCTCTCTATAGGTGCCCGGTGCCAGGTTGTGACAGTCTGGGGCATATCAGTGGGAAATATGCCACCCACCGCAGTGCCTATGGGTGCCCGCTGGCAGCACGCCGGCAGAAGGAGGGCATGTTAAATGGCACACCATTCTCCTGGAAGGCCTTCAAGTCTGAGGGCCCAACCTGCCCTACGCCAGGATGTGATGGATCAGGACATGCCAACGGCAGCTTCCTCACTCATCGCAGGTACAGACAGGACCTAGTAAAATTTACAGATAAATATTAGTATTATGGTATTAAATAGTCCTGATAAATGGCAAGCTGTGAGTGAATTAAAACTGCTATATATGCTAGATATATAATAAAACTAATTGTCTTGGAAATGCCATAGAAATATGTTAGAAATAATGTTTTGAAATATTAGAAATGGCTGTTTTTGGCTTTCTGGGGTTACCGAAGGATGGTGTAATAAAAACAATAAATCTAAGACAATACATTTTTTCATATCTTGTAATCATGTGTTTTTACAGTCTATCAGGTTGCCCTAGAGCTTCAGCTAACAAGAAGAGAGCCAGGTTCCCAGGGGATGATTACATCAGCAAGAAATTCAGGGCAAGTGATGGTAAGATCAAATATAATTTGCTTCTCTTCTTTCGTCCACATTATGTTCATTTTGTGCTCTTCATTAACATATGCATTGTTTTTCTATCCCCTCAGTTCTTGACAATGATGAAGACATAAAACAGCTGAACAAAGAGATCAATGAGCTGAATGAGTCAAACTCTGAAATGGAAGCAGACATGGCCAACCTCCATACACAGGTCTGCTTTTATTAAATTCATATACATTACTATTCAAAAGTTTGAGGTTGGTAAGTTTTTTTTTATGTTTTTGAAAGAAGTAACTAAAGCTGTATTTATTTGATCAAGAATACAACAAAAACAGTAATATTGTGAAATATTTTTGCATTTTAAAATAATTGTTTTTTAATATATTTTAAAAAAATTATTTACTCCTGTGATTGCAAAGCTGAATTTTTAGCAGGCTTTACTACATGATATTTTTGTGGAAACTACTGTCACTCTTGATCAATTAATTGCATCCTTGCCAAATAAAATAATTTATTTCCTCAGAATTAAAAATCTTACTGACCCTAAACATTTGAACAGTTCCTGTATCAGAAACTGTAATAAAGACAGATATGTAACAGATTCACTCTATATATGGCTGAAAAGTGATCTGAGCATATAGCATTAGGCACTTCACAAAGTGGTTTACACAAGCTTCACAAGCTTTTTGAGGCTCTCATTGTTCAATGAAAATCCCGTAATTGAGAATAGGATTTTTGGTGACTTCTTTCCTTAAGAAATATGATGATAATGATAATATTTACAGTACTTCAAATACAATATTATAAATGACAGTATTTTATCATCACAAAGATAGAATACACAGCTTGACCTCGCAGCTGCTGTTTATTCATGCAGTTCTATCCCTCAATAGATCTCATCCATGGAGAAGAACCTCAAGAGCATGGAGGAAGAAAATAAACTCATAGAGGAGAAGAATGAGACTCTGTTCATGGAACTGTCAGGCCTGAGCCAGGCTCTTATCCGCAGCCTTGCCAACATCCGTCTACCAGAGATGGTCAGTCCGCTTGCTATCTACCTTTTATGACTACGCCCAACAAGCATTGTACATTATACTTTTATGTAGCTTGCTTTTAACAAACTGTAATCTGTTGTTTATGACAGCAAGAGCCCATCACTGAGCAGAATTTTGACGCCTGCGTGGACACCCTGACCCACATGTTCACTGATAAGGAGTGCTATCAGAACCCAGAGAACCGAGCCCTACTCGAGTCGATCAATCAGGCCGTCAAAGGCATTGAGGTGTGAGCAGAGGAGCGGCAGCTGCAAGACACTGTGGGTTAAATAACCAGAATAACAACATAAAAATACTGTTTAAGGACATTCAGGTTTTGTATGCGGCACCCTCTGTAAACGCAGAACGTTGCGAGACCCGTGGAAGTCAGAGAAAAGGACCAAATTCCAATTCCAAATTATGCTACTTAGCAATTTTGATGAGATACAAGATCCTTTGCCTCTTAAACCAAGCTGGCTCTTCTTATTTTGAGGTATCTTTTGGAGCAAACCATTTGTTACTGTTTTCTAGAGCAACTCTCACCGACACTGATCTGCCTTTTTACTTCCCTCAGTGCATGGAGGTTGCCGTGAACAATAAGTTGCGAGATTGTCGTGTGTCGTGTGGAGGAGAGTCTATGTGTGTATGCGTAACAGAGTGTTTTATGTGTAATGTCCGAAGGTGAATTCACAATTAATGACCTCCCTTGGCAAAATATAATTAGTATGCAGCACTGCTACATTTGATCCCTGTATGATAATGTTGTCTCATATTTGGTGTAAATGCTCTCCTGTTCCATTCAGTAATATTTATCGTATTTGAGAACATAGATATTGCACTTCCATGAATAGTTTGTAGTTCCATTGTCATGTTATTATTGTAATTATTATTATTATTATGGATATTTAAATTGGGTCCTTGAAATGTAAGTTTAATTTATTATTTATTCATGTTAAGGTTTTTTTTGTTTATTTATTAATCAGTGTCTATTTACTTAATTTATTTCACAAAGCAAAATTCTGTACACAGCTTTTAAACAGTTATTAAGAAGAGAGACGTTGCCCTCTGCGTTGTGAAAGAGGCAATATTTTAAGAATATCGACAGCAAATTGTTTTATAAACCTTCCTATTTATTTTAAAGACAGAGATTTATAATCTCTTTTTTAAGTGCAAATATTTTCTACCTAACAATTTTTATATTGTTTTTTTAATATTCTTCTTTATTTAATGAGTTCTGTTTTCCATAAAAGTATTTTGACACCCTCCAGAGTGAAGTGGGTTGAACAGATATGATGTATTTATTGTTATTTATTTAGTATTTAAGAACAAATTGAATGGAGATCTTGTTGCATATTTATTTTGTAAATGTCTCTGTGTTAGTGGTTGCTGCATATGGATAGTCTTTGCCCATGTTGTTGATCAAATAAATGGGAATTCTATCACCTACAACAGAGAGTATGTCATATTTAATGCTGATGGTTTCTATTGAGTTATTATAACTGCATATTTACAAGCCTGAATTTGCCCTTGATCCAACAGTGATATTTTGTGAGACATTGGTCAGTCCCAATAATTTTGGATTTTCTGACATTTATTAGAGCAAAGAAAAAATACGAACCAAACACTCTCTCAGTAGTATACTTGGCTGACATCTGCTGGATACAAAATTATCCAATCACGATTTCTGTTCAGCTGATTAAGTCTAGTACATAAAAACATAAGGGATGTATATTTGTATTTTGTCAAGATTAATATTAAGACCAATACTGATAAAATGATTGATAATAAACACCAAATATTGTTTAAAAAATCGAAAAAAATTCATTTTTTTCATGTTTTTTTTATGTTGCTGCCTTATGTTAAAACTCCTTTACTCTTTTTCCCCCACATCAATCTACACTTCGTACACCATATTGACAAAGAATTGTCACAACTTCGTAAATTTATTAAAAAATAAAAAACTGAAATAAGTGCAGTGCATGAGTATCCATACCCTTAACTAAATATATAGCTGAAGCACCTTTACAGCCTCAAGCCTTTTTTGTTTGATGCGACAAGCTTTGCTCATCAGTATTTGGCAATTATCTGTCATTCTTCTCCTCACCTCTTCACCTCTCAAGCTCTGTCAGGTTGGACGGGGGCAGATGCACATTTTCAGGTTTCTCCAGAAATATTTGATTGGGTTCAAGCTCAGGCTGTGGCTGGGCCACTCAAGGACATTCACAGAGTTGTCTATAAACCACTCTTGCTGTGCGTTTAGGTCCATTGTCCTGTTGGAAGGTGAACCTTCTGCCCAGTCTGAGGTTCTGAATGCTCTGGACTGGGTTTTCATTAAGGCTATCTCAATATTTTGGTGCATTGAGCTTTTCTTCTACTCTGACGAGTCCCTCAGTCCCTGCCGCTGAAAAACAGCCCCACAGCATGAGGCTGCTGCCAGCACACTTTACTTTTGGGATGGTACTCTGCAGGTGATGAGCAGTGCCTGGTTTGCTTCAAACATGATGCTTGGAATTGAGGTTCATCAAACCAGAGAATCTTGTTTCTCACAGTCTGAGTGTCCTTTAGGTGCTTTTTTGCAAATTCTAAGTGTGTTTTCATGTGTCTTCACTGAAGAGAGGATTGAGTCTTGCCACACCGGCATAAAGCTCAGATCAGTGGAGTGTTGCAGTGATGTTTGTCCTTCTGTAGGTTTCTCCTGTCTCCACATATGACCATGGAGCTCAACTAGAGTGACCATCAGGTTCTTGGTCACCAAACCAACCAAAGCTCTTCTCTATCAATTGGTCAGTTTGGCCAGGAGGCCAGCTCTAGGAAGAGCCCTGGTTGTTTCAAACGTCTTCCATTAAGGGTAACAGAGACTACATGCTTCTGTGAATCTTCAGTGAAGCAGAATTTTTTTCTCAACTCTTCCCCAGATGTGTGGCTTGACGCAACCCTGTTTCTGAGCTCTACAGGCAGTTCTTTGGACCTCAGGGCTTAGTTTTTGCTCTGATATGCATTATCAGCTGTTAGAGCGTTTATTAAGACGTGTGCTTTTCCAAATCATACCCATTCAATTGAATTTGCCACAGGTTAACTCCACTCAAAGTGTAGTAACATCTACAAGCGATATGAATGCTCCTGAGCTAAATTCCAACTGTCCCAGATAAGGGTATGAATACTTACGTAATGGAATCATTTAAGTTTTTTATTTTTAATAAATTTGCGAAGATGTTAAAAACCTGTTTTTTGCTTTACCATTATGGTGTATGGAGTATAGATTGATGTGAAAAAATAGTAATTTACATAAGGCAGCAACATAACAAAACGTGAAAAAAATGAAGGGGTATGAATACTTTCGCAAGGCACTGTATACAGCTGTATAGAAAATATGCATATGTATTTCTATTTACATAGTACTTGAGAGAGAGGCAATAATTAGAGATGGAGAATGAATTGCAGGCATGAATTACAGAACACAGGTAATAATTCCTGTGTTAGCTGTTTAGGCTGGAGATGGCATGGGGGAAAAAACTGTTTTTATGCCTAGATGTTCTAGTGCACAGAGATCTGTAGCGTCTGCCTGAGGGGAGAAGTGCAAACAGGTTGTGTCCAGGGTGAGAGGGGTCTGTGATGATGTTACCTGCCCGTTTCTTCACTCTGGAGTAGTACAAGTCCTGAATGCTGGGCAGGTGGACACCAATGATCCTTTCTGCTGTCCTAACAGTCCACTGCAGTCTTCTTATATCTGATTTGCTGGCTGACCCAAACCAGACAGTTATAGAGGAGCACAGGACCGACTCAATAACAGCAGAGTAAAACTGTGTCACATGCGCCTGTGGCAGGTTGAACTTTTTCAGTTGACGAAGGAAGTACAACCTGTGAGTGTCCTGTGAGTGTCCCACTTCAAGTCCTGGGAGATGGTGGTTCCCAGGAACTTGAATGACTCCACTGCAGCCACAGTGCTGTTCATGATGGTGAGTGGGGGGAGAGCAGGGGGGTTTCTCCTTAAGTCCACTATCATCTCTACAGTTTTGAGCGTGTTCAGCTCCAGGTTGTTATGACTGCACCAGACTGCCAGCTGCTCAACCTCTTGTCTGTAAGCAGACTCGTCGCCGTCCTGAAGGAGGCCGATGAGTGTGGTGTCATCTGCAAACTTCAGGAGTTTGACAGAGGGGTCTTTAGAGGTGCAGTCATTTGTGTAGAGAGATAATAGCAGTGGGGAGAGAACGCAGCCCTGAGGAGCTCCAGTGCTGATGGTGCGGTGTTGGATGAGAGTTTTCCCAGTCTCACTAGCTGCTGCCTGTCTGTCAGGAAGCTGGTGATCCACTGACAGACGGAGTGACATCATGCTCTGCCACTGGGCAACAGTCTTTTCTTTTGTGCACTAACGGTGGGGATGTTCAATCTAGGCTCTATATATCTAAAATATATATGTGCCCATACAATAATTAAAAAGAAATAACCACCTTCAGAATTATTCACAGTAAAAATGTGATTGTTTCCGTTTTTTCCCAATGCTTATCAACACCAGAGACTGCTGTGTTTATGAACATGTCATAAAATAATGTAGTGCAGGACCCATGTGCTCCATGGCCCATATTTTTTTGTTTGTGTGCGTGACGTCACGGAGTCAGCTGGCTAATGTTTACATCCAGCGCTGCTCGCCGTGAACATTTATGGGAAGAAACCGAGAGATAGAAACAACAGGAGACAGTTAGTCGAATGGACAGCCTCAACAGACCATAATCAGGGTGTTTCAGGGTGTCAGACGATTCAGCTCGGTCGACTGTGAAGTCGTCGGGGTGTTTCCCGTGACGAGTTTCTACGCAAAACACCTCCATCCCGATTTTTCTGTCTTTTTCTCCATTTGCGTCTACTTTTTGCAGGTAAGCGCATTATATGAGTCGTGCTCGCTGTTATCTAGTGTAATTCTGGCGTGGTAATAGAATGATAAACTCTGCATTTTCTCTGAGCCTAACCAGTAGTTTAGCGTGCAAAATGAACGGCAGGTCGTGATGATTAAAAATAAAGGGCTGATGTATGTTATTTCATATTTAACTGTATTTGAGTAACTACCCGGATGTTCAACAAAACACTGCACAATATGCGTTTGTTAGCGAATGGCGCAGCTGCATTTGAGCGCGCGGTGATTGGTGGGAACATTCCACATCTGCAGTTTCTACACAGCGTCTCAGGGGAAGCTTTAAAGGGATAGTTCACCCCAAAATGAAAATTATGTCATTAATTACTCACCCTCATGTCGTTACAAACCCGTAAGACCTTCGTTCATCTTCGGAACACAAATTAAGATATTTTTGATTAAATCGGAGAGCTATCTGACCCTCCATAGACAGCAACGCAACTGAAATGTTCCCAGGTCCAGGTCCAAATACATCATTAAAACAGGACCATGTGACATCAGTGGCTCAACTTCAGTTTTGCAACGCTAGGAGAGTACTTTTTTTGCCAAAGAAAACAAAAAGCGTGCATGAAGGTATAATCTGCGCAATAAGCGTTGTTTATGCTTATGGGAAAGCATGCGTATGTATTGTGATACTCTCTAAAATGGTGGAAAACGTAACTCGGGGGAGAAGAATTGTTGAGTAAATTATGTTATTTTTGTTTTCTTTGCACAAAAAAAGTATTCACGTAACGTCGCAAAACTGAAGTTGAGCCACTGATGTCACATGGACCTGTTTTACCGATGTATTTACTACTTTTCTGAACCTGGGAACATTTCAGTTGCGTTGCTGTCTATGGAGGGTCAGATAGCTCTCAGATTTAATCAAAACTTTCTTAATTTGTGTTCTGAAGATGAACGAAGATCTTACGGGTTTGGAACAACATGAGGGTGAGTCATTAATGACATAATTTTCATTTTGGGGTGAACTAACCCTTTAACTTTCCAGCAGCTCAGCCCAGCCCCACCATCCGTTAACTGGACAGAAATGCTGTTTTGCAAGGCCCAAAACATGTTCAGTAGCCCCAAAATTATTTGGACACACGTATGCCATTGCATTAGATAGGAAAATATTAAATACAGTGGCATTTAAAGAAATACAACACTAACACACTTCTTAAGCAAAATGCTCCTCAAAAAGAAGTTTTATGAACTTATGAACTGAGTTTTCAGATTGATTCCAAAATGTATTTGGACAAATTCTGCTTGACAATAGTTAAATGCCCAGATGTATAAGCAGATATGCAATCCTTCATCCTTTAGAGAGGTTGTTCTCAACAGGTGGGCCACAATCTAAATTGTTGTCTGGGACAGCAATGCATAATGCATTATATGCATTGTATATGAAAACTAATAAAATTCAACTAATATGCATACTTAGGATAGTGAAATAAACAGGCTTACCACGATTTGTCAACTTCAGTTTGATTTGCATGTTTAATTATTGGCTGCCAAGAGCGAGGAACCACCAAAATTTAAGAGAAATTTAAGTAAGCTTAAGAAAATATTTGGGGGCAGTAGGTAGTATATATATATGTATATATATATATATATATATATATATATATATATATATATATATATATATATATATATATATATATTAAATAAATGAATGCTTTTATTAAGAAAAGATGCATTAAATTGATCATAAGTGACAGAAAAAAACCCATTTTTATTACAAAAGATTTCAGAACAATTTTTGTTCCAGATTTTTTATCAAAAGAATTTAGCCTTGGTGTGCATAAAATAATTTTAAGAACATTAAAAAACTATTACCGACCCCACTTTTGAACGGTAGTGTAAAAAAATTCCATTGAGAAACTTAATTTGTAAATTTTCCTATTCAGCCTATGTCAAGTTAATAATTTAGCATATTATTTGGTCTATTCATTTCATGGTAATATTAATACATTTCAGTTTTATATGTTATTCATTCCTGATTTTCTGAAGCAAAATCAGTTCAGATCCACTGTTATAGCAAGAAACTAATGAAAGTGGTTGTTTATCAGTTCAAATTTTTAAAGGCCCGAATCAACATGAGGTGTGTTTCCAGTTTTTCATCTTTGTTTACGTGCATAATTACGTCTTTTATTTTCTTCTCTTCTGTTTTGCCCCAAACAAAGAGCTAAAATGGGGGGTGCAGTCAGCGCTGGGGAGGACAATGACGAGTTAATTGACAACCTGAAGGAGGCCCAGTACATTCGCTCAGATCTGGTTGAACATGCCTTCAGGGCCATTGATCGTGCTGACTATTATCTGGAAGAATTCCGTGACAGTGCTTACAAGGATCTGGCCTGGAGACACGGCAACATCCACCTCTCTGCACCCTGTATCTACTCTGAGGTGATGGAGGCTCTAGACCTGCAGCCTGGCTTGTCCTTTCTTAACCTGGGCAGTGGCACAGGCTACCTCAGCACCATGGTGGGACTTATACTGGGTGAGTTCATAGAGAATATGAAGGCTTTCATTTTGCTCTGCCATCATTTACTCCCCCTATGTCGTTCAAACCTGTATGACTTTCTTTCTTCTGGGGAACACAAAAGTTATTTCGAAGAATGGTAACTAAACAGTTTCCATACTCATTGATTTCCACTGTTTTTTTGTTTTTTTTGTGAGAACCGAACCTGTTTTGTTACCATCATTCTTCAAAATATCTTCTTTTGTGTTCAAGAAAAGAAAAAAAATTATACAGCTTTGGAATGACATAAGGGTGAGTAAGTGATGACAGAATTTTTTTTTATCGCGTTTGAGTTATTAACATTGAACCCTGTTTTTTCTCTCAATGCATTTTCTTCACATGCCATAATATGTGATCACTGACGTTTTCTGTCATATTTCCAGGACCATTTGGTGTGAATCATGGTGTGGAATTACATGAAGATGTTATAGAATATGCTTATCAGAAACTGGACTTCTTCATCAAGACAAATGATAGTTTTGACAGGTGTAGTAACTTTTGGTTGTTTACTTTTATATTAAAATAAACTCATTCCCTTGTGTAAAGTGTAACGTGCAAAATGAAGTCACTGATATTGTTAATATTTCTGGTCTAGGTTTGAGTTCCGTGAGCCTTCCTTTGTGGTGGGCAACTGTCTGGAGATTGCCCCGGAAAGCAGGCAGTATGACAGGGTTTACTGTGGCGCAGGGGTCCAGAGAGAACATGAAGACTACATGAAGAAGCTGTTGAAGGTTGGGGGCATTTTAGTACTGCCTCTGGAAGAAAAGGTGAATAATTGAACGGCAAAGCAATTTTACAGTACATCTGGTTTCAGGTAATCCAGGAGAGATTGTGTGTGAAATTTATATATGTCTATGCATTTCTAATTTGTTCTAGCTCACCAAAATTACTCGGACAGGATATAACACATGGGAGACAAGAAAGATAATTGCTGTGTCCTTCGCACCACTTGTGCTCCCTAAACACAGAGAAAATGGCAAACCGAGAGCAGTGTCTCTACGTAAGTCATCTGGTGTATTTTAAAATGTTTTATTAAATGAGATTATTGTGGCCTTTTCTTTATTTTAGTATATTAAATTAGAAAAATACAAAATAGAAGCAATTTCACTTCTATTGGACATTTGAACAGGACTGTACACTACGGTTCAAAAGTATTTAGCAAGGATAAAAAGTGTCAGTAAAAACTTACAAAAAATTTACATTGTTATAATTCATATGTTAGAATGCTGAAGAAATTCATATGGTTTCAACTGTTTTCAACATGATTTCAGAAGGATCATGTTGTCATGACACTGAAAACTGGAGTCATAGCTGCTGAAAATTAATCTTTGCCATCACAGGAATGAATTACATTTTAAAATATTTTAAAATAGAAAACCGCTATTTTAAATTGTAATAATATTTTACAATATTACTGTTTTTACAGCATTTAAATGCAGCCTTGGTGAGATAAAAAATAAATAAATAAATAAATAATAATAAATACTAGATAAAAAAAATCTTACCAATCCAACTTCTGAACTCTAGTGTATATTGAGTATAATGATAATAGGATTGGTGTATATACATAAATGCAGTCAAAAACCCCCATGTTTCATGCTGTCCAGCTGCCATGTTCGAGGTGCGGAGTCTTCAGGATCTGGCCCGCATCTCCATCCGTCACATTCTAAAGAAATCTGGGTCTGGACCCTTGCCGCTACCACGGAGAACTGGACTGAAGCGAAGAAATCACCTTAAACAGAGACGAGAGCACCGTGACACCCATCTTCTGACCAATAGTTATTTGTTCATGAGTCGCTTGATTCCCGGACCCATGGACAACAACAACAACCAGTCATCCACAGACAATGAGGATGAAGATGAAGACTGCAAAAGGGTTTGTGAACAACTAGAAGAGAAAGAAGAGAATGAGAGGAGGAATGAGGGAAGTGTTTTGGTGATAGAGACTCCAATAAACCTCTTAAGAGAGAGGATCCTTAGCCTGCCTTTGCCAGAGCCTCTCAAGATGTATCTTCTTTACTACAGAGAGAAGTAGATTTCTCCTTCTAGTGAATAGTCTATTCTAAACTACTCACATCTACCTAGCACTGTCACATTAAGAATCCACTTTTTGCGTTATCCTGATAAACTTTCTCATTGAATTTCACCACTCTTTGTTCTGCCAAGTCAGGTGGCAGAGATACTTAATTTTATTTATCTATAAAGGAAAATTCTCATTTGGTTTAAAGCTGATCTGGATTCATGGTCCAGAAGGCTAACCATTAATCGTGGAATCAAGAAACAGTGAAAACGGATTTATTAATCTACGTTTCATGTTATTTGTGCAGTGACATTTTCAAACAGACATTAGTGGCTAACAGTTTACTAAATCATAAATGCAGTGTATTCTCACTTGTTTTGTGAGTTATGCAACATCTAGTTTCAGCTCATAGATTTACTATGAAAAGTGAAAATCAAAATATTCTTCTGGTGTATGGATTTGTAAAAGAAATGTCTAATTGTGTGCTGAATTAGAATTATATTGTGTGAAAATAGAATGGCACGTTTAAAAATGTGATTGTCCAACATAATCCATGTCAGACAATTTCAGGGATTTCAAGATGAAAGACTGATTATCTGAGGTATTTTGCCAATTTGAAATAGTCTTGGGTTTGTACTGTTTTCAGGGCCTTTGCATTTGCTTTTTGCTACATAGAAGTATAAAAGGTATAGTCTATAGTTGTGTAACAAGTTATAAAATGGTGCTCTGAATTGTGGTAATGCTCTGATGTGCACTTTGTCCAGTGATGTAGAATGCAACTGAGAAAAAAAAAACAAAACAAAAAAAACAAAAATACCTGTTTTGAATTATACATTTATATCATCTATATCAGGGGTGGCGAACTCCAGTCCTGGAGAGCCGCAGCCCTGCAGAGTTCAGCTCCAGCCCTAATTAAAACTCACCTGCTTGTAGCTTTCTAGTAACTCTTCAGACCTTGATTAGCTTGATCAGGTGTGTTTGATTAGGGTCGAAGTAAAACTCTCCAGGACCGACGTTCGCCACCCCTGATCTATATCAGGACCAAAATCCTTCACCTTTAAAATATTATTTTCATTATGCAAATGAAAGTGTGCATGTGGCATACAATTAACAATGAGGTGCCAAATGTAGCAAAGACTAGAGGGTCTAAATTGATTTGTAAATCAATTTACAGTTTTTGGAGAACACAAACCAAAGTATTATGTATGTATTTTGAAACAAACTCAGACCGTTGTCTCTGCAACCATTTAATGTCAAATTAAATAAAGTCTAAACACTGATAAACATTGGGCTCATATGTGAGACAGATTAAATGATTAAATGCATAATTTAGATTTCTAAAAGTGCAGACCATACTTTATGCATTATTATGAGGGCTGAAGACAATAAATACTCCCTAAATGGGTGACATTAAAAGAAATATCTGCACATGCTGTGGAAACAAATACATGATACCAATGTATCACTGTGATGACACAATGATACCTTTTTTCCCCAAACACAACTTTGGCCCACTTTACCCTCAGTTAAAAAAGATCAAGTAGAGAAAATACACTCACTTTCAGTTTTATTAGATTTGAATACTGTGCTTAACCGCCAAGTACAGACTGGACTTCACTTTGGATAAGAAAATAAAAATGGAAACAAACAGAAGAGTGAAAGCACTTACAAAATAACAAAAATGTATTTTCTTATTTAATGATTAAAAAAAATAATCTTTGCAAGACAATACACACAAAATTCTCCTAAAGCTCTCTTCACAGAGGAATTCAAGAGAAGAAAACAAACAGGAATGCCACCATTTTCACACTGAACTGATGACTGGTGTCAAGAAGATGAGGTAAATGTTTTGTTGGGGGAAAAAAAGGCACAATTTACAATCAACCGTGCCATGTAAATTCATGTAATACCAATAATAATAATAACAACAATATCATTATTATTGTAATCATAATAATAATATTAATAATAATAATAATAATAATAACACCATAACAGCAATAGAAAAAATATGCAACAAAAATACAGACTGAATTTTTTTTTTTTATCTTACAAGTAAGCTTCCAGCCCTATTGTATTGCCTGGCCCATCAAAAAAAAAAAAAGAAAAAAAAAAAGAAAAAAAAAAACTGTCCCATTTAAACAATGCAGTGTCCTGCCTCATTCTTTGCTCAAAAGAGTCCAAGACTTCCAGTGGTATCCAACCACAGGCAAAGGGCTAGAATTGTCTGGAGTGGTCAAAGCATTTGCTCTGACCAACCGGCTCAGTTTGAAGGAGCTGCAACAAACTATCTGACAACCAGACATGACACACACAGTTTCGAGGGGCCAATGCAATCGTCATGGCAGAAAGCGCCACAGCCCTGGCACATGATCATAGCCTTAAGTCGGCAGGAACATTTGAGAGCCACTTCTTCTGCAGCACTGTCCGCGAATGCCTGAATGCTAAGTGTAGCGTTCTGGCCTCCACTGTTGCTGACGCTCACACGTGGCCTTAGCTGCAGCACACCATCGGCTAAACTGTGGGAGAACCCACTACCGCCCACCACAGACACATTAGCTGTGTAACTGAAGCTGGATGAGGACCCTCCGTTTCCCCCACTCTGCTGTAGTTTTGGTAGCTTGCCATATAGCTGGTAAGGGAGACTGGAGGCCGATGAGGAAGGGGAGGAGGAGACAGGAGAAGCGGAGGTGTCTGCTTGGCGGGCATATGGATTTTTGACTTGTTCCTTCTTGGCCATTCTAACAAGAGACATTTCCATATTTAGCAGTCCTTCCATAGCGCCACCACCTCCATGAAAATTGTCCAGAGGCTCCTTTTTGGTTATTACAACAGAAATATTGCCACTGTTTGGAGCAGGCGAGTTTTTGGTCAGAGCTTGTTGGCACGAAGGGCGTGAGGAGACTTCATTCTTTACTGTAGCTACAGGAGACAGCTGTTGCTGATATGTCTGATGCTGAGGTGGTTGGGGTTTGCTTGGGCGCCAGTTAATCTTAACAGTAGGTACAACCTCCGATGGACAAAGGTCGCCATGTGGAGGTGAGAGAGCATCAGGTGTGGTTCTGCACACAGACTGGGAGAGATTGTTAGGATGCTGTTGAAAGCCAGCTGGCCTCTCCGGAGTTTCACCCCTTGGAGGAAGAGGTCCAGGGTGCTCTTTAATGACAGCTGATTCATAAACTGGAGCATTCTGAGAGTTCACATCCATTGAGGTTCTAGCAGAGGAATTTGAAGGGAGGGATGTTATGACAGGTACTGCTCCGGGGGGCACTGCACCTCCAGGTTGTTGAGAAGTGTACTGAACATTTGTGGATCTTGGGCTAGCTTCCTCAAACAAGCATGCCATTCGAGATGGAGTAGAACCTGGTGGTGAAGAACCAAAGTTCCGACCAGGTCCAGGAGACACTCGGGCGGATGGGGCTTTGTGCTGGAAGTCAGATCCACCAGTTTCTATAGGTCCTCCTGACTCAGACGGGCCTCTAAAACGTGGTCCCAGATTTCTCGGAGGTTGGCGACTGGTTGAGTTACCGGCAGGGCCACCTGGAAGTCGATTAATTTCCAGCTTGCTGACTGAGTGAGGCTGGGGTAAGACCTTCTCTAAGGGTAGGCTGCCTTGAAGAAGTTGGGTGACAAGAGGGTTGTTGGCCTCTACAGAGGAAACTGGTCGAGATGAACCTTGGACTTTTCTGCCAACGGGAGGAACTGCAGAATTCTTTAAAGCAAAATCTTCTCCAGTCCCTCTGCCAAGAGGTTTGGTGTCATCCTCTGTTGAGACAAACATCTTCACTCCGTTGCCATTATCATTCAGTCGTAGATTTCTACTTTGGTCCCTCTCTGCCTGTGTCAGGTAAGCTTGCACTTGGGCTTGTGAGGGCGCAGTGGCAATCTGGTCCTGAGCATGGTTTATGGCATGGCTATGAATTGGATGCTGCTTGTGGGGATGAATGATGGGCTGGTTTGGCACACCATTAGGGAAGCGAGCCTGAATGACAGTTTGAGTATGGCTGGGGTTAGATATATGGGCTTGTATGACTGGTTGCTGGTGCTGAGGAGGATTCAACATTGAAGTGAGTCGACTTGAGATCTGAATGACAGGTTGATTCTGCGACTTTGTATTCTGAGCTTGCATGCCGTTACTATCCATCTGGGTTCCATGCCAGTCCAGTGTTTCATCTTCTTGAGTTTCATTTTCAAAGTCAGATGCTGTCTCTGTAGAATCACTGTGTGCTCCAGTGTCTTCCTTGTCAGCATTACTTGGTAGACAAGGCAGAGAGGCTGATTCATATTTGCCATCAACATCACTTCCTCCATTCCTAAGCTCTTGTAGCATCTCCTCTCTCATGGAATGCTCTTCACTACTTTCTACCCATCCATTTCGGGCTGTAACAAGTGTCTCTTTGGGCATTTTTAAGTCTGAGCCATGCTGGATAACTCCAGTTGTCCCTGGGTGATGCTCACCACCATTCTTTTCACCTTCCCAGGGTTGAGAAGAAGCTGCCAAGGTCCTGATGACATCCACACCCTGGGCACCAAATCTTGGCAGCGAGTCTGGTATAGAGGTGGGCACTAAAGAAATGGCATCATTGAATGCTGAGGTGCAAACAGGGGTAGTTGTTCTGCTCTCACTGGACTCTGCCTCCTCACCTCTCCCCTCTTGGTGACTGCAAAAAGACTCTGGTTCGCTTGGCGTAGGCACTGGGGTGTCTAAGGTCTGCTCTGAGGCTTTATCACTTGGGCAGGCAGTCACCTCTTCCACTCCACAAATCTCCTCCACCTGATCCTGGGAAGCAGGGCTGTCAGTTGCAGGTGGCGATAGCGTGAGTGTTTTCGGAGACTCTGATGGTGGTAGAGATGGGATTGAAGACACAGAGGAAGGAGATGGTTCGGTAAGTGGGGAGGAGGTTTGAGGCCTGTCTGTTGAGTCTACACTGGACAGCTGTAGTTGTGCTCCAGACGAATGAGAGCTCGCAGGCGATTCCTGCTCCTCCAAATCATCTCTTCCTCCTCCTCCTCCAGGTTCAACGGGACCTGGGTGCTCTCTCGAACGCCTCCCGCTGGAGCGATCCGGTATCCCAGTACCACCCCCCGGGCCGCTCCCCCCAGGCCCTCCCCCATCCCCAGAGGCTGCAACAGCAGCAGCGGCTTCCCGCTGGGCACGGGCTTGCTGTGCACGGGCCTTGATGTCCGCCAGGGTGCGCGCCCCTGTCCCAGAGCGCCGCGACCCTTCATTGGGGGGGACAATGCGGGGACAGATTTGGTACGTTGGCGGCCCCTTGACCCAGGGCGGTTTGATCCGGGAGAGCTGTATCTAGTGGAATGGGCAGAAGAGAAATACTCATGAGTTGTGGTTTACATGAAGACTGTTTTTAACTACAACGAGGTGTACAAGAGACTAATCTGGAAAAAATAACGTGTCCAACATACCCGGATTGGCGGGACCTTGGGCTCCTCTGTTGTAGGTTGTGGCTTTTCTGAGTGCACACAGTCAACTGTGTTACGAAAGGACTGACGCTCATCCAGCCGCGCCCTTTTCTCGGGAAAGCTGGTGAAGGCCTGGGACTCGTCTGGCCTTCTCTTCTGCTCCTTGAGCTGAATTGCTGGAGTTGCTGTGGCAGGACTGGCAGCAGGGCTGCTCTCTCGGCTGCTTGCGCCAGTGCCCGCTGTACCAGTGGTAATGACCGAAGTCCCATCATCCAGCGGGTCGGTGGCAACAGCAGCAGTGGAGGAGGAAGAGGAAGAAGAAGAATCTGAGCTTACAGCAAAAGTCTGTCTTTCTGAGGCAGAGGAGGGAGAAGAAGAGGGCGATGATGATGATGATGTTGAAGAGGAAGATGAGGAAGGAGAGGAAGTGGACGCAACAGCTGGTTCGGGTACTTCAGGCAACAGGTGTGTGGAGGCTTCTGGTTCATCGCAGGTTGAGCTTGTAGAAGCTGGAGGAGGTGTGGGTACAAGAGCAGGAGAGGGGACTGCCTCTGCAGAAAGGTTTTCTTCTGGAGCTTCCAGTCCGAGGTCTGTTTGAAGGACCACCTCTCCCTGAACTGCTGTTGCTTCTGGGACTGGTGATGCAACTGATGGTTCAACATCTGGAGTTGGAGTGCTTTCTGTTGTCTCTGCTGAAGGTACAGCTACCGTTGTAGTTTTGCAAAGTGTTCGCCGAGCTCTGCGTCTGAGGTCAGCCCGTGAACGCCGTCTGATACGGCCTTCCCTCCGTCTTCTTCCAACACTTCGCCTCTTGGGTGTAGCCACTGTAGCAGAATCAGAGTCAAGAACTGCACTGGCAACATCTCCAGCATCACTCATTGTGAGCTTTAATGCCTCTTCTCTCGTCAACCCAGACCTAAAGAAATAAATGGGAAAAAAATTATTTTAAATTAACATCAATTCTAGGAATTAAGCTGTTTAAGAATATTTTAAAAAGGCTATTGAACCTTTGGCCATGGTACTCCTCAAAGAATTTCTCCTTCCATGCTTCTACTTTCTTCTCCTTTTCCATCTCTTGCCTGAAACGAACCTGCATCTCATGCGTGAACTCACCTTCAAGAGAGTATAAATATTGCCACTTTAGCCACCATTATAGTAAAATACCTAGAGCCACCTGTCTTGGTCAGTTTCTCTCCTTTCTTTACATATATTACAGAACAATACTAAGAGACTTACCCTCAGCTAGACGCTCTTTCCAGCTCTGGGATGCATGAGTGAAGAATTCATTATTGAGGGCCGAGCTGCTTAGCCGAGCAAGGCCATCAGGGCCAACCTAGATATTAAAAGATTTGAAAAACTTTGTGAGGGGAAAAAAAAGAAAAAAAAAAAGGATATAATTGTAACAAGTGAAAATTAAAAAGCCTTTAAGAAATATACCTGTCTGTCCACCTCTGGTAAAAGCTGGAGTAGTTGCTGCTGGGAGTGAGGAGGAAAAGCAGCAAAGGTGCGTGTGTTGATGAGAGCACGAATGTTGGTGTTGACTAGGATGGAGCCTGGAGTCTCAAAATCCACCTCCACTCCCCCTCGATTCCTTTTCATGGGACCTGCAAAATATAGTCTTACACTGAGTGTACATAAGATCATTGCTTAATGAAACCTTGCACGGCAGGGACATATTTATTTAATATCTTTAGAGCAGACTCTGGTCTACATTCACAAAACTGTGAGTGTACGATATTATGAATTCAAAGCACTAGTAAATCTAAATAATCAGAGGGTGTTATGGCAGAACTAGTAAAGCAGTAATAATAGTTTAATTCCACCTGAGCTACTGATCAATCCACACAGCTTTTACATTATTTATCAACTGAACATTACATCAGCCAGTGCTGCAATTAATAAACCAAAGCATAATGCATACTACAAAACATATCTTTAATGAAAATAGACATGACAGTTTTTCACTAAGCTGGTCTTAGCTAGATTTGACAGAATAAAACAAAGTACACTGACACTGAAAAAGAAAAAAGAAAGAGGAAAAAAAAAAAAAAAAGACTGACAAAACTGACAAAAACAAACCATGGTTGGTACTCTGCAATAGACTAAAGTCTTGACCAGTTTTTGAGGTGTTAAGAGGTCAAAACACATTTTTACACACTTTGAGAAACCAGCATGACAAGATACACATAACAACCTATGTCCTTCATTTAATAGGATCAAGGTAAAAAATACACATACACCCTTTTTTGCATGCAACCATCCAATGCAAATAATAAATGATAAAACTAAAACTAACTGAATAATTGGTTATTTATTTTCCCTACTCCATCCAAATGCCTTAATTGCTGGTTAGAAATAATGAAGATTGGGACATAGTTTGTCATTAGATTGGCTCAAACTTGTTAGCTATTCACTCCCTCTGTGTAATACCTGGAAAGGAGTTATTGAATTACTGATGTTCTATGGAAAGTGGAAAGCAAGGGGCTTAGGGGTAGTAATTAATACATGGGGGTCCTTGGTTTTCATCCTCTGTACCTGAACGAAGACCACGTATGCTCTTGAAGTGCTGGGTGCGTTTCCAGCCCAGCTCGGAGCGGGTACGGAGAGAGGGGCCTGGACCCCCCCTAGAGCCTTCCCTGCGCCTCCCCGCTGCTCCTGAGGGTAAAGGTGGGGGGAGGATGGAGGCTGGTGAGACTCTCTGAGAACGAGTGAGTGTGGGTAGGGCAGCTGAGGGATGAAGGCTAGTGGCACTAAAGAGGCCAAAGTGACAGGCAAAGATTTGGCATGTACGTGAAAACACGAAAAGTCAAAGGGACGGATATCCCAAGGCACAGAGACAAAGAGGAAGAGGGGTGAATGGATATCTCTAAGGCGCAAATGCAAAGCAGATATCCAAGGGGAACAGAGCAGGGCTGACAGGACAAACCAGAAACACTGCTTTTACACTGAGGGGTATTGACGTTCAAGTGATAAACACGTCAGTGGCTTCTAGAAAAGATGCTGCTTTTAGTGCAAAGTTAACCAAGAAATAGAGGAGGCGGCTGTCAACAGGAGGGAACTGTGGGAAAACTGCCCTTGAGGAGACTGCACTATAAATGATTAGAGTGTCAGTGTGTAAAATTACAAACACTGTCAGACCACTCAGATAAAGAGCATCCACAGTCAGAGGGAGCAGGTATACAAAACCACTGCAGAGTGGGGGGAAAACAGAAAGAAGGGGGAGAAAAAGTGAACAAGAAAAAGAGCTATTGTAACCTGATGGGACGTGTTCACCGTTGACCTTGAGAGGAGTGAGCACTACACAGGGCATCATCACAGCTTTCTTCCTCTGTCTCCCTGACTGTAAGAGAGATGGGAGAAATAATCATGAGCACATACACACAGGTCCTCCACAGACATGGAAAATAACAGCATGCTCAGAGAATTTAAATGGAAATGCATATGCCTGGTAAAATTTGAGAATGTTAGAATTTTACCAATAAAACATTAAGATTAATGCAGGTACGAAGAATATAAAGGGAAAGGACAAGGTGTAAGTGTCCTGGAGATGACAATTTTCAGCTCATTCTCTATGGGAGCTGAGTGGCTGGCAGGGGACTGCGAGACTGACAAGCAGTGCGAGCGTCTAAGTTCAACATTAAGCAAATGAGAGAAGAAAAGCATGAAGGCAGCTTTAAGTTTCAAAATCTGCTGATTGGTGTCAGAGTTTATTGTGGATTCAGTGCTTAAATCACAAAATATATTACTGCATTTACTGTAAATGATCAACCAAGCAAATGATCTGTTTAGAACCTGATGATATATTCAAATCAAGAAATCCCCGACCTGAAATTGAAATACCAATTTCAAAGAGTAAAATGTCTTAGTCACGACTAATGTTGTCACCATTGTCTGTGGGATTTTCTTGATTCGACTGACAACGTCAACTTTCGGCACTTCACTAATGACTCATTTTTACATAGTGACGTCATGCATTCAACTGTATTCTGGCAAAACTAGTGATCTGAGGAGGAGTTGAGTGCTGTGCATAAGAATGATGATGATGATGATGATGATGAGATGGAAATCCATTCTTGGAGGGTCCTGCATGTAAAAATTAGTTATGAAGGTGATGGTTCAGTGCAAAGGTGAAGGAAGGCACTGCTGGTACCTGTGAGGAGCGACTGAGTCTTGTCTGTGGTTCTGTGGAGCAAGAGGCACTGGAGGAAGTCTCATCCACAGAAGCTGGAACAAAGAGGAAACAAGTAGAACATCCATGAACAATATTACTGCAGCAAATCACATTTCAATCCTGTTCCAAGTGTTAATTTGATAGAGAGAAAAGTAAAAAAATATGATGCTGACAAATGACAATTTCTTCACTTTATCATTTTTGTAAAATATCAGTGTTTCACATTTCAGCTGCTCATTAAAAAGATGAGATTAAATATACACCTTTACAACTATCTATAGCACGTTACAATATAAATAACATAGAGTAAACATCAATTCATCAATAGTGTAGGAGCAGTAAGTCATTACATGTTATTTACTAACGTGGTCATAGGGGAACATTTATGTTTTCTTTGTTATGTATTGTAGGTTGATGGTTTGGTATTGGGGAGGGGTCGAGTAGAGAGAAAGGCAACCTTCTGCTGACCGCGTGTTGCATTTACATTGCATTTGCCCTCATATGCTTCACCACAATAAAATGCACAAAAAAGGCATTATTATTGCTTTTGATTGCAAGTATGAGTGCTGGTAAACGAGTTCTCCCACTATCTAGCCTCTCGGTAGCTACTGGGTGTTGCCAATGATAAGCAATCACTTGTCATAAATGTGATATTCATTGATTATGAACTGCTCTGAACCCGTGAGCCAGTAAAACACGCAAAGATCATATTTATTTACTAAAAGTAACTACTTTTATAAATTACTAGTATGTAATTTCTACTTTGCAATAGGTGGTAAATATGCATGTATTCCATTTCATAAACTTTCTAAACCAGAGGGGAAAAGATAAATCAAGATAAATACTGGGTTCCAGCACCCAATTCAAGGGTAGAAAACATATGCAAGTATTTAATACTTATTGTCTTATAATGCTTATGACATCTAGTAATCTTTTGCATTTTTAGTTATGGTGAATATATTTTTAAAAGAAAAGAAAAGAATAGAATAGAATAGAATAGGTACTGCTGATGTCTAGAAACATCAGCCTTTCAAATACCATCCTTCCACATCTATCAAGAACAAAAGGAATCAGATTTTCACTCAAATTCAGAAAATAGAGCAACTGTGAAATACATTGTCATTTCCAGGCATAATTTTGCACGTATTCTCCTTCACGCAACACAAATACATGTTCTAAACCACTCTCATCTAGGTCACTGCTGGATGTGTCATGTGCCGCAGTATCCATGGCAACACACACATCCAAAGCAAAAAAGAAATCAATGTCTCTCAGGCACTACATGCTTCTTAAGCTCAGGGTATTTAATGCTCATCACCATTTGGAATCAAAGCTTTTCTTAAAATGAAAAGATGGGGTCTCTACTTTTCAGCTCTTTTATACGCTTGTTTAATTTATAAGCCTGTTCCACTTACTGGAAAAGAGGCTGAATGGATCAGTTCTGGGGGAAAAAAACAAAAAAAACAAAAAAACAAGGAAAAGAATGAATAGTTCACACACCATCATTTTCACCACTAGCAGCAGCCGTCTCTGTGGAGTCACAACTCTCCTGCTCTGCTCCTTCAACTGTTGATGTGGTGGATGCTGTTGGAGTGCCAGTCCCATCTCCAGACTCGTTTGCAGTCGGGCTCTTTGTCCACTGAAGTGCATTTTTCTGTAGGCATGAGTGGGTACATACAGACACAGGATATGTAGCTCTTTCTATGTGGGTTTTGGCATCATAATCCAGTTGCAAAACCAGAGTGAAATGTGTAAAGCACTGAAAGGAAGCTAGAGGGATTTATAGACTCTCTACCTTTAGGGTAAACAAACTCATCCTTCCAGGAAGCTTGAAGAAAATACTGTTCTTCACTCTGTCTCCTCTGACCTGAGAGTGAAGCATGGTGACCAGGCAGGCCAGTGGAGCTGTGCCACTGAGGAAGGATGGAAAGTAGGGAAGAAATGTCTAAGAGCTGCTCAAGAAAGTAAAATTAAACTGTTAAAATTAAAATACAATATATAGATAATTAAATTCATCTTACCTTCTATTTTGGGGTGAAAAAGGTTTGTGAAAAAGAGAGAAACACAAAATAGCATTTTATAAAGATACTCAGACCCAGTCAAGAGGCAGCAAAAATGTACTCATAAACATAGAAACAAATCTCAAGCATAAAAAGTTCTTCTCAAACACAGTACATTTATATTCATGAATAGTTTATACTAGACCTCATTTCTTTGAGCCCCTTTGTTTGGATGATATGCAGAATCTGTTTGGGTGTCATCGGGGAATCAGAAAAGTTCTCCAGAACCTGCAAGAGGTCAAACAAATCACATCAAATCAACATCTATCCAATTTAGTGTACAGTCAACCCACTTTTAACTCATTCATATTAGGGATAGGAAAACTACATGTTTTCAAATTTGGCTGGTTGGTGGGTTGCATGAACAATTAGTTGTTTAAAAAGCAATTGTAGTGGCATGAGAGACTCAAAACAGTTACATGTCCAACTGCATCTATATTAACATAGCTGTGGCATTTAAAGAGAATGAATAAAAAAAAAAAAAAAAAAAAAAAAAAAAAAGACAATCTGTGAGGGTTTTACTGTGAAAACCGCTTAACAGTTAAAGCACAGCACACTCTCAGCTTGCCAATTACAGTGCCACAGCAATTCATTTTAAGACCATGTCAGTTTTAACAGAAACACTCAGCTTTCTTCTGTTATGTTCATATTACACAGGTTCTGCACAATGTACAAAGCATAACATCAACCTGCAGCCGTCACACACAGCTGAGTAGATCCAGGCATATATGACAGGCTTTTAGCTTATATGACTAGCAAAAAAATAAATAAATAAATAATATAGGAAAAGAATTGTGGAATGGGAGACGGATTATAACAATACCAAACATTTCTCTCTCCATTTATACAGAGCAAATAATTTCCTCCTAGTCCTGGTGCACAAGTGCATGTAACCTTCTCCCTGTATGGTGGTTAAAATGGGAAGCACTGCTCCCGCTGTGCTCAGCTAAGTCTAGAACCAAGGACACTGGAACAGGAAATGGAACAGCACAAGCTACAAAAGATATGTGCACTAAATTATAAAATACCAGGTGCACTTCCTGCAAGGAAGCAGGCATGAAAAACGTCAAGCTGTGAGAACTTCAACCAAACTACTAGGCCAATGACAAGACAAACTTTCCAGTTATTTATAACAGTCCTGTCAAGGCACAAAATTTCAAGTGTACAAAATGGGATTGAAAAGAGCGGCACATTTAAGCATTTCTTCTAGAGAGTCATGCATTGTGCCAGCCTGGTCTTTATTCCTCTCACCCCAGCCATTTCATGGTATCATAGGGAATAAAAAAAAAAATGGAGTGATATTATACACCATCATAATTCAGAGAACAGACAACATTGCAAACATTTCTGCATTTAAATATATGTGGTTTGGTATTCTTAAAGCCATGATAAAATTGAAGTAGCATCTTCATTGCTTCCATATTTGGGATGTACATCTGAGTGAAACAGAATATCCATAAAGAAAAAAAAAATATAGGGCGGAACTTCACTTGTTGATTGGATGCAGGTAGATCTGAATGTGAACTTGCAGTTTAAGAAAGGAGTGAGGTGTATGCAGACAAAATAAAATCTAACATCTAATCAATAGAGAGAGGTTCACAATAAAATCAATAACATGCATTTAGAAAATAGAATTTCAATTTATTCCAACTTTGAAACAATGTATCAAAGGGATAAAAGGGACCCAAAAATAAAACATCTGTCATTATTTACTCACCGTCATGTTCCAAACCTGTATGAGTTTCTTTCTTCTGTTAAACACAAAAGAGGATATTTTGAATAATGCAGGTAACCAAACAGTTGTTGATCCCAATTGACTTCAATAGTATGGAAAATAGCCAAAGTTCTGTTCAGCACAAGAAATTCATACAGGTTTGAAACAACTCAAGAGTGACTAAATGACAGAATTTTCATTTTTGGGCAAACTATTCCTTTAAGCAGTAGGCAAATATTTTCTGAGAACTAAGACTAACAATATTAAGTAAAAAATAAATAAAAAATAAATAAAATAAAACCCTGAACCAAGGGTAAACTCATCTTTATAAAGATCTTACATAGAACAATTCATCATCATATGGATTTCATGAATAAATATCCAACAGACTGGGCAAGAGGTTAAATTTACAAACAAAAATACTTATGCGGTATGAAAAGGCTCTGATCCTTATTTAAGTCTGTGACATATCCCTTGTTCCCACAAACATCCAAACCATTTGTAGAGGACGCAATATTAAAACAACCACAAAAAACAAACCGCAGCTTCACCCACATCCAGAATCAGGACTAATGAAAACCAAATTCTCTCTCATTTTCTCTTTTTTAACACACCAAGAATGGCTATACACCATTACAATCACCTTAAGCAAGGAACCATCGAGAAGGACCAGAAACGCTAAAATAGGTGGCTTGCTTCACATTCCCTATTGCTTCCAAGTGTATCGCCAAGATGATCTGATATACATTGGCCTTGAGCCCAAGCATCTGGTTGCATCTTACTCCCAAAGCTGCCATTTCACACCGATGCTTTTGTTTCAAAGTCATTATATAATGCTGCAATCCTCCTTGAAGCTCTATGATCATTCAAACAACTGAATCATCTAAAATACCTCATCATCCTTTAATTAATAAAATTTTGCTTTCACATTTAAAGTATTCAGTCTATTTGCTTGTGCGTGTTCCCTTTTGCCCGCATCTCCCAAGAGCCTGTCCTATTACTACAGAAGAGGAGCCGGTAGGTGACTATCCTTCCTGGTATACAGACATGCCCATGCCTGCTTCCCAAAGCTCAATCACTGTGTGTGATACCTGCAAAAGAGCACAGTCTTTAATGTGTTTGGTTGGTATGAGTTGGGTTGATAATCTTCTAAGATTTAGACCACAGAAAATACATTAAGTAAACATTCATTTGAGATCAGAAGTGATGTTACTTAGACTTGGCATCACATTTTATGAATTATAGCTTCTAAACTGTGACATACATAACACAGCATTGTAATAAATGATACAAGTGGTGGTTCACTAGCACATGAGATCCCCACCCAAAATGGCACCCCTTGAGTTTCAAGATATACTTTTACCAGATAGCATGGTCTGTAGCTCATCCAACCTTTCTTGCTCTTAATCTCAAACTAGCCATGAGTTAAACTGCAGAAATGACTAAATTCAAAGATAGTCTGGGCTGTTTGGGTGGATCAAATTCAAGAGTGAGAACTGCCAAGATCACCTAGAAAAGCAGACAAAGACCTGACAGACATAAATGACTATAACCACCTAAGATTTTTTATAGACAAAGCAAAAACAGGCTGATAAATTCAACTGCACAGGCTCATTTTGTCTGAGACACTGCATCTGACATAAGGTCTGATACATTCTCACATTATACAGGTCTGTTTCTACTAAAGCTTTTCATAACAACACTAAGATTAAAGTCTAGAGGTTAGACATATGAAGAGGCTAGTTTTTGTGTGAAACAACACTTTCCGTGAACACATTTTCCATTTAATCTACACCAAATGCAACAAAGAAACTAGGATGATGCAGATGATCTAAGAAAAGCATCTTCCGAAGAATATAAACCACAGGATGTAGAAATTACATTTAATATGCAACGCTATATGCATGACAGACCAATTTTACACACCCTTGGACCACCACAGTGGAGAATAAAGGAGAAACCCTCTTATCATAATAGCAAACCTGTTTAGTTTTCAAATATTATTAGCCACAATGCATGTTTTGATCCAGACGTTAATCATTAAAATGCTTATTGCCCCTAATAGTAATTTTATTTATTTAGTATCCAAAACTGACAAAGAAGATCAATGGCACTCGAGCTGGATAGAAACATACAAATATGGCCTACTATATTTTAACACAGTCACTGCTTAAAACAAACAAGAAGTACAAATAAGCATTTAAGACACATATTTGGTAAAAATTGTCTTTAATGACAGACAAGGATCCCACAATGGGTATTTTCAGCATTTTACTCAGCTCGCTAAAAGAAGCCCTGCAAACAAAGGGTCAAACAGGCAGAGCAGCTAATACGCTAGGCTACCAGCAAGGGCTCTTTCATTCAAATGGGACACAAACACTAGAAATGTAACGCTTATGTTGACAGGGTAAGTACACGGCCCGTGGATTAAGAGCCATATAAGCAAAAAGGTAAAAGCCGGGGTATGAAACATCACATACTGCCTACAGATATACAAACAACAGCAGCAGCAGCGGCGGCGGCGGCGCCTGCATGTGTCCAACCCGACAACAGCTCGAGCCCAGCGCGACACAGCTTTGTTCGCGGCTCTCGTACAACACCCCTAACCCCACGCACAGGGATTAAACCGCTACAATTTACTTAAAACGATTAATATATTACCATACGAGCTGCCTCGGCCCACGTGCGCTCCTTCTTTCTCTTCTGTTTGTCCTTCATTTCCTCAGCGTTGTCGCGCGGGTGCGGATTTCTGCAGCGGATATGAAACGTGTGCGTGATATACGGCAAGCCCGCTAGCGTGCTAGGCTAGCTGCAACACCAGACGGGTCTTTGATTCCCTTTCGCCCCGAGTACTTGCGTAGTCGCTCTGTTCAAACACGCACGCGTTTCCGTAGAACGGCTTGCCAAAAAAAGCTGTCGGTTGCAGCAACGGCGTTCCAGAGAGTTTTTTGTAACGTCTCGCTGGTTAAACGGAGGTAAACAGAGACTGGGCGAAGGACAGGCGAGCCCCAGAAGCCTTTGGCATACTGCAGGAAATCCTCGGTTTGGAATGCAAGACGAGGAGAACACAACAATGAGGTCAAAGGTCAAACACACTGCAGGAATGCAACACAAAAACAATTCTCCCCATCCCCCTCTTCTTCAGTCGCTCCTACAGCCGCGGCGCATCTGACGCATCTGACTGGATGAAGCCACGCCCATTGTTATGTGCGGCGAGATCAAACGTGACTCATATTAGGCAGCACGACACATACATAAAATACTAGAATTATTGTTTTTGTGCTTTGTAAAGTTTCTCTTGGGAATTTTACTGCAAAAATATAAATAAATAAAAAAAATCGCACACTTATCAAAGCATTATGTAAAGTAAAGACAGCAAAGAAACACTGCAAGTAAATATTCTCACATGCAAATAAAAATACAATACGTCATGGTTCCGTAGACGAAATTGATATTAACCAGTTTTAACAATAGTTGAATAAGCATTGTAATTAAATAGTGGCTGTATTGACATGTTTTACGTATTTCCTTTTATGGAGTTTTGACATAGAATCATCTTTTGGGTGGGATTTAAAAACCGTGTATCTCTTAACCAGTCATTTAAAATGTTCACATTAAGTCCACTCTTTTATTTATAGTTGTCACATCATAAATAGATATATTACCAGAAGTTTTAAATGGGTAAAGAAATCTTGCTTAAATGAGTTACCAAACAAAGTCCCTCTTAAGGACTTTTATGAATTTCTAAAGTGTTTGACTGAGGTGCACCTTCATATACAACCCTAGGACTTTTATTTTGAAAAGCTTGGAGGAGAATCACCGGAAAACATTACTGAAATCGTTTTAAGGATTGTTTTTTTTTGTGAATAAGAAAATATCATCTCGGAGTTATGTATTGATTGTAATATAATTAATATATCAAACAATACAGCAAAGATCATGTTCATGTTATAGTTTTTAATAATTTTGAGACTCTGCGGGGCTATTGATAAGCGCCATCTTTGTTCGGGGCAAAGATGCCGAAAAGTTGTTCTGCATATAATTGCACAAATAGGTACAATAACAAAAATCCCGAAATCACGTTCCACAGGTAGGACAGCTTACTATCAAGATGATTAAAGACATCCTAAATATATTTTGCAAGACATTTAATCTTTATCCCTTGTCAGGTTCCCTTTCAGTAAACCATCGGTTCTGAAACAATGGTTAGAGAACATCGGACGTGACGACTTTCAGCCAAGGAAGCATATGGTTATCTGTTCACTTCATTTCACCCCAGATTGTTTCAGTGGTTTGGGCAACCGTAAAAATCTCTTGTGGAACGCAGTGCCAACTCTCTTTGCAGTCCCACCTCAGGATACAAAGGTAAATAAGGTCACAATATAGAGAAATTTAATTCTACATGTGTTTTTCATCTTAGTCTCATTGTCATCTTTGTGCCATCAGCAAAATAATTGTAGGAAGAGGCTGAAGGGAGCTTTAAAATCTGCTGCTGATAAATGGGATGACACTGCACCTGACAGGACGCCTCCTTTCACTGAGGATACTCAAACTGAGGAGATGCATGAGGATGCTCAATACTCTCACAGCAGAGAAGAGGCTTACTGTCAAACCACAAAAGTGAATCTTTTATCTTACAGCCTACTTTTATATTCCTGTGTGTATATAATAATAGTTATGGATTAAATTTATTTTTTATTTTTTGTTTTTTAAACAGGATTTAGCTGCCACAGACCACACCTATGCTCTTTTGGACCCATGCACGACTAAAGCCCGTTTGTTTAATGTTTTAGATGCCAACAACTGGCTACAGAAGAGGTTGCAGACCAAATGCAGATTGATAAAAAGAATGAAAGTCAAACTGCAAGATGCTCAAAGAGAACTTCTGACTTTACGTCAACAGTTCAGATATAGACATATATATCGCCAAAGACATTCACAGCTCCCAATATAATGGGGAAGTGGCTTCAAGACCTAGTCAAGCAGTAATGAAAACCTCGGGTTGCACAAACATCTTTGAACTTTAAAGAAGCTTGAACTTTTGGTCATGGAAAATGTGTTCGACAAATATATTTCTTGAAACGCAGCAAAAGTGACAAGTTTTTTCTTTAATTGGACAGATATGTCCAATTAAAACTTAAATTTACCGTGCTTTTGTTTTGACTTGTGTGAAAGATTTTCTGGCCAAAGAATTTTTAGGAGAACATTTATAGAATGGTAACATTTTACAAGGTCTCTTTCATTAATCTTTGTTAACATTAGTTAATAAAAATATAAAAGTTAATTGCTAGTACGTGCTAGCTCAGGTCCATCAAATATTAACAGATAAAAACTAGTTAACTGCTGTTAAACAGAACCTTATTGTAAAGTGTTATTGATTAAATTCTATCAAATGTCACCATGCTGAAAACATTTGAGGAAACATTATGCAAGTTTGCTCTATTTTTTAAATAAAAATCATGTACACCATTCAAACACAATATACATTTCCATTGTTCCTTGAAGATTTATTTTAAAAACTGACAGTCTATACTTGCTGCAAGTGGTAGGCCATTAAAAGTATAACAAACACCTTTGAATTCCAACCAACAATTATAGATTGTCTTTTTTAACATCATTCTAATGGCAAGTGTGCAGAATGGACACATTTCATATAAATTATACTACTCAAAAAGGAAACAGGAAAAGACATTCCATACAGCCAGTCTTTCAAATTAAAGATTAGTCATTTATCAAGACAAATGAATTTTCTTGCATAAAGATCCCAAATACCAAAAGGCAACAAAAAGTTTAAATCAACCAAAGACTGTAATGGGGGTTTAGATCTTCCCTGTATGAATTATGGCACTAAAATGCAGGGATTAAGGGAGATTCAGTCTAAAATACAAACAGAGGACGTTCCACTATTATCCCTTTATCCACTGCTGTTCAAGTCTTTGGACACAAGGTGGGAGACTATCCCTACATGAGATTTAGTACACAGTTCACAATCCGTTTCCTCAACCAGCATGCAATAGACAATACCGGCATATTGTGTGCACTGGCCCCTTCAATTCCTATGACACTTCTGGCAGACGTGAAGTACGAGAGATGGGCCTCCAAATATTAGACTCAAGGGAAGGGATGAATGAGAAAAATAATGCAAATGATTAAGCAGCCAGGGTTTCACTAAGAACATGCTTTGCCTCCTAAACACTTGCAAGATCATTTATTTGGAAGCTGGTGGTACAAAAAGTCAGATATAGAAAGAAGGCTGACAGCTGGGGTACACCAGCTCCTGTGGGATTCAGTGAGTCGGATCAAGCAGCAATGTTTCTGTGTGATGTAATGAGGGTAAAATAGCTCTCTCTGCTGAGTGCTGATTACAGGCACCGTTGTGGCTCCATATCTGAGAAGGGGGGGCCTTTGTTTAAAAAATTGTTTTAAGGCCTACCAACACAAAAATATATCTGTTGTCTAGCTTTTTTTTCTGGGAAAGGACATTTTTATTCATGGAAATTCAGCCAATTAAATGTTCTAATTTGCAAACAGACATCATGTAGAATAATATTTAAAACAGCAACAAAATAAAGGATAAATAGGTATATGAAGACTTTTAAGGGCACAGAGCATTTCCAGGGCACTACTCCAGAACATCTGTGTCTCAGTCTATACCAGTCCAAACTGTCCCTTTCAGCTCAAGAGATACATGTTCCTAACTGTCATTATCAATCCTGTGGGCTACAAGGGAGAGGAAAGACAAAAGAACATGAGATTTTAAATTACAATTGGGAATAGCATTCATCTTTACTGCTGGTAAACACAATTAAGCATTTGTCATCATAAAGTCAGGATATTAAGAATTAAAATAAATGCTCTAAAACAACTGTAGATTGTTTTGTCTGGTTTGCATACTAACATTGTTTTGGTATCCTGAGTGCTTCTGTGTCACCACACAGAACTTGGTGCATCACACCTCTGAACTGATACAGCATCTTCAGACTCTTCTCCTCACCTACACAGGGGTCGTAGAAGCCCGGTAACCCAGCCTGAGGACATGCATGCAAAAACAATCAATCAATACCTGCTACAGCATTTAACATTAGGGGTGAAACAGTTTGGATTTCTCAAGGTTTGTTTTTTTCGATCTTTTTGTTTGTTAAACATTTCATGCAACCGTATTTGAGTGCAATATTAGGACATTTGAGGCTAATATGTAGAGACTAACATTTTTTTCCAATTCTTGTTTTTATACATTAAGCTACATTTCAAAACTACAAACTTTTTTTTTTTTTTAATTTCAACATTTATTGGAATATTAAGGAAACTTAACACTACCATTCAAAACAATTCTTATTATGTCTAATGTCTATAATGTTGAAAACAGTTGTTCAGGTTAATATATTTGTGGAAATTCTTTAATGAACAGAAAGTTCAAAAGAACAGCATTTATACGAAATTGTAGTTTTTGTGACATAAATGCCATTTTTAACTGATTTAATGCATCTTTGGTGAAAGTATATTCTTTAAAAATATAAAAATCACACTGACCTCAAACATTTGAACTGTTGTGTATGTCTTTGTCTTTATTTATAATATAACTGTTTAAATTTTTCACTCATTTGCAGCTTCTTTTCCCTTTTATTCAGCACAGCAATGTAAAAAATACATTTAATATTTCAGAAGCAAAAACAAGCTTTACAAAGCACATACAAAACATTTCAGAAAACTAGATAAAACCTTCTGAGAATTCATTGCTATTCCAATAACACTCTCCTCTCATCCCTTATTTGTCTTCTGGACCAAAACCTATTACAAAGCAAGCATAACTGTGCTTTACCTTAGAGGCTTCTGTGAGAATGAGCTTAGAGTCCTTCACCAGGCACTGTAGAGGCACCGTCACATCAATGACCCTTGCCCTTTCGTGCTTCTGGCTGTTGTCTGTCACAAACTTGCCATACCAGGCATTGAGGATGATCAGACCTGGTACACAAGAAGATTTAAGTCACCAATCCTCACTTGGCAGAAGGTTCAAATCATAGTTTGATCACATCCAATGCTATCGGGAGTTATGTGGTCATACCCATTCTGGACTCTTCTGCTTCGATAATTCTGCGCACAGACTCTTGCATCAGCAGAACCTAGAGAAAAGAGTGATTTCAAATAAGACTGCTTGTATATGCACATAGTGAACGCACACATTTATCACCCTGACACAGCGACTGATGTGCAGATAGGAACGATAGCCTGATGCTAACTCACTGTTTCTCTGAACACAAAGAGCCTTCCATGAAAGTTATGACCACTTTAAATGGTCGTGCATTATATAAATTATTTGCAGCGTATTTAGACGTTATGAACTCACAGCTGCTTCTGCCTCTTGCTTCTTCTTGGCAATGTCTGATGCTGAGCTCTCCCGCTGCTTCTCAAGCTCCCTAAACAAAAGACGAAAGGTTCAATTTTAATTTACTCTTTTGCTCACAGTTTCACAGCCATTTAAACGGATTTCAGTCTATTATTTTCCAGACTCACAGGGGATAAAGGTTGGAGAAGAGTGTTGGGAAGTCAATTGGCCAATAAAAGACTACAAAATGAAACGTGTTACTGTAACTCTGCACATTTAATTAGCTAAAAGGCTTACTGTTCCTGCTGAGAACGAAGGTAAGGTCTGATAACTAGCCGCTGGATGGCCAAGTAGAACACAAGGGGTCCGACAGTGGCATAAAAAACTGCGCTGGGTAGAAGCTGGTCTGTTAAGTGAATGGGGAAGAAGTACGTCTGGCTCGCTCGGTTCAACCTGGGATAGACAAAAATACCACGATTTCAGAGCTACTGAAAAACTGTTATTGGAACATATCTTCATTAATGATCAAAAGCATTTTACTTGATCTTGAGAGAGACGCCTTGAGGTACTCCGACACTGACAGTAGCACCCAGGACACTGTGTCGACTGATCTTAGTTTCAGCACCATATTCCACCACTGTACCGAAAAACCCTGACCTGCAACACAAGTGTTGTTATTTTAACAGGCTAGAAACCAAAAATGGGAATCATTAAGACACTCGGTAGTGATCGGCCACAAATAAACTGCAGGTCACATGAACACAGAATCTAGGATGTATTCAGATGCTGCATTTATACTGCAAGAACAAATACACAGATTTCTTGTTTATTTACATTCAATAGACCGGCTGTCTTTAACAGTAGATCTGTGACCTCTAGGGAGTCCACATATTTTAATATCAAATATGAAATAAGCAAACAAAAATACAGAGCTAACCTAAATCAATTACAAAACAGCTCAAACCAAACTTGATTAAAATAGGGCGAATATGAGGAAAGGTGAATTTCAATGTATATGTGGTTTTCAAGATACAAGCATTTAGAGCTCAGACAGGGTACATATCTGATTTAATCGGATGCAAACATTTTTTTGTTGTTTACACATGCAAAAAGTCAAGATAAAATCTGTGCCAAATAGGGTGAGTGATAAGCAAAAAAATTTAAAGCACAATGATAAATTATAACAACGATAAAGAATTTGATAAACTCTTCAAATATAGCAAAAATAACGGAATGAATAAAAAAATAGTAACAATTTTATCAATCAATAATTATTTTAAAAAATTGTGCATAATAATAAACCAAATCTAATATTGGCTGACAAATTTTTACCAGTACCTTTTTGAACTACCTGTTTTAACTAACCAGATTTATGAACTACCTGCTTAAACTAACCATCTTTTTGGTTAAAAGTGCAAATGCAGCCAGATAAAAATATAACTATAAACCTTCTATATGCAAAACACAAAAAGACAAAGGCAGCATCCACAGATACATACTTGACAGAGCCCTTGATCTTGGTCTGGTCTTCATCCTGGAATTTGTACTGGTAGCTCATCATGATAAATGTATGAGGAATTCCCAACTATGGCAATAAAAAAAAGATCATGAACAGTGGTTGAGAAAACAAACAAACAATGGAATAAAGATCAGGGGGTGCTGTGCAAAACAGCAACTGACCTGCACAGCGAAGGTGAAATGGCTGCTTTTGGTGTCCCTGACGATGCTGGTGTTCATGGAAGACTGAGTTCCCCAGCGCCACTGTAAATAACCCATAGTGTTTTTGTCCAGGTGGCGTGCAAGCATAGTAGTGAGCCCCGGCCGTATGCCACGGGATGAAAACTGCATGCCACAATGAGCCGTTGTGAAACTAAAAAAAACAAATATATCTCAATATACAATAAACTCAAACAGTCAACAGTCACATTTTTTTTACAAAAATAAATAAAGGGATAATAATTAAAATAAATTACTCAAACACAGAGATGTGCTGTACTCACCAGCGTGAAGTCAAGTTACGGAAAATTTTTAACCCAAAGAGAGGGCCATGTGTGTCTCCTGCCCCAAACTCAACCTGTATTAAACATGAACGAATCATGTTCGGCTAGAAGCTCAGCAAAAATGATCATCTAGTCCATTATTATGAAAAGCATTAACTGAAAGCACTTACTTCTCCCCAGCCCTTAGCCGAGGTGACTCGTCGCAAGGCCAAGTTTATGTTTCCTCCCCCATTTCCGTTGTGTGTGGAGAGAGAGCCGGAAAGAATGGCTGTGTCTGATCTTGTCAAAGGGGCCTGTGAGAGCAGAGATGGACAGTATATAAGCCTTACGATTGTATTAAGATAAGGGCCAATATAAGTGTGCTTCCACAATAAATAAAAGTAAAAATCTTTTAAAAGAAAGGAAATATCTAGTTTAAAATCACAAATCTCTTAGAAAGTATTTTTTAAAATTTGTTTCATGCTTTTTTTCCTGAAAATCTTTTAAAGTTTGAATTTAATGGATTAAACATAAATATTTTTTAAATATTTTTATATAATTCTATATATTTAACAGACACTGTAAAAAGTAAAAAGTGTTTCAAACAAATACAGAGAATTGTATACATGAAATACCAAGTCACTCTAATTAATGCATTTTTAAATACATGAATAAATACAACAGGTCAAAAAAAGAGCATCACGTCATTGACCCATACACAGGAAGCATATTTATGTGTAAACACTTGCATTGTCATAACTTCATAAAAAACTGGAGTTGGTACATTTTCTTAAGTTTTTGAAAGAAGTTACTCATGCTCACCAAGGCTGAATTTATTTTTTAAAAAACACAGTGAAACCAGTAATACTGTGAAACATTATTAGAATTTTTTATTTTTATATATTGTAAAATATAACTTATTTCTGTGATAATCTGTGAAATCTGAATTTTCAGCAGCTATTACTCCAGTGTCACAGGATCCTTCAGAAATCATTCTAATATGCTGATTTGTTGCTAAAAAACATTGATATATGATCAACAGTTCTTATCACACTAGAAAACAGATGTACTGCTCAATATTTTTTGTGGAAACATGATTCATTTTTTAAGTATTTTTGAAAAACAGGAAGCTCAAAAGAACAACATTTATGTGAAAGAAATCTCTGGTAACATTACACATCTTTTTTCTTTTTAATTCAATGCATCCTTTCTGAATAAAAGTATTGATGTCTTTCAAAAGAAACTTAAAAATCTTACTGATCCATACTTCTGAACAGTAATGTATCTATGAGAATATACATCAGAAAAAACATGATGTAAGGACTATACCTCTATTGACTGTGATATGTGCATCCTGTTGATCTCAATGTGCGGTAGGCCACCACCACCACCGCCACCACCACCAGAGATCTCTTCATAATCCTCCTCATAGCGATCAAAGAGGTCTGTCACATCAATACCCACACTTATTGTCCCCTGAGTGAGACAGAACAATCAGCGAGACCTGTTTTAATGATGACAGTGGCTGCTGCTTTGAAGGCATTAGGTCAAACCTTAGGGTTGGTCCTTTGCTGTAGTCTTCTCTCCTCTCTCTCTCTTTGAAGTCGCTCGTACTCTTCACGGATCTCTGCCGGTGTTCTTTTCCTCTCCACTACCTAGAAATCATTATTGTAGTGAGCACAAAAAAGATGACACAAAAGCCCACTGGGAAAATGATTTGCTTGAAATGTTATGGAAGTATGAAACGAATGCTGAAGGATTTTTTAGTCTTCTGAATCTCCAACTTACCTCCCATCCTTCCACTTCCAGCCCTCTCTTCCCATATACGTCGTAGATTGCTCTAGTTTGTGGGTCCCTTAGTACTGCAAAAGAACATAAATCACAATCATGAAATATTCATGACTTGGTATTAAAAACTTGTTTTGCTACAAAGAAAGGGTCTGTTAAAAAAAATGAATATTTTGTCATCATTTACTCACCCTCATGATGTTCCAAACCTGTATGACTTACTTTCTTCTGTGGAGCACAGAAGATGATATTTTGAAGAATGTTGGTAACTAAACAGTTTCAGTTTTTGTTGACTGAAAGTCAAAGGGGAACTGGTTTGGTTATCAACATTCTTCATAATATGTCCTTTTTTTATTTCAGTATATTAAAGAAATGCATACAAGTTTGGAACAACATGAGAGTGATTAAATGATGACAGAATATTCATTTTTGAGTGGACTATCCCTTTAAAAACAAAATGCTTCCTTGACAGTAAAAACAAAGACAACAATGCAACAAAAGTGGCTTGCTTTGTCAAAGGTTTTAAAAGGCTGAGTGTGCAAAAGCAACGTACCTTCATATGCCTGGTGAACCAAGTTAAAAAGCTGCTCTGCCTGCCTTTTAAGCTCTGGATCTCTGTGCTTGTCTGGGTGGTAGAGCATGCAAAGACGGCGATATGAAGCCTTGAGCTCATCCTGTGTGGCCTGAATATAGTTAAACAGAAATCATTCATCATAAACCTAAATTACAACATTGCTCTAGGGAGGACATAACATAAAAAGGTGCAAAATCAAGTCCAAAAACAAGTTCCAAAGTTGTAATCAAGACAAATTAAAATCCTTTTAAGGCTTCTGTGAAAACTTTTTGAAGTGTGTCAAAAATGTTTAACTTTCTGTTTTGTTCCACTAAATTAGATAAAATGAAAACGTCAAAGTCACCATCTGATTACACTGTATGCCAAAAGATGGCTGTCAGTCCATAACATTCTGCATAACATCTCCACGGAAGTTATACTGATTTGGTGCAACATGAGTGTGAGTAAATGGTACAAGTTTTTCTCACTTTTAGGCAAATTATTGTTTTTTAATAATCTTAACAGCTGGCAAAGACAAAACAATCTCGTTTAACAGATGTGTTAAATATTATTTGCAGAGTTTTCTTGAATTAAGTCAACACTTTGGAAGCAGTTTCACTTTCACAGCTGAGAAGCGCCAAAAAGTATCACCTACATAGTGTTTTCACTCAGTGCTTCTCGTTTAAGGTTAAAAAGAATAGAAGGCGTTTACATATTATATGCATCAGATATATTAATGGCCATGCAGTCAAATTCCTGCTTGAAGACAATGATAAGTAAGGGTCACGGTGTGCTGACTGAGCCACAGCTTAACGACAAGCTGTTGGATCCTGTTTAAAAGCGCGATACCTGAAGCGCCTGCACTTACTCTTCACTTGCGGCTCTCATCTTAAACTTCTCTGTTAATAACAATATGTCATACCTCTCTGCGGACGTTTAACAGAGAATAATAATCATCATTGTTGATTTCATCTTCTTCCAAGGCCGCCGCCATATTTACCACCTTTCATCCCCGCCCAGGATCAAACTACGCTGATTTTTGGTGTGCAGAGTCGGAGCGCATGAAGGGCTTCAGCGCCACCTTCAGGATGGGAGGAAACACTGACCAAAAGGATGTAAAGGAGAGTTATTTGGGCCCAATACCCACACTTGCGGTCCTTTGTGTATTTAGTTCAAGTCTTCAAGTGTGCGTGAAGACCGCAAGTGTTGGTAGAACTTTGGGGACACAAACTTCTACAAAGTTTCACAGAGCCTTATTTTCGCATTTTGCACTTTACAATAAACTTCTAAATGCTTGTTCAGTAGTTTTTATGGTTTATGGTCATTTTTTTCGGTTAGGAAAATCCACATACTCATCTCTGTACCAATAAAATATGCAACATTTTATATTTTACTATGTAATATATAGCCTACTAGGCTAATTTAACATACACTAGAAAGTTTTCCTCGAGATTGCGCGTTTTCGCGTTTTTTATCAAGTTTATCAATGTCCAAGCGTGTTTTTATTAGCCTACTGATGGGATGTAGTAGCCTACATATAATCTAATTTAAATAATTTTACGTGATGCAAACGCAATATAGACTTTAACAGGAGCGTCAAGAGTATCCACAAAGAATATCTAAAAATAATAAATACATTCGAACTGAAGACTTAAAAGATGTTTCTAACAGACTTTTATTCATTCTAGACATTTTGTTCATCCAGCATTCTAGTTTAATTTAATTTATTCAGTTAAAAAGTCAACTGGCGCCCTCTTTTGGCCTTAATTAACATTCAGTTAATTAATGGGCTGTAGTTGACGTCAGACCCAAGCTGAGTTCCATTTGAGTTTGAAAAAAAAAATAAAATAAAAAAATTCCGATAATAAATCAGTCATGTCAGTATGCGTGCAACCATTAAATAAGTCAACTTCGATTTTAATTACCGACGAATAAAACCAACTTCGAAAAGTCATAAAATCGAGTAGAAATGATTGTGATAAGTTGTGACGTAATGGTAATTAAGTAAGGAGTAGATAGTCTGTGAAGACCTCTGTGTGATGCCATGTGTGATCCTTATGTGATCCTTGGCAAGAATAGATTGCAGATGTTCCATAAAGAATTGTGCTGTAGTATAATTTTCAGTCCCTTAGAGAATTCAAGTGTCTCAAAAGCTGTAGTAAACCAACATTTTTCAAGAGCTTTATGTATTATTATTAGCCTTCTGAACACGTTTCTAATCCTAAATTAAACCTATATATATGCATTGAAGTTGATTTATTCATTCCACAAATATGTTGTTTATAAGTCACAATGTTATGATTATTCCATTACCAGATGTTTCGTCTGATAGACTGGCCCGAATGTTTTCTCCACGGGTCATTTAGAATATTTTATTCAACAATCCAAGATTTTTCTCTTCGAAAATGAACAGATAAGAATTTGGAAAGCACTCGTGTTATCAAGCTACTGCAAGCAATAAAGATGACGCTTTAATGATAACATTTCATAGCGGGTATTCGCTGTGGGCAGAGAGGCATTTAAGCTATTATCTATATGCTCAATGCAATTAACGAATGCTTAATCTAACGAATAATTAATCAGCTCGGGTATAATACGACTTCCACATTCCTAAACGCAGTTTTGAGGTTTTCTAAGCAATTCAGATGGGACCCAGACCACAGCATTATGCATACACTATTGGAATAGGCTGTCAGAAACTATTTCTCTCGCAAGCTCAGCAGTGTAGGATACTTTCCGGATACTTTCAGTGGACCATAAGACATTTTGGAGGTCTGGGGTGCTGCATTTTTCGTGAAAGCGCACTGTGACAGTAGACCGCTGCTGCCACCTGGAGCTGTCCGTTCAGCACCATGGCGCAGCACTTCAGCGCATTCAGCCCTTCATCTTCAAGGTTAACCTATGGATTGCTATGTATCTATCTCTAATGGCATGCATTGCTTTAACAACATAAAAAGCAGTTTTTGTGTTTTAACGCAGGTGACTTTATAACAATCACCAATTTGTCAAAAAAAAAAAGTTTCTATAATTGTCATACAATATCCATTGAACTTGTCACAATGATTTCTGCCATTTTACGTGAAGTTTTCAAATCGATTTTATTCATTACAAATTCAATTCAACGTGCTCGAAAGTTTTCAATCTGAGCAGTAAAAAATATTACAGTGCATTGGTAGCAGAGTTTTAATATAAAATGGATAAAGGCCATTAACTTGACGTACAAATAACCTGTCCTGAATTGGTTACGAATGAAACGTCAGCGCAAAAAGCTCAGAAAAATTTGAAAACATTTGCAACTTGAAACATTCGCATCCTCTTTTCTTTCGCACGCGAACGTCTGAAGAGCGCTCACTTTGGATTGGTTCGGTTCTTCTTAAGGTGTATCTACACATCACGCTTTACCCAATGGTTCTCAGAGACACTTTGAAGGGGAGGATATTTGCTTTGCTCTCGCAAGCCATTTTAGAACAACATGGTCAGTCATAGTTCGACAGCCAATCGTGAGTGCGCTCCGGTTGGACTCGCCTCTGCCTCGCCAGTCCCTTCTCGTGCTGCTGTCCTCGGCGTGAACGCGCGTGGTACCCAACGCTCGTGAAGAGGAGGAGGAGGATGTGGCGCGCGGAGGGGAAATGGCTGCCGAAAACAAGCCGGAAGGTAAGTCAGAAACATCGGGGATATTTTTTACTTGTACGACAAGAGTGTGCGAGGGGAAAAATTTGGAGGCAGGCAGGGAAGAGCGGCCAGTTGAGAACCGAGGAGCTTTTGGGATTGTAAAGCCTCTGTGTTTATCCTCACACACTCGTTATTCCAGCACGGAGACATCACATCACATCACCCTAGCCAGCATCGGTAGCTAGCCAGCAGTGTGCATCACACATATTTATAAACAATCCGGAGCAAAAGCGCGAGCGCCTCTGAAAATTCAAAAATCCGTCTCGCGCTCCGTTTCCTTTCAGCCTAACGGTCGCGCTCAAAGCAAAACTTGTGAGGCACAACGACTGTCGATTTCTAACTTCTTTTTTTCGATTTACCAAGCTTCCTCGGTTGCGTAAATTGTTTCTGAGTTGGCGGGGATAGAGTTCTGGAGACCGTAGTTTGCCCTAAAACTACCTTACAGCCAGGAGTCATAAAAATACTGCTGGTAAGCTTGTTTAATAGTAGATTTGTTTCCTCTCGGTCACTTTCACGCGTCCATAGACTCCTACTGACCTTCTTTTTTGCGGTTTGGTAATTTGTGGTCAAAGCTACTTCACTTTGAAATTTGCTTCAAGGACACATTCTTCTATACCAGTTTGCTCCATAAACAGCAGTTTAAATCTCTGAACTAGATTCTTGTATAACCAAGAATGGAATTTGGGGACCATAACGCAAAATTATTTTTTTTTCTTATGCCAGGAAGAAAGAAGAGGTGTTACTGAAGATTATACATAACCATTTCTCTTTAACACTGTTTCCAATACTTTTCCGATTTATCTCTTTATTGAATAAGGCAACGAGTTGGTTTCACTCAAGAGACACTCTAATACAGTTTAATGTAATGCATGTCCACAGTATTTCGCTGCTAAATTTGGCTGAAATACGATTTTAATTATTATTGTCAGACGTAGTCAACAGTACTGTTTTTAGTATTATTGAAGCTCATTGACCAGAATTACATTTTGAACAGTTGTGTCAAGCTGTCACTAGCTCATATGACAGATTTCCTTGAATATAAAACGAATAAACAAAGAGGTTTTAGCAAGTCGTCATTAGTTGCGAGGATTTTTTGTTTGCAATTCACCTTCAGTGTGAGATCAAAGCAAATAATGGCTTATTAACCACAAGGTGGCGACATTGAGTTAAAATAAACTTTATTTGGGGGAAATCGTGATAACATATCTCGAAAAAAAACGTTTGGCTAAAACAGTCTATAAATCGTTTTTGATAGTTAACAAACTAACCTCTAGGGAACCTTTAAAGACAGCAAAAGGAGTTGATAAATCATGGTGTGATGATGAATTGTCCATTTTCATGATGGTGAATGTCCTAATAGAAGGTGAAAGATAAGTTTGATTATAAAACCTGACTTTTGTGTAGTAAATTATGCATATTGATAAACTATAGATAGAATAAATTATCCTAATATAAACTGACATTAAAACATGACTCCAGACAAACATAGGGATCCGAACATAGAGAAATCCACAAGGGGGTGGTATTGAGCTTCCTAAATGTTCACTGTTATATTTTTAACACTGTCAGCTAAGAATACAAGCATTCCCATAAATATAAATCTGCATTTGTTTTCAAAACAGCACTGAGGCTAACTACCTAAACTAGCTCTTTCTTTGTGTGTGTATGTGTGTGATTGTGGGTGTGTGCATGTGTTTGTCAATCTCTGCATGTCTGTGTGTGCGTTTCAGATGCAAACAAACACAACCAGCCTTGAAACGTGTGTCAGACTGGCCTGCTTCCTGTCAATGCATCTCAGTAGCCAAGAGCTTTTTAGAAACTCCGACTTGTGACTCCCATTGCAGAATGGGCTCGGTTATTTTTGTCATGCTTGTCAGGTCAATGTTTGGGGGAGGAGCTAGTGTTCCACACCTCCATAGGAATATAGAGTGCTCTGCACCGTATGGCTACAACTAAATTCAGAGTCCCATATAGGCAGCAGTGTGTTATATTTAATTTCTAGGCCTATTCACTTTCAGCATGTAGTTTACCATTATACATGTTGCACACCATTCATTTTAGCACTAATTGTTGCCTGTATTTTAACCTTTTGTCCTTGAAGCATTTAAAATGTTTGCATAGAGCACAGTTCTCCAGGGCCTTATTATTTGGCAGGGTTTTTCGCACATAAGGACAGGCTGTTCTTAGCTGGAGGCTGCTATGAAAACATGGTTAATGTCTCACGCACCCCATAGAGTTCTTCTGTCTCCTGATATGACCTAGCTTACTTTTTAGATTGCCATGAACTGGGACTGTACCTATGGAAGGTGGCAAAGGGGGATTGAGATGTACGAAGGAACTGTACATTTAAAGGGAAAGTTCACCCAAAAACAACAACAACAACAAAAAAAATCTCACTGTCATCAAGTTCCAAACCTGTCTTTCTTTCTTCTGTGAAACACAAAAAATAAGTAATGATAACAGATTATTTTAATCTTTGATGATGTTGGTGCTCCATATTTCTATACACATCTATTTGAATTTGGTGGTTCATTCTAGGGTGCTGTTTATCACAACAACTGACTATTAGTAGAAGCAGGAAGGATACAAACTCTCCAAAGAGGGATTTGTGACATATTGAGCCATTATGTAGAAAATTAACTTTTAAAGATCTCTGCATAGTCATTTTCCAAATATGCTTTGAGATTTTTTATTTTTTTAATTGAATTAGTGAATGGCAGGGATAGATGGAGATGCCACTTCTTCCTGGGGAGTCATAACAGATCCTTTCGACTTGTCTCGATCCTTCCCTACCTGCCTCACAGAAACACACATTAAGTTCATCGATTGGTGTAGCTTACTAAAATTGAGCCTCACCAAACAGCCCCGGGACCACAATGAATTTGATTGCTGTCCTCATTGCTACCTGTTAGGGGCTGTTTCTTGACTGTTTATTTCAGCACCTACAGATTTATCAGCAAGACTGAGGTGAAAAGTGAAAAAATACAAGAAACACAGGCAAGCACGCACAAGAAGTCAGGTGATTTTGAATAAACCAGTTAGCATTGGAGTTACTACTGTATATACAGTGGTCTAGATTGTTTTCTCTCTTGGCAGTGTAACACTTCTAGCCATTAACAGCTGGAGCCATATATGACACTTTGTTATAGTTAATGAAAATGTGCATGCGGTCTGAAGTTACAAGGGAACCGGGTGCTTTTACATTCCTCGTCCATACCCCTGCCTGCAAATGAAACTGCATTTTCTCCCCACAAGGCAGCACCTTAGGCCATAGTAATCCCTTTAAATGCACCCCTGAATGCGCTTGATAAAAAAAGGGGGAGAAGCAAATAGGCACGCTGAACTCTGAGGCCGAATGGTGCATATTGTTTGGGAGAGGTGCTCTTCAGCATGGAGATGGACACATTTGGGATGCATGGGCTTGCTGATGGGAGGGAGACTGGGGTTCGGCAGACGTGACACTGCTGATCCTGGTAAACATTCTTGCTATGTGCATGGGGGAAATAAAGACTAAAACAAAGTTGTACATCCGGGAATGTGTACTTTTCCCAGAATTCTTTTTTTTTTCTTCTCCACTCTCTTTGCTTCCCGAAGGACTGAAGAAAATCCGTAATCCGGATCGAATGTACAGATCAGCTGTGTGTTATTCGGCCCATGCTCCTCCTAAGAGTGTCAGTGATGACACAGAGACGAACAGTAAGAGCTGCTTATTAATATTGCATTCATGGCATTGCTCGAAGGGGCCACTTGCTGCCTAATCTATTATTCATCCATCGATTCATTTATTTACCTCTTGATTTCATTTGCTGTCCTTTCCTCCCTTGGGACTTCATGTTGGGGCTTTCTGTGATGATTGACGAGTCAGTGCTTTGACGGGGGTATGCTGTCGATATCAGATGTGTTGTTAGTAACTGAAAGTGACAGTGGGTGGGTAAGATCTGGCACACCTTGGTTATGTACACACTGTAAAGCTTCAGGAGTGACAACCGCATTTAAATATGGGAGTGAATCCCTCGAATTATCGTTTCGTGTGTGTATGGAACAGAACTGACTCTGAAATTTTCATGACTGACATCGTGGTAAACATCTTGGCGTCTCACACTTTTGATATCCGCTATTTTTTACCAAAATAATATTACAGTGACCAAAGAATTGCTATGTTTGGTGATTTTAACTAAACCACTGTCGACAGAACTGTCATGTTTTGTTTAAGATGGGAAAGCTGTTTCACAGAGCTCACTCTTGAAGTGTTGCCATGTCCACTTATTATAAGTGTCTTAGGGCTTGTTGTTTGGGCTCATAAGGCCATCCAATTTATGGAAATAATTAAGTAAGTAGGCAGGTGCAGGTCGTGAACATTTTGGTCTTCTTTCCAAGATAAAGTATTTGGATTTATTTGGGCTTGTTCTTGTTTGCTGTCTTTTTTTTGGCAAGATCTGGCAACAAGAATGAATCAAGACACCTCTTTTCCAGTGATTTCTTGCATGGCACATACAGAAGCTGCACTGCATTGGATTTTTGTTAATGCGGTTGTCACTACCTGAATTTTTCGGGACTTAATTCTGTTGTAGAATGTGGTTGTCACTCCCATAAATTACTGAACTCTGAGTGAACAGAACAGATTTAAGCACTAAAAGGTGAGCTGACAACCAAAATTAGCTGCAGTGTGGATGTAGCTCCTGTGCTTCAAATGCTAGCGTTGACCTTTGAAAAACATCCATCCAATAGAGCAGCAAGACTGAGCTCTACTATTTGTTAAAATGATTTGTCAACATTACTAGACACATTTCCCCTTAGAGTATAAAACATGCATATTTTATGTTGGACTTTAAGCATAAAGCATTTGTTGTGGGATCATGTGCATGTTAATACGGCTTTTTTGTGTTATATGGAGCTCTGGTTACCCTAGAAGTGGCTCTGTTCTCATGTTTAATAGGCAGTATATCTTCTCTCTTGACACCTCTGAACACTTAATTGATCTGTGTAATTAAGCCTGTTCATTTTTTGTGTAAATTTGTAAGTGGAGTTAAATCAGCCTCATCTTCTTGTTATGCTGTCTGCTCATTATGCCATTGAGTGAGTCCTTGCCATTTCAAAGCTCAAAATTTTAATGAACATGCCCAGAGATGTAAAGTAAACAGCAGAAGCGGCTGTTTGCAGTCATGTTGATATTATTTCAGATGGTGTGTGTATATATATGTGAGCATGCCGCCCTGTGTATCTGTCTACGCTTTAAGAATTGCATCTCACACTCTCATACTCCAGCATGATGTAACTGCTGTGTGTGCCTGTCTGTAGCGGCCCAGTTAATGTTTGGTGCCTAGAGGTTTTCATATCACTAGGACAGTAAAAATGCAGCATGGCTTGGCGGAAACAGGTAAACCACTCATGTGAGTAATTGTGGGAGTAGTTATGATAAGGATAAAGGGCTTTAGTGAGGATCTGGTGGCGTGTCCTTTACTGTCTGCTGTGTGCGAGTAAATGTGTGTGTGTGTGCTCGCAGGTCTTCACCTCCTCTCTCCCTGAGATGGGATTTTCATGGATGGGTGAGCTTGGCTGAGGCTGAAAATACATAAGAAGGCTCGTTTTTCTCTTCAGTTTGTTGCAGGCACTTTGGTAGCTGAATTAAGTCGCTGTTTTGGGCTTCGTGGATTCAGGCCAGCCTCCTACTGTATCTGAATACTGACAACTTTTAGATGAGATGTTCGTAACGATTTAGTCAGCATAGAACCAAAAAGGCTGCGTAGTCTAGATTTAGTTTAGAAATTACTTTCACTATGTGAAAAAGATATACAAAACAGGCAAACTTCTGCCAGAATTGTGATCGCTCTAGTGGATATGGCTGGTCACTAATGTCTACTGAGAGCTCATCAGATGTACCCAAGACTCGGACATCACCCATTAAACCACATCAGTGTTTTAACAAGGCTGCCTGCTGGTGATTTGTCACAGTGGCTATAGCCAGCCTGACAAACAGAACTATGGGCAGACACAGCTGAACACTGCTGTGTAGTGTGTCTAGTCTGAGGATTCAGGGCAAATACTGAAAAAAAGAAAGTGTCTCAGTATTTCTTATGGCCATATACTAGCAGCATTCAAAGGGAGTGAAGGCAGACAGTTTGTCCATACATGGCTGGTTCACATTATTAATGTATTCTTTATAACACATTATGCTTCTAATATGAGCTCACTTTGTTGTCTGTCCTTTTACAGACAATATTACTGCTTTCTAATACATCAAAAAGTTGAACAAGAACATAATCAGGTGAAAGAGAGATGTTGATATGATTATGTTTGTACTGCTTAATTTAGACACATCATTCTTTTGCTCAGCAAAGACCAGGTTTTTGCAATTAATCAAGCATTGATTTTTCAAAGAGCAAAGCATGGAAAAGAAAGTATGTAATGTAGATTTAAAGAGATGGCACTGATTAATTGTCCATTCACAACAACACAGTAAAAGACCACAAAGCATTGTATGCAGCAAACTGGAAAGGATTGTGGATTGTTTCTTTTAGACTCGAATTTTTGGACAGAAAAAAAATGGTCTGCCAAAGTTGTAAAGCTACAGTTGAAATAGGACTTACACATACAAATCAGTTTAATCTTACAATAAACATAACAAACTATTATGAGATGCCCGTTAATATAAAAAAAGTTTTAAAGGTCCATTACTTTTGCACTTTGGCTAAAGTGCCATTATGTCTGTCGTCAGTGTGCTTTATTTTTCTAAAATAAAAATATGAAGGTCGATATTGCTATTTGATTAGCTGTTAAACATACAACCTTTCATCGACAAGATCTAAAGCAGAGTCACATGCACATTCATAGTAATGGACACCAGGTCTAAAAGGTTTAAGATGTGGTTCTCTTTATTATGCCCTCAAGAGATGTTCAGTCACTCACAGTCAGTCGTGCCAAGAATCATTTTCTTACTTCTTCTCACAACTATCATGCTTAAGTGTAACTGATTGCCACTGAATAGTAGCATATGATTTAGTCAACATTATGCTGGTTCAGAGGGCTTTTGCTATTATGCCTCAATCAATGCTTCTTTTTTTCTTTTCAAGATAATAGCAAGGTCTGGCTTCTTACAATGTAGAACTACTCTCAGTGAAGTGGTAATTGTGACTTAGCATTGGGCCTTGTTCCAGGTAACCATTTGTTCCTAGTTTGACATCCGTTTAAGAAAATTGATGGTTTATTTTGAGTCATTGATTTATTGATGTGGTGGTTTCAAAGATGTTTATGATTTTCTGTGGTGAATCTGTCTCTTAGATTAGATAAACTAATTCACTGGAGAGTTAGTGAGTGGAATATCAGTCATATGTAAATGGAGGAAATGAGAAGTCTGTGAAACTGTTTTTATCCATATTAATTCATTGTATGTCTGTGGTAATTCAGCTTGGCTTTTCTAACAGCTGTCTAGTATTTGCTTGTGGGCCTTGTGCACACATGCCGGTCGCTTGTACTGTAAGCCTTGTTTGCGTGTCTCTTCTTAATCCATAATGTCTCAGAAGCTACATCTGAATAAGTTGCCCAGCAGAGCTCTCAACATTTGTTCTCACTGGCTGTTACATTCCTTTAGAATGTTCAATAACACACATGCACAGGATTTTCCCAAAACCCATGCTTCTCTCAAAATTTAGTCCCTTTGGGGCCTGTGATTTCTGTGAAAAACACAGACAGAAAAATAGTAGAATAAGAATTTCACAGACACGTTTTGAATTAAATGGCCCTGTCCCAAATGGAACACTTCATGTGCACTTGTGGTCTTACAAACTTACAATGGCCGCCGCGTGCGCGTGTCCGTTAAGTCCACGAGACCGTAGGGTGTCCCATTCCTCATTTTAGCGTTCAAAAGGGTGCTCGTAAGCGCCCCCTTTGCGGCCGTTATGCGCCCTCGATCTGCACTTCTGCCGAGCCCGCACTGGGGCGAGCTCCGCGTCAGACTTCTACCCGACAGTCAATGCGGCATTACGTCACGAAAGTGCGAACTCAGAGGAAGACCGTGAGGGCTTAGGGTGCCATTTGGGCCGTGGCCGATGAATCCCAATTTGGGCTGCACATTAATCATATTCAGGCATGATATGGCATAGTAAAAGTCTATAACAAATAAATAACCAATATTAAAATTCTATGCTATTTTGTCTAAATAAATTAAAAGTAAAACACCAAGAAAAAAATAAATGTAAATGCTACAGCTAAATTTAGGTATGCAATAATTAGCATGCACATTTAAATATACAATATGACTGGTACTGATGTATCAGTCAACCCTAAAAAGTAATGCTAACACTGTTGAGTGGCATGTTGTTAAATTAGACACTTGTTTTATTATAAAATTAAATGAAACCAAATAGATTCCAGAAACATAGAATACAGAAAAATTCAAATGTAATTTGTGTAAAAAATAAAAGATTTCATAGGACTCTACTCACCCCTCATGTCATTTGAGCCACTTTACGCCTGTCATTAGCATCCCTTAACATCAGCTTTCTCAGTGTACTTGATTAAAATGAGCTTTTATGAAATTTTAGGAAACTGAATTGTGTGCAATCCATTTATAATTGTAAAACAGAAGTTTAGTTAATCGATTTGGGATCTTTTTTCTTAGCATTCACATAGCTACTTAGCATAGCTTGCTAAAACTAGGCCGGGGATTTCCATCTCCCAGCATGCTTTGCAAGGAACTGAATAGGAAGAATTATTGTTGAAATTAAGTGCTATTTTATATATGTTTTTTAGCAATATGAGAAAAGGGAGGGACTTGTTTTTAGAAGAGTTGTTGGTGTGTTTTGTGGGGTACCACTGTGGTGAAGAGTGGAGCCCATGCATAGGTGTAGTGTGCTTTATGCTACCAAAAATCAGTTACTGTACAAGAACGGAGGCTTTTCTTGCTTTCTTTCCTCTAGTTTTTTTTTTTTTTGTCTTTGTGCTTTATACTGACACTGTCACATAAGGTAAATAAACATTTTTATTTAATATGTGCTAATGCTTGCTATCTGCAGAAGATTTGGTTGAGTTAGTTTGATGTGTTTGATTTTGTTGTATTTATATATGTATTGTATTTTGTTGTATTTATATTAGGGCTGAAACGATTCCTCGAGCCGAAAATATATGCCGCGCCGCACCGCCCAGCAGTGCTCAGCTTTCACTCACATCACTCTGCGCCGCGTGTCGCTCCGTTCAATATTCCACTCTATGAATGCGCATTCTGCTCATTTCCCGCTCATGCTCACTGGAAAAGCTAAGTCCGCTCAAATAACGCGCCAACAAGAAATTTCTATGTTGTATACTTGTTCCTGTTTGCAGTAGCGTTACTGTGCTGTGACATGCTGTAGTACAGCTGTACTGGGCAACGCTGGTAAAACTCGTTCAATGATCGGCTCCCCGCTACGCTCTGCTCACATGCGCTGATAATAATAACTTTGCCAGGGTTTTTATATTTTTATACACGTTTACTTGATATTTCTTTACACAGAATCATCATTTCTATTCATTTTCCACTGATTTACACGATCTGATGAGTATTAACTCATATTACGCGATCATATCTCTGTATGAATGAATGGCAGAGACGCGCGTTTTCCTTTACCACACACGCTGAAGCACGCGTGACGCTCGCAGTGATTTCAGCGTCTGCCGTCTCTCTAAATGAGGACATACAACCCTCTATGGACACCTTGGCAATTTAATCGCCATTGGCTAGTAAATTTTTTAGTTTACTCGCCAGACTATGTATGTATGTATGTATGATGGCACAGCTTTTTAAATATCCGAAAGTACACTCTTGACATCGGTCAGTCAAGCATTATAATATATTATGATAATCAAGTATTATGATGTATAATAATAGAACTTTAGTAATTAGAATTAAAACTTGGTAAGCATGTATGAATGCATATTATTAATTTTAACTAAACTAAGGACTGATGGTGGTGCTTTTTTGGACATTCAGTGTTTCTGTAAAAAAAAAAAGGGAAAAAACTAAAATAATGCTGATAAGATGATAATAATAATAATAATAATAATAATAATAATAATAATAATAATAATAATACTATGAATTCTACTAAGAACAATATAAAAGAATTAACGAGCTGCTGGATTAATGAATATTAATCAGGCTGTGTGGGTTCGCTTGAACTGATTTGCTGAAATAAAAACAGGGACGATAATAGGTGAGCGCCAGCCAATGAGATTGTCGTTTGCGCATTAGTTCCGCCCACTACCAGAGAACCCGGCAGCTCTTAAACGCCGAAGATTTCCAAAGAAACTCCGTTATTTTGACAGGAAAATACAACAAAGAATATCGTTTACATGTAGCGCGTCAATTCTGCATGTGTGTAAGACTCTCTCTTTCACTCTCTCTCTTTGCGTGTGAGAAAAAAAGCAAAGCGACGGCGAGTTGTGCACCTTCACACTAGAGTTTACGCTACGTCAAACACAGGTAAGCTGCGCATCCATTCTGATGAAACGAAAAAGCGGGGAAAAAAAGCACAGGTCGCTTGACGGAGAGTGAAACTCTGAAGCGCTCAGTCAGATTTCGGCGAGTGAAAATATATCTGAGCTAAACTTACACTTACCCTCCAACTCACACACTGGCGAGTAAAATCTGAGAATTTATTAGCCATTGGCTAGTATTAGACATAATTTAGTCGCCCAGAGTTAATTTCAGTCGCATATGCGAGTGATTTACTCGCAATGTAGAGGGTTGACATAAACACACGAACATCTCCAGAACTGCTCTGAGAGTCACTTCATCAGCGTTTCACCATTTCATATGAGTAAAACTAGCGTCATATCATATACACACAGAAATTTAAATGTATTCACGGCAACCCGTCAAAATAAAAGTCCGCTTTAATTTGAAGACATTGCAGCAGAAATATATTACTAATGTTCAGCAGAATGTACATACTACTACTACTACTACTACTACTACTACTACTACTAAAATTATACAAACTTTATTTTTTAAGGAATGATCACACAACATTTCTTCCATGTTTTAATTTTAATAGTAAATCCCCTTTGTTTGCCAAAAAGGCAATTTAATTTTCAATAATTTAAAGATAAATGAAATTAATGTTTTATGCCTTCATTTGCTAACCAGATACACAACACAGAATTTCTGAGGAAAAAGAAAACATTTTAAGAATAAATAACATTTTTAAGAATAAATAACAATAAAACGTAAGGTAAGAGAAAATAAAACATAACTTTATAATTGTCATTTTCTTTAACCATAGCTATAATTATTATAACACCTAAAATATGTTGCGTGTAGAAAGTGTTTGTTTCAGCCACTTGAAGGGTGGGTACATTGTGTGCACATGATCAGGATGGTACCACCTCCGCCGCATTTTGAGAAAGGAAAAACCCTGTTTGCAGGACTATACATTATTTGGATAATTAATCAAAAACAACAACAACAACAGTTATGTCTGATTCTGTTGTATAGAACTGAATAAAAATAATACATTGATATTTAATATTAATATATTTTATGTCCAATTTTCTTTCAATAAAAGTGTGGTTATTTTATTGGCTTGTGTTTTTTAAAATCTGTGTCGTTAAAATTGAGTTAAATTAAAAAGTCTTACAAAATTACTTTATATTATTTAATAAAATAAATAATTATTACAAAGCATTTTCATTAAGTTAAGTTGCACAATGTTTAGGTTTTATTATAATTTTTTTTTCTTACTATTATTTTGATTTATGTCTTAGTTCTAGGCTGTACTATGTTTACCTTTTTTAAAGTAATTTGAAATTGATTTTTATATTTTTATATATTTGTATTTGCATTTTGAATGTTATATGGCAATTAAATGCACTAAATGGGTTTAGTTTTCACAGTTATTAATATATGCAATTTCAGCAATAAAAAATGTTCATTTTTCTAAAAAGGAAACAAATTACTTGTTCGTTTTAAGAGACATGTCTTATTTTCTCTTGTATATTTAGTATTGCTCTTTAATAAAGAAAAAAGTTCTTCTTATCCGATAACGGAATTTTTGGTAGAAAGCTCGATTACTAAAATATTCGATAGCTACAGCCCTAATTTATATATATATATATATATATATATATATATGTATATGCACTGGTTTCTGCTAGACGGTGTTTTTGAATTTATTCAGTTTTTGAGTTTACGATTTCATTTAATGTTTAGAAAACCCATTTTCAAAGTGTGGAACCACTGTTCACATTTCAATTAAGTTTTTTTTTTTTTTTTGTGTGTGTGGAAGAAAGTCGGTGAAACAGGTTTGGAACAACATGAGGGTGTATAAATGATGATAGCATTTACATTTTTTTGGTGAATTATTTTTGTAACAAAATCAAAAGAAAGTCTTGTGAACACATGGAGATTAGACAGAGGTCTCTATTCTTGAACAACAGAAGCTATTCTGATTCTTCTGAAAGCAGCACCATCTTTTTTCTCAGGGAGTTAAATTTAGATGACAGCCCAATCTCTGGACAGCACAAGCTTGCCTGAGAAGTCTGTGGCCCCACCAGGCCTTAGTTTAAATTGAGTTCAACAGTTGAGCTGTGATAGCAGGATCAGAGGTTCTGTGCAACGGCAGACTTCTAACAAATAGCCCAATGGCTACGGCTCTTCAATAAGAGCGGCCAGAAATACAATGACGGAGAAAAAGATTGGGTTTTACCAGATCATTCCAAAAAAAGGGAAGCCCAGTCTTCTCATCACATTG